>VZTR01023012.1:501822-548677 GCA_013400775.1 Chaetops frenatus | reverse complement strand
GTACCATAGCTCGGGTTTTTAAAGAATATTTATGCAGATTTGACTCATTCAGTGGCATATGAAATTTAATTGGGGCTATTCAATTTTTTTTTTTCTTATCACATACACTTAAAAGAAAGACTGTGGTTTTTTCCTTCACATCTTCACTATTCTGTAGCACTTCAATATGCCATTCCTCTTAGCAGTAAGGGACAAATTCTGAATGCAGATCAGCACAGCTGTATCTTATGATACAAAAAGACAAGAAAGACTCCTAAATCATTTGAGACCTGATTTGTTAGTTGTAAGTCCTACTGGAATGACTGATCTGCTGCTTTGCTGCTCAGATGGGAAGGAACTCATACAATGCTCACTGGATGCTTTAGCAAGAGAGACACAATTTGCCTGAACATCTCAGGGAAATTTATCTTACAAAAATATCTTCAGTCAGCAACCTAATTTGGCTCCTGTGACATCTCAATAATCACATACTATAAAACAAAATCATGAAGTGCTACTTCTTGTCTTTCATGGTTTTCCAATATGGAAAATAAATACAACTCATTGTCAATGTTAAGTATGATCCTGTGCATGAGAAACTATAAATGTAACTGGAGTCATTGATGCTGAACATGTAGTTTTCTGCATTTTCACTAAATCTTTTAACAAAAGGCCTAAAAATTTTTTAAATCCTTAACAGTCCTTCAAAAGAAGCGGGAAAAATAAAACCAGGAGTCCTGAAAAGTTGTATGCCTGTTTTCAAAGATAATTTTAATTTGATTGTTAGTAAATTTTGCATCCCCACAAACATATTTTCTGGCAAATGCTCAGTAGCAACTAAAATATCCTGCTGTGCTTTTTCAGATTCTGATTTTTTATTTGTTTTCAGCAAATACTGGAGGCAAATGACATATTTAATTGCTCTGAAAACATTAATTACAGCACATGTGAGTGGCTCTGGATTCCATACAGACTCACACAAGGTTCTGTTATAGCTAATTTTGACTCTATCTGAAAATCTGTAGATGCTAACTGATAACATGACTCATGTTTTCATTCTGTAATTGATGTAAACATAGAAGGAAACAGGCCAGTCTGATCAAACCCTCAGTCTCTCCAGTTATGCATGATCCACACACTTCAGTACAACTCAAAATACAGCTTGCTAATAAAAAGCATCTGCTCATAGGAAAAGTTTTCCACTTGTGAGAGCAGGAAGTATTTTGGAAAGGAAAGGAAAAAATACTCTTCAAACAAATTTAAATGAAGTGCCTAAAAATTAAAAGCTTTAATTTTTGAAGTAACTAACAATTTTGACACCTCTACTTTTGGGATTTCTAAGCAACACAAGCTGAACGTTGTTAACAAGCAAATTCTCAGCACATATTCATCGACCAACAGAGTGAAAAGAGAGGCTGAAAATTAAGCTGGCTAAAAATAAAAAAAAAAAGCTGAAAAAAGTGTTAGCAAATATAGTGCATAGTTAATTGTTCACTTTTTCTTCAGAAACATAATGAAGAACATTACTTCTGCTTACACAGAAATGCACTGGTCAACTGCTCCAGTCCTTGGAGCTCCTACACCAATATCTCACATGGTCTGACAGCTGTAGGAATTGGACAGGGTCCACTAGAAAGTCAAAAGAGGAGGAATTGATGGCACATCTGATGGGTTACTGATGCCAACACTGGTGTCCACCTTCCTGTGTGGGATGGGGTTGATGTGAACACACAGCCAGAGATGTCTGTCCCTCCCATAATCATTTCCTTCAGCAAAAGGGGATGTAGATTAGCCCAAATTACTTGTACCAAAATATACCTTGCCCAAAAATTGTATTTCAGCCATTAAGACAATGACAAATTTTACAGGATAAATGTATTTAAAGGGAACTTCTCATTGATAGTAAGCTGAAGCAAATTTTTATTTCTTTTTAGTTCTACACAAGTATATTGAGAAGACTGACTCAGAATACAATGCACAGCCCTAAAATTCTGGCTTCAGTGTTCGCAGTTGTTTAATTTTTCTACAAACATTACAGTTGACTACAATTTTCCAGATAAAAAAGCTGCATCAAATGGGAAAAAAAACATCAAACTCTAGGTCCCATTGAAGACAAGACAGATTTTTTTTCCCCTTCTTTTGCCACTAGTGTTAAGAGAATCCAATTAATCTGAGAATTAGTGGGAAAATAAAACTAAATTCTAGAAAGAGGACTAAAGTAAGCTGCTCTTACTAGAACCATTTTTCCCCTACTGCAAAGCCCAGCTTTCAGAAGCATTTGCTGACAGGTGATATACTGCCATTTCAAGTTTTTTACCTCAGCTGACTGATTCTGCACTCACTGTGCAGCACAGGAGGCAAAAGAACCTGTATTTTTGGGCACCAATGCTCCATTTGAAGTACCCTGTCTACACCCAAAAGAGAAGTTCAAGAACAGAGAGAAGAAAATAGACCTGACCTCAGTCATTGCTCTGAGCAGTTCTAGCAAGAGACCTGGACATACAAAACAGATTTGCTCTATCAATGGTTAAGTCATTGCATTAATGCTCTGGTTTTTTATATGATACTTTGCTTTTCAGCAGTATTGTTCTTTGAAATTTTAGTAATATTTTAGAATTTGACACCAAAAGTAAACCCTTAATCAATTATATGTAAATGGTTCTTTCCATTCCAGTTTTTATGAAATACATTCAGTATTTCCCACAAGGCAATATCTTCCTCAGTCACACAGAGATCTCCCCCAAAATCTGATTTTTATATAAACAGGTATGACACAAGGTAATTAACATTTCCATTTTAAACTTACAGATTTATACAAGCTCATGTCAACAGAAGTCCAAATTTACTGTAATTACAGATTATTTACATTAAAACAAAATAAGAAATCAGTATGTAAATGTAATGTTTGTTGTAGCTAATGCAGCAGGAGGTGGTAGATTAGGTTCAAACAGCAATCAGTTAGCAAATCTGGCTAACATGTAAATGAGCAGAAGCCCTTTTGTTTACATTCTATTGCATTTTAAACTTCAGGATTTTTAAACTGTCTCATGAACAGATGTGAAAATAAAACATTAATCTTACCATTCTTATGGAAGCATTCAAAGTAACTAAAGCAAGGCACTGCTCCTGTCCAGCTAAACAGACAGGACCAATAATTGGAGTGTCACATTACATCCTTCTTAATTAACACTATGCTACAGTTGATAACGTACAACAAGGCACCACATCACCACAGCTCTGCAATCATCTAAAGCAGCGGCATTCAGCAATATATGGACCTATTGCTGGAAAAATGGGGGCACTGGGTGTTTTTCTTATCCACACAGATGATTACAGTTGTTAAACAAGTTACAAGCACTTAGGCAAATTGCATTATTTCTAATAAACTCCATGGCATGCACCTGGGATTTTAATGCTTTTCAACTTTCCAATGATTCATCAGGTATAAAAATGTATCTTTGACTTTCAGCTTTTTAACAAAAAAAGTATAAAATACATTATATCCATTATAATGACAATAGCAACAAAACATGATAAAAAGCATCTCCCAGAACACACAAGATAGAAAGGAGAGATGATCCAAATGACCCAGCTCCATGGCCAGGCTCCCATGCCCACAACTTTTGATGCTTCCCTCTTGCATTCTCCTAAACCTATTTCCTGAACTGGGTATTGTCAGCCTTCAAGAAGCATCCAAGGCAACAAAGGGAAGGAATTGCACACTGAGGAAGTGATTCATCTAATCTGACAAAGCTGGTGCAAGGGATCTACCCCCATGGATGTTTAATGATGGACATTCCTTGGCATCTTTCCTTTCAAGACTGCTTTCCAAGGGAAATCATGTTCTTCTCCACCCACCTGGTAACTTCTGCTCCCATCTGGTAACTTCTGAACACAGTCACTGGTTCTAAGGAGGTCTCGTAGTGATAGAAAGGTCTCAAAGATCAGGTATAAATCAACAGGCAGCAGGAGGAAGGGGACCCAAATTAGCACCCACCTCAGTAAAAGGCTGCATTAAAAGTGCACTGTTTTACACTCATCCAAGTGACCTCTGGCCAGTGATCTCAGAGCTACCCACAGGACATGACTTCTCCTTTCCTTTGATAATACCTGACTGCCAACTGGAGAATAGATGCAGAGCAAGCTGATACTCTGTCCAAGGGAAAAAATATTACGCAGATGCTACAAAATACACAGAAAGTACTGAAGGCAGCATCAGAGATAGGAGAGGTGATGGGAAGCATGGAAGGAGAAGGCTGATTTCCTGCAGCTGCTGGGATGAGGAAGGAATTCACTAGAAATCAGATCTCATTATGTCCACAGCTCACAGAACACATGGTTATTGTTCTGGATATCATGTATGGATAAGTATGGCTTTGCCAGCTGAAATTGTGGAAGCAGGCTGGAACCATACAGGTGGTATTTGACATTTAAATTTAATCTTTCCACCTCAATTTACTAGCATGCAGTAGTAATTCACTGGGTTTCTATTACCTACAAAAGCTTTAGGCAGACCACTGATGAACAAAGATACCTTAGGAGACTTTTGTTTGTTTAAACTCCAGGATCACTTTGCCATTACATTTAGATGCTGGTTTTAAGTTAGTTCTGGGTTAAGCCCATTCAGTCTGTCACAATAAACTTCAATGCCTTCATATCAATTTGTTGGAAAAAGATGTTTCAGACACTGTTCTGCCTCACTAGAAAGAACAGACAAAAACTGGAGTTTATACAGCTGAGGCCAGACTGTTCCTTTTAAGAAGGGCATATAGATAAAATATCACATCCTGCAATCTCAGGCTTTTCAAATATCACTTTCTGGAGATATTCAAATCACAACTATTTATCTCTAGTTCAAAACAGAAAGCATTTGAAGAAAACAACAGATGAACTCACAGAGCAAGAGGCAAAGTTCCTCAACATCCATTAATAAGAGACGTGAGCACAACGCTTTTAAAAATTGTGGGTAACAAACTAATCTGAATAATAACTGACCTAACAGTAGGCAGTAAACAGTGTAACTGGGTTTGGTACATTGCTTCAATTAGATGTGTTTTGATCTGCATTGATGCTTTAATTGGAGGCAAGCCTCCCCTTTCATCTAGAATTTATGACTTCAGGGAGATGATCTAGCCTTCAAATTATCCGTGTTTAAATAGCCACTAATTAGTCATCATTTGCTGTCCCAAAGCTACCAACTTTTATCTTAAAAATATCCAGAACTAATCTCCACTATGAAACAAATATAAACTATAAAAGGTAACAACTACTTTGATTTTACTATCAAGTGAATTTCTTTAAAACCATGAATCCAATAAAAAAGGCTAAGAACTGTTTTTAAACAGTTTGTTGTTATATACTTTACTGCAGTTGCAATAAACAACTCTCTTCAGACTCCAGTTTTCTCTCTAGATTTATAACATTCAAACTGCAGTGTACAGCAATACCTGGCTAGAAATTTTTGAAACTGGAAATGGAAACAATTAGCAGCTGTAGTGTCTTTTCACTGTTTTTCAAATAGCTGCTCAAGTACAATGGGTTCTTTTCCTTGCACACAAATACAGCTCCTGTTGCACATACAGTTCATTGCACATACAGCACACCACCCTCAGTTCCAGTGCCACTATTCCCTCTCTTAATGCTCCTTTTCTTTGTCATTATTATTTTCATAATTCATATCAGCATTCTTATTTCCTCCACAGACTACATGTTAATGTGCTCAAGTACCTTTCAGCAAGATCCAAAGTAGTCTCAGTCATTAAGGAAAGCACTTATTAATTTCTATTGACTCTCAAAGAATTCCTCTCACCAGTAGTACAACTGCACTTGCAGACTATTCTGCTATCAGCTACAAGGGCAGAAAGCCAACTCCCTCTTCAGACAACCTGAAATTCATGCATTTTGCCCAATTCCAAGCACATCCCTCCCTCCCTGCGCTGGCTGGTCTGGAGCAGCTCCTTCCCCAGGCTCAATTCCTGCGCACCCTCTAGCGGCTACCGAGTACAATTCCCATTTTCCTGGGAAAGAGGGAGGGCACGGAAGAAAACAAACCAAAGTAACTGCTAATTACTTTATAAGAGCATTTTCCATGTAGCATCGTTTCGTTTTCACAGCTTCACAGTATTTCCTGACAACAGAAGGAGACCTGGGGGTGCTGGTGGACAGTGGCTGCACATGAGCCAGGCGTGCCCAGGTGGCCAGGAAGGCCAATGGCCCCTGGATTTTATCAGGAATAGTGTGGCAGCAGGACCAGGGCAGGGACTGTCCCTCTGCTCGGCACTGGTGAGGCCACACCTCGAGTGCTGGGTCCAGTTCTGGGCCCCTCAGCTCTGGAAGGACATTGAGGGGCTGGTGCACGTCCAGAGACGGGAACAGAGCTGGGGCAGGGTCTGCAGGGAAAGTTCTGGGAGCAGTGGCTGAGGGAGCTGGGAATGTTTAACCTGGAGAAACCCTTTAGCTCAGGGGGGTTCTTCTCACTCTCTAAACTCCCTGAAAGGAGCCTGGAGCCAGCTGGGGGTCGATCTCCATGGCCATGTCTCAAGTGGAAGGATTACAGGAACTGGCCTTAAACTGCAGCACAGCAAGCTCACATTAGGTATTAGAAAAATATCTTTCCCTGAAAGAGTGGTTAAACATTGGATTAAGTTGCCCAGGGATGTGGTGGAGTCTGGAAGTGTTCCAGAGATGGCTGGATGTGGCACTTGGGGTTATGTTTCAGGGGTCATTATGGTGGGTTGAACTAGGGAATCCTGAAGGCCTCTTCCAGCTTTGATGATTCTGTGACATATGAACACTCACTGCTTATTCTTGAGTGTTCAAATCAGTAAAAAAAGACATCCTCATCAATTAAAGGAAATTAATTGTTCAGCCTATCTACATATATTTTAAAAGTACAAGATAAAATAACGTAACAAACATTTCATTAAGAAAATTCTGATCTGCTGGGAATGATTTATAAGACACATTAAATGGACCAACATAATGCAGCAACTAACTTATTTCCAGCCAGCTCTCATTTCCACAGGGAATAACCTATTAATGTCATCATATCTGAGAGATGTAAAACTTTCTGTGTACCTAAGAGGTTCATGTACCCCTCCAAAGTCTGAGAAAAACTAACAAGCTTCCTTTCAATGAGATGCTGAGTTAGTTCATCCCAACAGCCATTAGTGCAGTGAAAACACTTTGTATTTAATGACTGCAAATTCCTGCAAATACACACGTGGCTTCATAAAAACCATAAAAGAACAAACCATACAAATAGAATTTATGGCCAAAATACTTACCCAGAATGACTTGAAGAAGGAGGAGGCAGGTCAGGTGTTAGAACATAAAGACTATTATTTTTTGGCAAGTGTAGACTTTTTAAAACAGTCTGAGGGGAGAAAAATAAATATAAATAAAAATAAATATAAAACATTCACCAATTCTGACTTTTTTTTTTAATTATAGGTATGTATTTACAATATTACCAAATATTTTGTTTCAAGATACACTTCTGTTACTTCAGAACATTATTTTTTGTGGGTGGGCCACATTATATATAAATTCAAGACAAAATCATTTGTCCTGATTTTCTTTTGCAATGTTTTAGATTAAGAGTTCTTTGTGTGCCACCCAAGACATCTGACACAGTTTGAAACTCACAATTCTTGCATTGTAATCCCCACCCACAGATGCTCAGTTTGAAACTGAGTTCAGTTAACTGAAAACACAGTTGAAAACTTACACTATCATCTACATCTCCAGTCTTCCACCCTTTTAACAGCATTTTAGATGCAGGAATCTGAAGTTCATTTTCTAGAATATGTTTGATATCTCCTAGAGAGAAAAACAAAGGAAATATGTAAAATATACACAGTAACTGCTTTATTTCAAACAGCAATGAGCTGTAATTAAAAAACAAGAGCAAGGAAAAATTTAGTATGAGAAGCATTTTTAGTCTGGTTACCCTTGTAGCATACCCTTCAAACAGTAAAGGACAAATGAAGCTTAAAAACATAATCACAAAGCATGAATGATTGGAGAATCATGAGGATCTGATGATTTGGAGATATACTTTGGTAATTCTATACTCCACACATATTAGACACACACCTTTGCAGCTGAGTGCTATCTGGAGCACCAGGCTTTGCCAGCAACAAAGAGGGTGCATATGTCTGATACCAAATTTCATTATCATTAGTCCAGACCTAAGGAACTGGAATGTTCGTATAAGTGACTGCTCTGACAGCTTTTTCCATGTTTTGTACATTTTGATGCTTTTCTGTCCCTGTAGTTACTACAGTCATAAAATAATTCAGGCTGGAAGGTACCATTGGAGCTCATGTGGCCCAAGCCCAACTCAAAGGTCTAATTAAACCAGTTTAGTCAGGGATTTGTCCAGCTGGCTCTTGAACATGTAAGGATTTAAGTCTGACAACTTCTCTGGCCAACCTGTTTCAGTACTTCACCACTCTCACAATAAAAAATAAAAACAAAATCCTTTTATCTAATGTGAATTTTTGATGTTGTGTCTATTGCCTCCCATTCTCATGAACCTCCAAGACAAGTCTAGCTCCATCTTCTCTGTGTCCTCCAGCAGGCAGCTGTAGACAGAGGTCAGGTCTGTGCTTTCCCCCTTTCCTCCCCAGGCTGAACAAATCCTCTTCTCTGTGCCTCTCCTCCTGTTAGCCCAGAACCCCAGAACCCTGACCAGACTTATTGCAGAATGGCAGCATCTTTCTTGTAGTGGGCACCTCAAAACCCAACCCAGTGCTCCAGGTGCAGTCTGGCAAGTGCTGAGTGGAGAGACAATTATTTCCCAGGATCCACTGTTGCCAACAAAGCCTGGGACATGGCAGGTTTTCTTCACTGCAAGAGTTCACTGCTGAAGCACTCAGGATCTATTTTATTAGGTTGTTTTCTAGCCCATCAGCCTTCAGCCAGACATCAAGTGGGGATAACATGGAGTTATCCTATGTCAGATGCAGGGTTTCAACTTTATTTTCTTGGAACTTTGGGAGGCTCCTGTCAGCCCATTTCTCCAGGCTGTCCAGGACGCACTAAACAGCAGCTTTGTCCTCCAGAATATCAGCCACTTTCTCTGAGCAGATTAAGATTTATTTTGATCAGGTTTTTATCCAGTTTTTATCTTAACATTATGACTAGAAAAATACAACAATACTGTACATCAAAGGCCTTACTAAAGCCACAGTGACATTCACTCCCCTTGTCCACTGAGCCAGTCATCAAATTGTAAAAGGCAAATAATGTTGACTGATTAGGCACAATTTGCCTTCAGTAAACCCATGCTGGCTGTTCCAAATCAGCTTCTCTCCTCCCCTATGCTCAAAAAGTGCTTCCAAAAGGAGTTTCTCCATAATCTTCCCACAGACCAAGCTCAGTGATCACCACTGAACACAGGTTCACATTTACCTTAGCCTGATTTACTTACAGAAACTCTTCTAACCCCTCAGTGGTTTCACCTTCACCTGAGCTTTGGTCTTCCTAACTCCACACCTGCACATCTCTGTGCTTGTGCTGGGTAGCCCATCACTACTTTCCACATCTGGGTACTTTGGTTTTGAAATTAGCTCAGTCAGAAACGTTTTTTTCTTCTTTGCTGGCTGTCTGCCACACTTTCTCCTCTTGCAGGTTGGAAGGAACTGTTCCTGTACTTTAAAGAGGTTGTCCTTGAAGATCAACCAGCTCTCTTGGGCCCCTGTGCCCTCCTGGGCAGCCTTTCATGGGATCCTGCCAAGCAGATCCCCGAAAAAGCAAAAAATAGTCTTTCCTCAAGCCCACAGCTGAAGTTCCAAAATTTTGCTTGCTCACTTCTCTCAAGACTTTAAACATAAGGCTGCCCCTCGATCTTTATATCCCAAAATACTGACAGAAGTTCTACACCAACTGCCTTCTGTCCTACAGCTTTCAAGTAAGAGTCACTACGAAGTTAATAAGAAAAGAAGAATCAAAGTGGTACGGCTGCAAAATTCTGATCTGATCAGATTTCTATGTCAAATTTCCATGGATGTAACCCGGTGCAAAGGAACACATGGAACACCATCGATAATTCAAAGCAATCACCGCTAGGTGGCGCCAGCCAACACCAAATCCAATGCTGAAAACGCAAGGAAGGATCAAAAGTTTCAATTTCCAAATTTCATCCCAGACAAAAGACTGCAGCATGGAAAACTGCTTTCATCAACTATTTCTTCACGTAGCTCCTTATTTGGATCTGTATAAGCTCTTCACTAATACTAAAAAATAAAAATACTTTTCTTCCTTTGCAGAAGTAAATTAATTCTCAGTTTGGGGAATGTAAAAAATAACATGGTCTGCAACACTAGCAATAGCACAATAGCGTACTTCTAACATACAGCTACAAAATGCATCAATATTAGGATAAAGAAAACTGATAGAATTAATCTTAATTTGAATGAAAGAGTCAAATAAAAATTGAACTAAGAAGAATGCAATGATATTCTTCATACCAGGAAGAATTCCTTTAATCTCATCACTAATCCTGTGCAGGAAGAGATGCCATACAGATTCAAAGAGGAAATGCCAAGATCATCCGCTTATTAATAGCTTGCATCTACACTAATCCTACCCCAAATTACATTTTCATGCCTCAACTTAATCATTAATCTTCATTTTGTTTCTGAAGCGAGTTCATAAGAAAACTAGATTTCAAAATAAATATTTGATAGATCACTAACCTTTACAATGGATTAGTGAAATTTTGCTTTTTTAAAGCTGCAAAGAGATTTGAAAATGGTTAGTAGCTGCGGAGGCTGCATTTTCGGGAGGGGAGGTCTTTTTTCTTTTTGAGGGGTTTTGTTCTGTTTTGCTTTAGGACTTGGATTTTTGGGGTTGAATCTTTTTAGTTTGTCTCTCACAGTTTCACGACAGCAGTTTCCGTGCCATTGTTACAAATCCTTACCAACTGCGGAGCTGTCTTCAAGTACTACGTCCACATTTCTGTCTCTGTACTCAACCCTGAAGTCAAGCATTCGAGGCTGTCTTTCCACTATTTGTCTGGATGGCACTACATGGCGAAATGCTGAGGAGGAGGAGGGAGCAGAAGAAGCTGCAGCAGAGTGACCGGAGGGGCCGTACGCTGGTCCATGCAAAGTCTCTACGCCGTACTCACTGAAAGACAGGCAGACAAGATGATTGAAGCAGAACAGCCTGGTATGTCTAAACTGAAGTTAGGAAAGCAAAATGACAGCATAATTCACTTACTGCAGTCCAGCACACACCTCTTGAATTATTGCTGTCGTATCTGAAAACACTGCTTATTAAAAATGAAAAAAACAACTTCTGTATTAACAATTTTAACATTTCAGGGCTCAGGAGTGCTATAGGATATCAACACTGATGACAAACAAGCATTTAAAATCCACTATGTAATTAATATCAGAATTATCTTGAGGATTATTTCCTGTTCCAGGAGCGTTGTGACCATATAAAAATTGGCACCATGGCAACAACCAGCTTTCTACATCATTGGGCTAGCATCCAGTGGAAATGACAATAAGAAATACAGCTCAAAATTCTGCACACAGATTGGTATTTTCCCACACCAAATTAGTGGAAAACATGTCAGATATGGAAACAGATATACATTTAAGGTAAATGAATTAAAATAATGAAGTATGTGCTTAAAAAAAAAAAAAAAACACCTAGGAGTACAACAGTAATGCTATGCTGAATTCTAGCTTGCCTTCAAGTTCAAAATCCTGCAAGACTCCTGGGGATTCATATAAGGATGTCTCCATACCTGACTCAAGGATTCTCTCACCATTACAGGTCAGAATAAACTGGAAGACCCTCACTACCCAGAAGCACTTAATCTTCCTCAGTAAGCCTCTCCACAAGAAGCAGGTAACTGGGATTAGAAACAAGTGTAAGAGAGCATGACATCTCAGGAACATTATTCTAGGCAAAAAAAAAAAACACCCTATGACATACAGAAATCAAATTTGGAAGGCAAGAAACTTCATCAGGTAAGCCTAGGGTGTTGCCTTTTACCAAGAACATGATGGGCAGTTACAGGATCAGAAATGCTGAGACATAACTTATCTCATTTCCATTCTCTAGCAGAACTTATTTGAAAAATGCCTTCTATTCTTGAAGATACCATGAGATTTCTCAGTGGAAATGCTTCATAGAGCAAGTCAAATCTGTCATCTAGAGGAGGTCTGAACTTTAAAAAGTGCAAATGTGGATGGCATGCATTGTCACAGAAGTGGAACAGTGCTTGGCTATTGCAAACCCATCATTGTGCCTTTCACACTTGAAACAGAAAAACATGTTATGCTTGTAAAACAAGAACTCACTTCTCACATCAGCATGCTCAGAAGGATGAATGCCCAGCTACACAGACCCACACTCAGACCTGTGGCTCAAAAGTCAAAGGCCCACATCAGAGCTCTAAAGAGCACAGGAAACAGTCTAATTTTCAGGATTTAAAGAAGTATAAACACCTAGTGATATGTTATTGTCTTCAATCTGGTGGACAACTATGAATTAAGCACTGTAACAATTCTGTTACTAGACCCAAGAAGCAATGAATATCCCAATCCTCAGGCCTGGATTACAAAACAAGCAACTGAATTATAAAACAAAGTGTACTTTTTTATCTTCAATAAATTAACTTACTTCAAGTGCAATTGTATTAACTCTATTTGATTCCACCACAAAAGGCATCCTACATACCTGACTAGCAACCTCTAATAGAACATTAAAAGCCTCACATCATTAAAATAAGCCTTATCTGAAAACCAGATTTCTAAATCTGGAAACCAGGTTTCTAAATCTTCTGAGCCTCCCTTCAAACCACTTCCACTGGAAGAATACAAAACGAGACAAAAATAAAATAACAAAAATACACATTTGAAACACATTTGACTAACAGTTTCCAAAAATTAATAAATTACTGTGGAAGAGAGATGTAAGTGGGCACTGGACCACCTTGTGACTGAAGACAGTAATTAACTACTCTAAATATTCCCCAGCTTCTTTCACCCATCCAAAAACATTCTGGTATTTTGGACAGAAATGCTTTGAGGCCACAACTCATAAACAGAGGCAGAAAAAGTGCTCCACACAACTGAGACTTGATCTCCCATGGACTAAAGAGGCCTTACAGTAAATATATATTTAGTAACTTTACTTTTATTCTCAATCAAACCTTGACTCTATTGAATGATAGCTTTAGCAACTATTGACAGAGATGTCAAGCACCACTTTACCTATAATACATATCTTTCTTCATCATTAAACTTTTTTAAATAGTACATTAAGTATTTTTCTGAACAAAATTTTAAACACTGTTTTACTGTCTGTCTCAGGTAGCTCGATTCCTGTTCTGCTGTTTTCAATTGCCTCATCAGCACTTAGAAGATCAAATTTCAGTGACTTCAAGGTATCCCAGCATCAGTATGCAAGCCAAAATTTAATTCAGAAGCTGAAAGAAAATCAGTAAAACTACTTTTAGAAGGGAACAACCTTACTTTATCTATCACAGTTTCTGCCGCCTGTAATTCAATTAAAAAAAAAAACAAAACCAAAACACGCCAAGTACAAATGTTTTTGGTCAGAAGTAGGGAAGCATGGAATATCAATACCTTTAAAAATGCATAAGGAAAAACAAATACTTAGCTAGAAGCATACCAACATCCAGTCTTTGTAAAGAGACAACCCTGCAAAGAATGACCCAAGCACCAGTGAATTAAAAATAAAAGTTAACTGTTTTGAATAGATGGTTGAGCTAGTCCTCTATCAGTATGGGAAAAACTGAATGTTAAATCAGCTTTGCCAGGAATAGAATTTGTGGCTGCAGAAACAGCTTTAAAAGGAGAATTATGTCATCTTCTTAGGATTCAGGAAGGAAAAAAATGTAACTGTTACCCAGCATCATTCTCTGCATGTACTACTCCAGTCCTCAGTGCTTACCTTTGTAGAATGCCATTTTCTTGTGGTATAACACCATTTATAGCTGCCTGAAAAAAGAAAACAAATTCCGAGTCAAGCATACAAAACAAAAATACATCATAATTTTTATAATATGTTTTGGAGAACAATCACCTTGCTTCAAAACATGCCCTAAAATGTATTATCATTATGGTATCTGCATAAAATAAAAACCCTACCCAGGTGGAAACAAACATGAGCCGAAGCTCAGGCTCCTGTACGTGTGTGATGCCTTTCCCAGGTGGAATGCCTGGCAATAAACTGCACAGCCCCTGCTCAGGCAGTCTAACACTTTGGTACCCACACACAGGGGACACATTGCTCCCAAACACAACTGTGCACAGCCCAGGCAGCCTCACAGCACATCCAGTGAAAAATCTCATGTTCCCCAGAGGCACCAGCCATGGCCAAGCCCATAAACCTGCCCAGCTGCTCACCAGCTGCTGGGCTGGTGCAAACAGCTGCTCCAGAGCAGCTCCATCACACCTACACCTCACACACACACACACACCACCCAGCCTCCTCAGACTGCCAGGGAATCACACAAGGGACCAGCCCAAAAATTTAAACAATCCTCAGGTAGAAAAGGAAGTATTTTTCAAGTAGGGTTTATACAGTTAAATACCATTCCACACTGTCCAGATCATCAGAATAAGCAAAAAGTTACTTATGTATGTAAAAGTACAAACCTGGCCATCTGCATTCAGGTTTGGTGTAATTTGAAATAACAGTTACTACCTATAAAAGTATCCTAAGAAATTCCATCTCATATTAAAATACAGTGTTTTTAAACTTGTCCCAACATAACCCATTCTCAAGTTCAGAACCCCACTTCTGACAAAATTATCTGCCCAGCCTGTTGCAGCTTTGCTCTGTTCAATGTTGCAGAAAATTGCAGTGTTTTTCCAGCATACCTGATGCTACAGAAGTTTGTATTTACTTTGAAATTATAACTCAGGACGAGGGAAAAACTTGGACAGCAAGTAAGACCCTCTTCAGCAGTATTTTGAAGAAAACGTATTTCAGACTGCTTTGTACCACCAAGAAAGGTGTCAAAAATCATCTCCTTGCTAGGATTTTTCATATTTGAGGAGGAGTAAAAGTGACACCACATGAGCAGGTGTAGGTGACTTACACACCAGCTTTTCAGCTGTTAAATTTTGTCCTATTGTCAGAAGACACAGGAGCAAATATGTCAAAACCCTGCCTAACTTCAGACTTTTAATCCTAGCACAGCAGTGGGCAGATAATGTGGAACAGCACAGGAGGGAATTTGACAAGGGAATGAGAAAAAAATTTTTTAAAATCTAGAGAGGAGGAAAAACAGACCCCAAAAGACTAATTCTATTTCTCTCTTGGGTAAATTTTAACCACTGTTGGTAAGTTTACAGGTATATATCTGAAAGGCTTAACAGCAAGATTAGTGAGAGCTTACAGCATCCCACTACTCTCCATTTCCTTCTGTACCAGCAGCAACTGATCCATTTTCTACCCTCACAATTTCTAATATCCACCCTCGTATGTCAGATATACCTGACCTGTTGGCCAGAACAACTGGTGAATGAGTGTCAGGTTCCCAGTGAAGAAGGAAACACTGATGTTTAGAAGTTCATAGATTCCCTGGTATTCCAGAAGGACAAAGTCAAAGCCTGTGGCTGAACTACAGACAGTCACTATCTAGCAACACCATTTGTACAAACTGACATTAAAAAAATGTAGCTTAAGTAAGTGCTTTAAAAGCACAAAAATAGATGTAATCAAGATTTAAATGCTATGGTTTTTTCTTCTCTGAATATATAAACAGGACTTTTTTACAATTTCCATTAATACTTAAGGCTACATGAAGCCAGAAAGTTATTGCTGAACTCAGCTAAATTACTGTGATACTAAAATAAGATTTATCCTGCATTTAGAAACAAATATTGCATAAATAATAATTTTAAAAAAAGAGAAGGAAAAGGTCAGAGGTACCCAGAAGCTACAGCAACAACCCATGAGGCTGTATCAAATTACAGCGAAAACAAAGTTCCCTACCAGATCAGTTTTTAAATCAGTTTATCCACTGTGCATGGCAATAATCAGTGGTTTCTTTTTAACAACGTGTCTCATTTATCATCATTGTGGTTTTTGCAGTCATACACAGCTCTTGATCATGTTCATCTAATAAACCTCCAGGAAAGAGTAGGAGGTTTTGGTTTATTTGGGTTTTTCTGGATTGGCTTCTCCCTCCCATACTCTTCAGCAACATACATGTAATTCCTTTCAATCAACAGATAAAGTTGGCCAAGAGATAAAATTATCCTTTATTTTGCATCTGTAAGATACAGAGAACAAATACAGGTTTTGTACCACAGAACCTACACTAATAATGATCTGCTGGTGCAACAGAATTCTCTTTACTTGGGGAAAAGAAGCTGCTTCAGCTGTGAAAAAATACAGCAATGTGGCATTTTCACACTTCTGTCAAAGCTCTGTCTCAGAGGATTAAATCAGCTCAAACTTCTTCTGAGCCTAGTTAGAGGGGTTAAACACGATAGAGGCTCCAAGCTATTTTCTTTAAAACTGAATAACTCACTTGTTCATACCCTCAGTTTTGTAAACTTGATGACATTTAAGGGGCACAGGAGTAAGAAAAAACAGCAGAAGTATTATGTACTTTTTTGATGGAAAGACCTCTAATAACCACACTGTAAAACTAAAGAGTCCAGACACTGTTTGTTAAGCAAGATGGAAGACTAAAATAATGTAGACAGCAAATGGTAGCAGTGCATATGTACATACTGCATAAATATTAAATATCCATGTTCTAACAAGACAGCTATAAGTAGACCCTGCAAAGAAAAAAAGAAAAAGGAACAACCATCTGCTTTAGAATTTCATTGGGAGAAGGTTGTGACTATAAAAAAAAATAAAAATTTAAAACAAGAACACGTTACTAAGGCAAGATCTGATCCAGGCTGTTCTTCCCCAGTGTCAGCCCCCTTTGAGAGACAATCACATCTCCACAGTTATGCAAACCTTCACAGATATTACATCTTTTTGTCTCTCCAAACAGGGATCTTTGATCACCAAAACCACCCTGTGTGAATAGTTTAGAGTCATTAAAAATGTGTGTTACCCTCAACACAATTTTAATAACCAGTGCATTAAATCTATTAATGGGTTATTAAATATAGAGAAACCATGTCTGGATCAGAAAGCTCCTTCAGCTCCCAATAAGCCACTGCTGAGAGCAATGCCAGGGAAGCAGTACTCTGTGCTTATGCTGCTCTCACTCTGCATTTCCACAAGTGCCCCTGCTGGATCCAGGCTACCACAGCTTCCACAGGCATTTGCCTTTTCTAATGCTACCACTCTTTAAAGAGTGAAGTTCACCTTAAATGGAAAATTATAGGGGCTTCAGGAGATTTCTCCCAAAGCCAGGAATCCGAGGTGTGTATCAGTGCTATCCATACACAAATTCTGCCATAGCATTGTCCAATCCTGAAACAAAATTATTTGTTTTGATTATAACCTTCAAACAACTACCAGGCCTACAATTTATTTCATTAAATCATAAACTTAATGCAGCTCTTCTTGATTTATACATTTTGTTTAGGCATATCAATCACATATTCAGAAATTGGAACAGTTTATTTAAGAATTCATTAAGTACTGCATAAACTGACCTAATTGGACCTGCTTTGGGCCAGAAAGACATCCAGAAACAACATTCAATCTCAAGCACCTGTGATTCCATCATCCAACAGTACAGGTCATCTTGATAAATATACTGTGAATCCTGGGAGTTTTTTAAATAAAAAGGATGACAAGAATGTGATGTAACACTGGCCTGATAAGTGCCCATCACAAAAGTTCAAAGTAGTATTATTTTGTAAGTTTGTTTCAGCAGCATGCTTCCAAATTTCAGTATCAAAATATATTAAATCCAACTTTTTTTTTTTTTTTTTTTTTTTTTTTGCAGAAACATAGGGAAAAATAAAGCAATAAGGTTAATGAAAGGTTATCAAATTCATTAACAGTTTGGGCAACATAAAAAATCCGTGGCATTCTGAAATTATTTAGGTACCTAAAGAACACTGTGAAGCACATTGAAATTTAGAACTTTTCCTCAAGGGAATATTAACTAGATTAGTCAGTTCTGACTAATTCTGACTATCTTTCACGAGTCCAAAACAGTGTTAGAAAGAAAACCAAGAACCACCATTTCTTAATTATCTATTGAAACAACAATGTCAATGACTTCCTTCAAAATACACAATTCCAGTGCTAACCATTTAAAAGCAATTAAGCACATCTTAGAGTGACTCTCATTCCAGGGTCCTATGAATAATGTGGGTTTTTAGATTGCACAAACATTAAACTCCCAAGATGTAAATACTCAGTGGTTTTCACAAAGTATGACTGGATTTACCAGCCATATTATTTAAAAGCAGAAGTCTGCATATACTGATTGAATATTCAAATGAGGCAAGGGATTCCTTCCTCTTCACAAACTATAGATAGGAGGTAGTTTTTAAAGTTCCAGAATTTAAAAGTGATGTTTAGATGAATTCAGAGTTAAAGGCAGGCCCAGGCAAAAGTGCAGTTAAAGGCTTTTGCAATAGGTGAAGAGGGAGCTTTAGTGGCCACCTCCTCCACAGCACACAATGGTTTTGGCTGACAGATACAGACCCCTGAAAATTTCCCCACTGGAACCTCTACCCCAGTGAAGAGATTTTATGAAGCACAATGCAAGATCAGCTCTCCAAAACAGGGTGCTAGAAAACACATCCATAGCAAAAGGAGAAAGCAAGCTGGAGCAGCACAGTTCTGAAGAACAGAGGAGGCTGGAAATAACCTGCACACCTGAAAGACACACGAGTTTCACTGGGATAAATAACCAAACCAGCACGAGCTGCTCCCACAGAATTCCAAGAGCCTTATTTAGGTTTGACTGCATTCAGCAAGTGAGACCACTTGAGTCTACTTATTAAAGCCCATGCAGAGCTTTACATTTGTTTAGCTAAAAATTGAAGAGGTTTACATTAAACAAATGCAGTACACAAATGAGACCTCAAGTCAGGGTAATAGGAACTGCAGACAACCCAAAACCCAAAAATATCCAACCAAGTGCTTCAGAAAGTCACAGGGAATTATACTGGAGTAACTTGCTCATGGGCTGTTTTCTTCCAACCCCCTCATTTTCTGACACATTCAGATTTACAGTATTAGTAAATTTTTCTTATATTCAACTTAAGGCAATAGCCTCATGATCCACATATTTAATTGTTTTTATGAAACTCAGTAAGACTTTTTTTTTTATGAGAGGGCTCATTTATTTTGACTTTCAAAAATCTATATTCTCCCCCAAATGCTACAAACTCAGATTTTACTTTCAGTTTAACATGCCTGGCAAGCTTAAAAAACAGTTCTGCATTTTGTGTCTTTGCTGTTCATTTTGCCTCTCCTTCCTATTCCATTTTTAACATTTCCTCCATATAAAAACAATTCCTCTGAAATTACAAATGCAGAAAGTTTACCCCATGCTGTTTTCTACATCAGCAGAAGTAAAGACAGGAAGAGGTGTCAGCTGCTTGTAGGACAGTATTTAAAATTTTAACCAAAAAAGGGCATTTTGTTGTTTAACACTCAGAACAAAGAAAAACTTGTTTTAATCTTTGACTGCCTCTTTAAGCATTTAATCTTAGATTTATTTTTCTGATTATTTAAGTGAACAGAATACCAAAATTTACATACAAAACCTCACTACAGAGGGCAAGATGACACACAAGACAAACACACTGTGGTTTTGAGTCCTGTAGAATAAAAAAATTCTAGCAGTTATATTTTTGAAATATCAGCCAGTATTCAATCTGTGCTATCAACCTATCCTGTTTGAGGATCACTCAAGATTTGTGGAATTTAAACAACTTAAAACATTTTTTTAAAGCTAAAAGTAATGAAATACACTAAAAAGCCTTCATTAAGTAATCCATAATAAATTAGAAAAATTATTTGTCTTTTGTATTTTATTATATATTTCCACAACTCAAAAAGGGTCATTAATATTACTCTGTTTACAATTGTCATTCCATTGCAAATAATTCTACTCCTAATTTGGACTAAATGTGATATTTTCCCTGACATACAATACTCCTACTCTAATTTTCTGCTTTCACACCATAAACTTCTTATGGTAAAAATTTAAATCCATTTTTTATTTCACGTTCAAACAAAATAAATGGATGATAGAACTCCAAATGCTTTCTACAATAGACACAAGGGGTTTTTTTAAAAGAAAGGAAACAAAACCCAAAACTGAACAAGTATTACCCAGAAAGAGGAAAAACAAATAATTCAATGATAAAGGAAAGCATTAGTGAGACAAAGCATCCATGAAAGGACTGAAAAAGCAAAAGTTAATTTCAAACAGCTTCCAAAACATAAATCTAAGTGACAAAGGAACATATTTTCATATGCAACAGTAAAGCAAAACAGGAGAAGTGCAAAGATTTATTAGTTCCTTTAGAGCACCGAATTATTTCTTAAAATGAAACTAACTCACAGGGCTCCGCTATATGCATATATTTCCAGAATAACAGTAAATGTTTTGAAATAATGCTCCTCTAATAGCTTTCTTTTTTGCAAATACTAATTTGTACTAGTTTTCAACAGAACTGGTAATAATGGGTACTGGCAGGTGCAGACACATCAAAACATTTGTTCTGACCTGCTCATACTGTGATTTTGGGAAGCTGGATAAAAAGCAAGACCACGCACAGATTTCTCTTGTGATCAGTTTACAACAACAAAAAAGTAGAAAATTCCAGAATAAGCAGCAGAAGTTTTAGAAACTGGTGCTGATAAAAACATTCTGTAAGTATTAGTCAAATACTGCAGGCAATCTGGATTAATACAACAAAAGTTTGCTGAAACCAGCTGTAATAATTACCATCATTTCTTTCTGCCCCAAGACATCCAGACTGAACTCTGAGATTCCCAAGCAGAGGAATCTTCTGAACAACTTTATGCAACTACCAAATCTCACCTGTTACAAGCAAGTCTGAGATGTGTATTCTAAACAAGAAATTCCATTAAACCTTCTGCAGAAATTCCAATTACTTAAACAAGAAAGAGTTTTTTTACAAACAAGATCACACAGCTACTTTGAAACCATTACTTTCAGACATTACAAAAATTGACTGCTATGAGTTTAAGTTATAAAAAATATTATTCCCTTTAGATTTTTTAATTAATTCAGTAATATTTTAATAACAAAATTACTAATTGTGCCTCAGTAGTATAAGAAGCAATCTCTACCTGTGTTATTTTTGGCTGGCTTTTCAAGGCAAAGGAATGAATCAGCTTTTTCCTGTAGCTTATGTTATACTTGCTGGCATCTCCCCAGCTTTGCAAGTCTCAAAAGTATTTCCAAGTGCTAGACGTGAAGTTACACCCACAAAGTTTATACAGAATGACAACATTTGTCCCCATGGTGGTTAAAATTTAACCAAAAACTGTAATTGAACTACAATGAAATGTCTTCTATGCATTCTGCTTTATTTCAGCTTGCTTTCTTTACAACAAATATACTTCATGAAAAGCTGCAAAACAATAGAATTGCTAATAAAGCAAAAAATTAACATTTCATCAAAAAATGCCACATGAATACATTCATACAGATGATTCACTTCATCAGGAAGAGAGCACGCGTTGAAATAATTTACAATTAGCACTCTAGATGTGGTTTCCCATTTCTCCCTACATCTTTGGTGGCTTCAGCAAGTTTTTTCCTGTCACTCCTACAACATGCCTAAATGCACTAGGAAGCCTTTCAGCAGTTAGATATACTTCTAAAATCCTGAGGAAAAAAAAAAAACCACTACATTTTGCACAGTTCCCTCATTGTATATTGTCACTGCCTAATGTGCAATGGAAATAAAAAAAAATTCATAACTAAATCTGTTTTCCTGGCATAATGAAAGTAAAGAACACGTACAGATCTCTAAGAAGCTTAAGGATCAGCATGTACCTGAGCTGACTCAAGTTCAGCAGGAATAAGAGAAAATCTACTCTCAACAACCCACTCAAAACTCATTCACATAGGAAGGGAAAGCAGCCCATGAGGTGTCTGCTACATTGACACACATACAGGTCGTTAATGTCACAACTTTGACATTAATGCTGCCCCACCTTCTAGAAGAAAGGAATGCTTATGCTTAACACCAAAACATATTTTGTTACTCCTTAAAACATTAAGATAGAAAGAAAGAGAGTCAGACAAATCAAAGGCTATGCCTAGATATGAATATTGGAAAATATCTATGTTCTGAAGTCCCATATTTTTACCCTTCTCTGAACTATTTTATGTAAATTTGAATGGCAACACTAACATGCAAAGTTTAGGGGTAGGATACCTCATGACAACGTATTTTTTGTTCAGTCTTTAAAAAAAAAGTGGGTTTTTTTTAATCACTCGTTTTAACAACATACTACCTCTTAGCAAGTACTGCCTGGGAAGAAATCTCAGGACACAAAAAGTCATAGAAGTACTGCCAAAAGCCTAAGGCCCCTCCACTGAAAAGCCATAATGACATGAAATATCAATAGTGTTCCAATGACCCCAACCATAGTCAGCCAACTGCCTCATCACTAATCCATAATAAAAAAATAATTATGCAAGGTTTAGCTTAAAAGTTTGGAAAGCTGAAAATCCCAGGCTGAAGATGCAACCTGCAAGTTGTCTCCCAGGATTTCTCTGTCAGCCTGTGCTGGACTGCTGGAGGGGCAGCAAGCCAGGGCTTCCACGACAGGCTAAGGAGAATTTATTTCAATAAAACCAGAAACTGTTCAGACATTCAACAGTATTGTAAGTAAATCCCTTTTTAAGACACTGCTTTGAAAGTCTGATGGCTCTAGATGACTCCTGGCTTTTGTGGTAACATTTTTCACAAGTAAGGTTCACTTGCAAAATAGCCACAGCACTGGCACAGATACTGGTTCTTAAATAATTTACTTAGTTTTTCTCCTACTTACACAGTCTTAACATGACTCAATGACAGACTAAACACTTGTCAAACACATGTTTATAAGACATGTGCAATTTTTAGTTCAACTAGTCACAGGGTAATAAACTACAGATACCTCATACCAGCCACTTCACTATTAGTATATTCTACAAATTTCTTCTGAAATGTGAATGTCTCAGGACAAATTAATGCTAAGCAATCTTCATAGAAATTACCAATACAGAGGTAGGACCTCTGAAAAAAGGTATTTGTAAAAACTAAGGCAGGTGGGTGATGCATCCAGAGCTCCAGCAATACTATCAGGCACTACTGGGATCTCAGGTGCTGCTTTTTGTTTATTCTCAGAACACAACATTCTCTGTTACAAGAAACAAGAGTCTTTTACCACGAACAGAAATCTAAATTTATTAGTCCCATTGCTTGTTTGATCACTATACAAGAAAAACTTAAGGAGGTTATTTCTTAAGTAACTAAAATTACTTAAGTAACTAAAAACATAAATTACTCAAATAACCAAATTCTATCTGTTATTTGAAAAGGAGAGACAGAATTTACAGTTTACTCTACAATATTGTCAGCAAAGTTTTACCTAAAAATCTTCTCCACTCTCTTTCTGTTCAGAAAGAGAACTAAAATTTCATATACATCATCACAGCAACAAAATACAGCCATAAAATACATAATTATAACCCCTCTGTTACCCTCCCATGAATAAAGCAGGTTTGTGGGGTTTGTTTTGGGGGGTTTTTTTAAATGGATGAATGTGCATACAGCTATGTGGAAAGCCATACCATGATTAAACTGCCTACAGACCTATACATTTCATATAATCTTCCATGAAAAAAATACATTAAAAAGAAAGGTGTTTTACCAGAGATTGAGGCATTTGAAAGCACATAAAAACAATGAATTTAATACTGTTTTTAAGAATTAACAAGTCTTCTGTGCTACCACCCAGCTGCATAAAATACACAGAATGCATCTGAGCTTACTCAAAGACACAGAAATGTCACTTTGAAAGCTGCAAAAAAGCTGGAAATATGGAGAATGAGAAGAACAACAATTTTTGCAAGCAGGGAACCCTATTTTAACAAAAATACATTAAGAACTTCCAAAGAGGATTTCTATAGTCCTTTGTAAAACACAAGTTCACATACAATTGTGTCCTACCAGGATGCAGTTGGACACACAAAAAAACCTGCATCTCCTGAATTTCCTGGAGAACAGGCACCATTCCTGTGGGAACCAGTGGGATTCCCATCCACCAACACTGCACAGGATTATCTAACTCAGGGCTTCTTTCTTCTTCCCTCTGCTGGCAGCAGGGTTGTGAATGCTGGACAGGCACTTCACTGAAAACCTGCTGAGCTGACAAGAACATGTTCCACAGGACACCAAGATCCACAGAAGAACACCTGCCTAAAACAAAACTCTAAATGCTCATTAAGGAAAAAAAAAAAAAAAAGGGATACAAACCTCTGCTTCTAGCACACAGATGTGATTGCTCATTTGACCACAGGTGAATGTTATTAATACACAGACAAGCCCGTGTTCCTAACAGTGAAAATCCCCCAGATCTAGTCCTAATGAGAGCAATATCCCCTGAAATTCTCACTGGTCCCACAGTGAGTGCTGTCAAATATGTGCCATATTCAGAATGCAATTCTAAAGTCAAGAAAACAGCAGGTCAGCAATAGAAGATAAAAGGGCCAGTGTGATGAACACCACCACCCTGAAGTGCAGTCCTGGTTCCCAGCCACTGCAACCCAGCCTGCCTGCAATGCAACAGGAGAGCTGCTGAGCACATGACATAAACATACACTGAACACTGCCCCACATTTAAGGAAAAGGAAGGGCTGTGTGCCAAACTCAAATTAATCACCTAGTTTCTGGAGGCAGACTAATTCAAATCAATCAAAATAACATACAGAGAGATACCACATCAAAGCTGTAGCAGGGCAAACCAGAGAGAATAGAGACAAAAGACAACGCTAGTGTATCAGTTTACCAGCTCCTACTGAAATTTGCTACACGTTATAACAAAAGGATTGTTACTGGTTAGAGCACAGTAAGAGATACAAATAACAGATTGCTGATAGTTGTCAAGAGCCCATTTTTTGCCATTCCCACTTAAATGGGCACCTCCAAGAGAAATAAAAATTTGCCAAGTCCTACCTGATTTTTCTCAGTTCAATTATTTTTTTGTCTTTTCAGGTACTTTTTTCCAGAAGACATTACATAGATGTAAACACACACATACAAAATTGGTACTTATAGTAAAAAAAATCCTGTCTGACAAATACTACTTTCCATGAAGTTTACAAACAAGATGCAAAAAACCCTCTGTCTAAGTTATCCATTTAAAAATAAAAACTCCAGTTGAGAGTTGAAGCTTTATAAAAACAGATGTTCAAAATATACAATATCTCCTTCTAAGATAGAGAATCACTTCTTGTCAGGTGATTCTTGGAACCTGAGTATAACAGGAATTGTAAGTCATCCCATCTCCAGGTTCTCTAAACTGCTGGTTTTACTGAAGTTATACTATACTTTGATCCTCTACCAGAATATAGAATACCCAAGCCAAGTATAGCAGGAAGGCACAAAGGTAATTCTGAAAATAAAAATCAGGGAGTTATATATATATATATATATACACACTATCATTATACACACATTTACAAGGGAATTGAATATTGGCTAATAGACACCCCTCTCCCCACCCATTATTTTGATGACGTTTATTTTCTTCTTAAAGCAATGCTAAAAAGTACCTATATTACAAGGTCTCTTGGAAAAGACATGAAATAAAAACAGTTTTAAACCAGGGAACAGGAGCAACAACAGAAATGGCCATCTTGGATAAAGCAGAAAAAGAAGTGTGGTGAATCCTGCTTTTCATTCAAAAAATCTGTTCTGATTCCCAGTACAGAATATAAAGCCATGCTGCATATGAAGGACTTGAATTTTTCATTAAATCTGTGAAAGGTAGAGCAGACCACATTTCATGCACAGATGCAAGCACTGGATCTCAAGAGAGCAAAGAGCTCTCACCTGTGTAATAATCTCACATATGCAAAGGTCCACACTGCATAAGGTCAAGTCATCAATGGGTCATTTTCCTTTAAGTATGTACCATCATCAGAAACATTTCAACAGACACACAGTTGGGGTTTTACACATTTTTATTTTATTGTTTTCAGACAAGGTTTAAGATAAATATATCTGTGACTCTTACCTTCACATGCTAAAACAGAAGGTCAGAGTCTAAATAGGCAAGCTATGAAACCATCAGACTTTACAACAGACAGAAATTCCCAACTTCTGCTTCCTCAGATGGTAAAAATTACTGTGAATTAACAGAGCTGAAAGAAATGACACTCAGGAAATAACATATCAGCAACCCTGGGAGGCTTAAGAGAGCTGGATCCATTTATAGCAGAATGCCTGAAGAGATCATTATATTATCTATGTTGATCTTCTGCATCTCACAGAACATCTGAAACATTTAGTCACCCAGCCTATAATAAGCCCTGTAATTAGGCTACAGTGTCCTAACACAGAAAAACCCTAAGCTGCTCTATATGCAGCAGACCACCACAAAGGCCAAGTCATATGCAGCAGAGGGGAGCTAATTATTGGCAAAATTAGACTTTATGATCCCACCAAGCAATTTTTACACTGTTGCTGCATATGAATTCCTCTGCAGCAATCTTGTGACCATTTTGAGCACTTGAACAAAGCCAAGCAACCAAACATTTATGAAAGACAGCTTCCTATACTGCTTCAAGCAGCTACTGCAAAATATATACAGCTGCTTTGAACACTATAAAACATATACAACTCTGAGACATGTAAATCCAGTTTATTTAGTACCACACTCAAGATAAATTAGAGGCAGTTTATATTGTCTTAGAGTATCCCATATAGAGGATTAGAGATGAAGACTTCTAATTGGGGGTAAGTAATCTTTTAAAGTTCAAAAATAGGAAGCTGATGTTTCAGTTCTAAACAGAAAAGAAAAAGGAATTCTGTTTAACTCTTAACAAAAACCAAAAGTGGCTATTAGAAAAACTAAACTAAGAAAGGAGAGCCCTATACTTAACCCAGGTTTGGCTCTGTTTAAAGGTAAAACCAAATGTACAAAAGATACAGAACATAGTAACACTCACTTGAGTAATAGGAAAGACACTGGTGACATTTTAACCCTTAATACTAAAATCTAGCACGACCAGGGGGAAAAAATGCAGGGACAAAGTAAGCAGCAGGAATATTTCTTCAGTGCAAACAAAGTAATCCTTAGAAAAGCTTACACAAACACACAGTACTTGTAGCACAATGTAAGAAACTTGTTTTGTGAACTCTGCTGTCTCTGTGCATTCTGATGTACTTCTCTGTCAGCCCACGTCAGTACCTACTTCCCTGTTTCTGTTTGGGATCCTTCTGCTTTCCAGCTTACCAGGGCTCCTCCTTTTGGTTGTTTTGGCTGAAGTCCCAGAGAAATAACAATGCCCTTGAGATGAGTGTCAGAGTTCAAGAAGCAACAGGTGCCCAAGGGAATCTTCAACCTGGGTCTTTAGCACAGCCTCTGACAATGCATGACTTTTTTTCCCCAAACAGGAACATGGAACTGAGATACAGCCTGAGTGAAAAGCAAGAGTGAACAATCTCTTTGACACAAGAACTTCCCTAACTCATGTTTTTGGGTTTTCCCCCTTTTGCTGCAGGAGTGCCCCTGAACTTTGGTTGATGACATTCTAATGGAATTTGCTTAGCTTTCTACTTATTAGCCTGGGTGCCTCACAGAAGATTTCCTCATCAAATACTGACTTCTGCTTTTACCTCCAATATCACAGAAGTAAAGGAATGGATATTTAAAAGCCTCTGAATCAGATGCACAAAACGAAGTGAAGTTAGAGAAAACAGAAATGGTGTTTTTCTCATTTACCTAACACTGGGGACCAAGGGATGGCAGAGGAACCCTTACCAAAATCATCGTTACTACACTACTGTCTTCATCAACTGTGAACCAAGTTCTTCAGGTTTGGTTTTCCTTAGAAATAAAAAGAGCGTTGTTCTGAGTTGAATGACATATTTAGTGCCAAACTAAAGGATTTCTTTAATTTTTCATCCAAACATCCATCCAATTTGGTTGAATTAAAACAAACCCTCCCCAATTTCTTGGATTTGAATCTGTACTTGACTACTGAATCTAAGGTATAAAAAACCCCAACACAAACACAAAAAAAAACTCCACCAGACATGGATCATACACTTTTAATTCCAAAATAAAAAATGCTATGTTTTTCATAAGTCGTGAGCCTTTCTTCAAATACTTTTGGAATGCTAAAAACCCTTGCCTAACAGAGATATTTGATTCTCTCTCAACCCAAGAACTCCTTTTCTTCAATCTTCTCTTCCTTCATTCTTCTGCTTCTACCTCCTTGTTAGATAGCAGGATTTGGCTTTCACTCCCATTTTCACAAGAAGGTTGCTTTTAATAAAAAGGAGCCAGTGTCCTATTAATGACAGGCCCTTAAGGCATCTTCACTTACACTCTCCTTAATACTATTTTTTTCCTTCTCCAACTTACCATTTCCTTTTCCTAGACATTCCTCTCATTCATCTTTTGCCTAGTTTCAAAAACTATGTACCTTCCTCAAGTACCTCTTGCATCCCTAATTTTCTACCTTTTCTTACTTTCCCTATGCCTTTTTTAAGCTTGCACATTTGGGTCATTACTTCTTTTCTCTCTGTATACTACTTCTAGATCATCCAGTGATCACTAGTAAAATAAGGTATCTATGGATGTTCTCATAGCTTTAGATACTTCAGTCTGCTTTCTGCTCCTTCTGGAGTCTCAGAAGAGATTTAATTGTTCTGACCATTTTTCATGGCAGTTCTCTCATTCAACCCAACCTGTTGAGCATTTATTGTTATGCACACAGTTTACAAATCCCCCAAAACCAAATCCAGTGGATCTAATGGATTGTATTGGGAACTTCAGAACCTGAACAGAATGCATAATGCTACTCCTTGCCTTCCAATAAACACTTGAATTTTCAAAAGAGCTCATGCCATGTCACTACAAACTACTATGACAAAAGATGTTTTAACTCCACCACTCAACACATATTGGGGTTTTTCTGTTTGAAGCCACTGATGACAGACATTCCCTTTTGCTCACTGGCATCTCACTCTTGCTTATACCTTGACATGTTGCAAAATAAACACTCTGTTCATTTTAGCATGTAGTTTCAAGTGTTGGGAGTTTATACTGGTTTTTTACCATAGGTTACAGTTGAAACTATATCCATAGCCAATTTTGGAAATCTAATTTTTTTTATAGTAACTTTCTGATATTTTGGACTGGTCCAAAGCTGGAACTTTTCTCATTTGGAAAAGAGGAAAAAAAAAAAGGAAATTAAGTGGTTTACAGTTTAAAGAAAGATCACTTGCTTTTTAATTAAGTTTGTTGTATTTTACACTTCTAAACCTTAAGAAATTGGATTAATAGTTTCTTTATTTACTAATCCTATGAAGAGTCTTAAAACACCTAAGACTATTTTGCTTGGTTTTATTGGTTTCCTCCTATTTGTCTGCACATTGAACCTTGCTACAAAATAGATGAGAGGTTTTTCAGGATGAGTGTTTGTCGGTTTTTTGTTTGTACTTAATGGTGTCTGGAGAGCACCAAATCTAAATAAAGTTATGGCTTTAATCATCTGACTCAATTCTGTACAACCACCAACAACAGAAGAGCAACAATCTTAATTTTAAACTAAAAGCACATGAAAATTTGAAAAAGTTGTTTTACCTTCCATTTCTTGCTCAAGAACCTAAATCCTCAAAAACCCAGGCATGTATACACAGGTCTTCTAAAAACACTACCCTTCTTAATACTTCTTACAAAATGATGCCAAAAGGAAACTAAACACAGAATGAAACATTAGTTTAGAAGATAAGAAAGATGTGAAAAAAGCCTGAAGAGAGTCAGAGCAGAGCAGGGTTTGTACAACTCAGGGTTTACTTGGAGATGAGGCTTTAACAGACCAGAAAGAGTCTGCACATAACAACCTGTTTGTCCCAGCCACAAGACACCCCCAAATCTGAAATAAAGCTACCAGCTGTCTCAGCAAGATGCCATGTCACTGTTACGAGGGGTTGATCTATGAAGTCATTTTCTTAGAATACTTACCACTAAATCCCAGTTATTTTGTTCAAGCAACGTTATAGCTTCATCAATATTTTCAATACCAGTACATGCCTAAAAATAAAAAGAAGCAGTAAACAGAATTAAAAGCATTGATCAAAATCAGGGAATTAATACTTATAATTCAATTAATTTCAACAGGATGACAGGAAAGGTATAGGTTGTTTTTCCTTTCTCTTACAAAAGGGTAATCCAGATATCAGACTTCAAACATTTAGATATAATTCCCTGTTCCACCAGAGGATTCTTGTGTAACCTTGAGCAGCCACCTAGGGAAGCAAGACCAAGTAGTTATTTGTAAAATTAGGACAACAGTGCTGTCCCATAAAGGCATTTTGAGAATTCTACCTTCAAAACTATGAAGCACTCATACTACTTTAAAAGAGAGCACAAAAAACCTTGAAGTTCTAGCCCTGTGCTCTGTCTTTACATAGTTCAAGAAATCTAACACAATAGCATTTTAAGGTAATGTTAACCCTCAGAAAACCATATTTTGAACTGAGCTTAATTCCAAACAGAACAGCACCTCTACTCAGCAAAAACTGAGATGCAGCATCCTGCTGCCTTTTTTTGATACCCAGACCTTTCCAACTATTCAACTTCAGCAGGCAGAGCATTGCTATTCACTCTGCCACATATTTGCTACCATTCACATTGAAGCATATCAGATATATTTTACCAGAAGAGAAAGAAGGAAACAGTTAAGTTTCTTTCTGGAATTTATCTTTCATCCTAACCAAAGCTGTGCTCTGTATTCAAACACTCAAGAGGAGTTCAGACTTTTACAAGATCCGAAACGTGATTGTGTTCCTTCTGCTCTACCACATAGTTATATAAAACATTTATATAAAACTGCACCAAAAAAATAAAAAAACAAAACCTTTTAACAGTAATAATACAGAGCTAAATAGCAGCAGCAAACAGATGAATTTTCCTGATTCCCCTTATGGCATAAGAGAAGAAGGAAGCTAAGCAAACACTTTTCTCCTTCCAAGACATAAAAAGCCATCAGGTCATATACTTCCTATGTTGTGACTTTTCTCCCAATTTACAACTATGAAGACATAAAAAGAAGAAATCACAAAGAAATTCAAGGCCAATTCTCTCTTCCTAAATTTAACATTGAAAAATTCCACACAAAGCACTACATGCAGTATGTCAACACAAAATGGACCAGTCTGAAGGACCACAAGGATGACAAGATGAAATTACGGAGAATTCTGCCTTCAGAGGGGAGGCAGCAGTTTCTATTGCTACATGGTGCTCTCATGACCACATTGATCCTCTCTGCAACAAGACAAAATTTCTTCCACTTCAGAGCATGCTGTGTTAATGCTGAATTTCACCCACTTCACATTGGGAGAGCTAAAAAAATACCACTTTGCTCTTCAGATGCATCATTTTGCCTTCTTTTCCATTATTTCTTGCAGTTATTTCTGAAGTTAAAAATGAGACAACACTTCAACACAATCCCCAGCAAATGCTTATGCATTTATATACACTTGTGCCAGGTAGGTTTGAAAAGTACATGGCTCAAGCTTTTCATTTCTGAAATCACAGGATAGTTCATACTACCATCAACCTGCCACTGGAAATGATGTCAACAGCTCTGCTGCAAAAAATCTTACTTTGAGAAAAAGCTCTGCAGAAGTGCCAGTCTGAAGTTCTGTTTACATTCGAATGAAATACACTTAATCTGGTCATTACAGAAATAGTTACTATTTCTCATTTATCAGCACTGCAAAATCTGCATGACCTTTTTAAGAACTACCTTGTGTTCTAACCTACAGTAAGAACTTGACCAACAACGTGTTGTTTTCACCCCTGGGCTGTGCAGATGAAGTTGAGGAGATGGTACCTACAATTCAGGATTTAAACACTGGGTTTAGTTGCCTCCTCTTTTTACCACCCCTGCAGCTCTGCTGACTTGCCACTGTCCACTCCTAGCCCACACTAACTGCAAATCAATTCAGCTCACTTTGGCATAGTCTTTTTTTGAGATAAACGAAACAAAATTAGCTTACCCTTCTGCCAGAGCACACAGTGAAAGGAGTTAACTCATCACAGTGAGGGCAGAGTAATTAAACAACTAATTCACCTGTGTGTCTGCATCCTTCCTAAATGATCTTCCTGGTGATTTACAATGCAAAACAGAAGCCTGCTCTTGGTCACTTAGCAATGCAGAGTCACTGGGTAACAAGAACAGACAGGTGTAAACACCAGCTGAAAATAAAAATCATCAGAATTCTTAATAGCCAAGACAAGCAGTTTTGCTTAAAATCTTTGCACCACTTTTTACAATCCCTTTTAATGTTTCATTTTGAGCTTCATCTTAAACTAAGATTCCACTTTCCAGATGGACCGTTTTTGCTAGTTGTCAATAAAACAGAAAATGAATGTTTCAGAATTTCAACAGGAAAGAATGAGTGCTACTTATCAATGTAACCATAAAACACATTTCCAGATCTTCCTCAACACAGTTCTAACGTGTCAGAGTTGAAGCAAATTATTTAGAATCTTATTATACTGCACTACTTCAACATTTAGACGCTACACACGACAACACACAAATCCCTGTATCAAGTCAGAAGCCATCAGTGAGATCTAAAACCCCCAGCAACCAAAAATTAAAGCTGATTCCTTGTACCTGCATCACGTCATGCAAGCTAAACTAGAGAAAATCATCTGGTTTGCATGTCTTTGATTTTCCCAAAGAAATGAAGCCCACAGGACAGGCAGTCCCTGAGAGGCAAGCGTGACGTGACGTCAAAGGCTCTGTGGTGACAGATGAGTCCCACAACAACCTGGCCTGCTCCTGCCTTTGTTTTCTTTAGGGAAACACACACAGGAAACCAGCAGGTTCTGTGAGCTACAGAATTAACAAAGTCTGGTTCCTCATGGGTTTGTCTCTCATCCCTAATTGCAAGGGCTGATTTAAGCTTTTCCTATGGCTGGAATATTTATGAGTTTCTTTTAATGGACTTCTTTCCATGTTGCCTGGCTGTATTTTCATTACATTTGGAATAATTTCATTGGTACAAGTCCAAGGGACACCTGGTTCTACCTTAGGGCTCTATGCCTTACTTATCTAGAAAGGCAGAGTAGAATTCACAGGGTTTCATTATTTACAATACATAAAGATTTTTTCCTCATGTTTATTGTCTTTATTCTACCCAAGCAAGAAACAAACAAACAAAAATTTAATAGGAAAAAGAAAGTTAAATTTGTGCAGAACCAGAAGTGAAAAAACCCTTCAAAATACAGCACAGTAGATGAGCTCTAAAGATGTAAAAATACATCTTTGTTACCGAGCAAGTAAAGTGAGGGGCTGAGGAGATTTTTTTATTATTCACATATTTTATTCAGCTTTATTTTCATGAGAGACCTGCTTAAGAGAAGGCATTAAATATTTTAAAAGAAAATTCCTACCAGAATACTACTAAATCTTGTTTCAATCAACAACCAGCACACATCCTCTAAGTCATCAAAAGATGAAACAAACCACCACAGAAAAGGTAAAACCTTGAAGGCTCACTGATTTGTAAACTTTTACACATCAGAAAGAAACCAAAGAATATTTTTTTTGGAGGACAAAGGAGAAGAAAAGGTAGAACAAGTTGTTCCTCCTCTCTGCATTTCCTGTAAATCTAGGATATCATTTTCAGCCTTCACAGCAGCTCCAGGGACTCTGCAGTCACTTCTGTGCTTTTCCAGACCACACAAGAGGAAAATGAATGCACAGATGAGAAAACTATTGTTGTGTACTGAATACATAACCAGATTCTGAAGATAAAGTTATTCAATGTTAAAAAAACTTTCTTAGTATCCTGCTTTTCCAGGACAGGTGTTTCCACCAGGCAGATTGAAATTTTCACATAATAAAATTTCAGAGTGCTTCTCCACATTTTTTTTCCAGGTAGCTGCATATCCCCATAGTGATGGAGACTTTACCCTTGGAATGTTTCACAGGTAATCATTAGGGGTCCTACCCTTGCACAGTAACCTTAACCTTGTTAAAAGAAGCAAAGTGGTTACTGAGGAAACAATTCAATAGGAAAAAAGTTGGAGGGCAGACAGACTTCAAGGCATTTGAGACAAAACTGGGAGCTGTTTCCAGAGAGCTGCAATGCAGGATGACAGACTGGCTCTTCTAAATCCCCTGCAGGGTGGTCTGACCCCAGCAGCTGTAACAGCTGGATCTGGGTTTGGAGACCCTCTGTGACACCCCACCTCAGCAGCACAGGCTCCAGCCCACCTCCAGACCCCAGGGAAGCAGCTGCCTTTCCCATCTGGCAGCAGCTGCTCCCCCAGCACCTGCTGCAGGGATCGGGGCAGTTGTTCCCCGGCGGGGCTGGAAGGGCCAACTGCTGCTCCCAGCACAGAGCTGGGCTGTTCCTGCAGCCCGGAGCTGCTGTGACCCAAACACAGCCAGGCCACTGCTGCCCCGACAGGCACTGCCTGCAGCTGCTGCACAGGAGCTGGCAGCAAATGGTGTTTGGCAGCAAGGCAGGATGGCTCTCACCTGTGGCACCATTCCACTGCTCACCAAGGCAAAACGTGGCAGGCAAAGTATCCAAAAGGCCACGTTTGGCCTAAGAGCAGTAGCTGGATATGGAGGGCTTAGTCTCAACATTCCTTTTGAACAATTCCATATTTCCTTTGGCTACTAACAGTAGCTGTATTTTCTCCAGAAAGGGACCATCTCTAAGCTAACCCAAACTAGACTGGAACATTTTGTAAAACAGGTCCAGGCCCATTAAAACCAGGCAGACAGATAGCTGTGAATCACACTGGGTACAACTCGCTCCTGTAATAGTCAGACAAAAAAATAAATCTGTAGCTCAGTCTATCATTTCAATGTTTATCCAAAGCTACAATGCCCAAAGAAACAACTCCATGAAGGCACCAAAAGATTCAACAGGATTACCTAGGAAGAAAAGCTTTCACCCCCTGGGATCTCTTACAAAAGCTCAGGAAGTCAGCATTAACACTCCTGCAAGTGCACAGACAGCACCCTAGGAAGTGCTTACTTTTGAAAGCACCAAATAAATTTTTATCACTAGATAGAGCAAGGCAACTAGAGTTAACTCTATTCTTTAAAGATATATGAGGGTTTTGAGAGAAATAAGAAATTATGGCAAAGAACTTATATTGTTAAAAATCAATTCATGATCCCTTGGGTAACTTACTCTTCAGAAGCTGAGAGAGACTAAGAGCAATAAACTCTTTGAGTCTAGGCCACAAACCTGCTCAGAAGGACAGCTGAATTCCCCACATCAGCAGCTCAAAAACAACAAACAAGAGCTGTTCTCAGTAACATTTCAGATATAGCAAATGATATTACTTATCTCCTTGTACACTGCCTCTGTAATAGAACCAAGATTTACCTTACTGTTTTATTCACCTCTTCAATTACAACCAGACAGTTCACAGACACACTTCAACTCCCTACCAGTTTTTGCATATCTCCAAAGACAGGGAGTCTACAGCCTCTCTGGGCAGTTTGTTCCAGTGTTTTACCACCTCCACTGAGAATTGTTTTTCCTTATATTTAATTATAATTTCCCAAGCTGTAACCTATATCCACTGCCTCTCACCCTCAGAGTGCAACTCCAAGAGAAATTTGATGCTGTATTGTCTGTTATCACCCACTGTACAGCTGAGACAGCAACTAGATCCTCCTGTAGCCTTCTCTCCCAGGCTACACAAAGTGAGCTCCCTTAACAGCACCTTTCACACAAAAATGCTCCAGCCTCCTCCCTTCCCAGGTAATCCTTCACTGGACTTGCTCTGCTTTGTCAGTGGAGTGAGTGAAACTGAACACAGTACTCCTGCAGCAGTGGTCTCACCTGTACAATGTGAAAGAATGGCCTTGCTCAGACTCCTGAACACTGTGTCTACTACTACTTCTAGAAAAATCCTTAATTGCCTTTCCAAGCATTCCTAACAAAAATCAGGTTTCTGGATGTAAGATTTTCAAACAAGCCAACCCCGAGTTTCCTCTTTCTAGAGTCAAACATAGCACTTTGCTTCCTTTTCCCATCCATTGGGAGGAAAATGGCTCAGTAATCAAGGATAATTCTCAAGTCTGTAAAGAACCAAGGGTAGTTTCAGATTGTATCTGCTAGAAGTCCACTCAAACCCAGAAAGATTTAAGACACTAATTCACCTGTGACATATTAATAAGTTTGACATTTTTCTTTCAGTTCACACATACACTGTTGCAATGGCGATTACTTCAAAGCTACTGAAACAAAGTGTATCACTTCTTCCCCCAAAACAGGTAAAGTTAAGCCAATATGCCCAGTCAAGTAAGCAAAGGCTTTAGTATAAGCATAATGTCAAATTTAGGACGCCTGTTTAAGTCCCTTCTAGGCTATCAAGAGATGCAGCCCATTCAGACACTCACAATTGAGATTTTCTGGTACCTCAGTTCTTCTCCTCCCTGGGTTACACCTGTCTCAGGACCACCTCTACAGACAACATCAGCTACACCCCTCTGGGGCATCCCTGCTCATTCTAATCTTGCAACAACCCTACTGGTGTATCGAGACTGCTCTTAATATGAGTCATCTGTGGTTATTAAATTAACTTTTACTTCTGTTTCAGACAAATACTTAAAAAACAACATCCAGGCATATCGACCAAGACAGAGACTGAAAGGTCACCCACTGCAAACGTCTAACTGAAAAGATAAGAACGCTTCTCTATTTTTACATAACTCAGAAGACCATCTGGTAAAAATTAAGCAGATTCACCAGCTGTTTGTTTAGCAAAAACCAGCTAATTTACTTACCAGCATCAGAAATCAAGAAAGGGTTTTAGGCAAATATGCCAGGATAGAGTTTGCCCAACGCATTTCAACTCCCACACCCAACTATTCACAAGTTTCATCATTCTACTATTTGAGCATCCCCTTAAGCAAAGCAAGGGGGGAGGGTGGGAAGGAGAGAAGATAAAATAGTATTTCTGAAGGTCACAGAAGACATTTCAACCTATAGCTACCAAGCAGGCAGGAGTGAACTTTGCCCACACTCCAAGATGACTGCAAGCCTTCCAAACAAAGCAAGCTGAGAACAAAGTCTAAACTGGTAGCATGAAGCCCTAACCACTTCTCAGCAGAACTAACTAACTCAGGACCACACTAACCACTTTCAAATGGATTCCAGCAGACTGAACTCTCTCAAGACTTGAGAAAATTCTGATTCCAGAATACCATGAAGGCAGATCCCTAGGAAGCCCATGAGCTGAGCCAAGACATGAAGTCAAGCCTCCCAAGCCCCATGCTAACCCTCCAGTGTTTAAGCCACACACATTACATACAAAGAGCAGTGGTCAAACTGAATTAAAAAACAAACCAAAAGTCAGTACCCATTCATTAGTACCCTATGCTACCAAATCCATTTGTCTTCCCTGAGGACTGAAGACAGCCTTTACCCAACAACTACAAAAATGTTTTAGTTAGGATTATCCCAAAGTTTCTGTGTTTGTTTAATACTTTTATTAAGTATGTCAGTGAAGGCAAAACCCCAGGATTTCTTGGATAATTTTTCCCTTATGGTATCACATAAGAAAAATTGATTGAAAAAAGAAAATAATTGTATGGGTCAAACAAATGCTTACCTCACATTTGCACTCATCTTTCTCCCCACTGTCTCAAAAGAAGAACTTTAAAAACAACTGAAGAATAAATAAAAGCTACTTTCTAGATAAGCACACAAAGGAGGAATGCTAATCCATACAAAAAAATATTTTAGTCAGCATTCCACAAACACTCTTTTAATTTTTTTGTGAAGACCAGGACAGCAAGGAACAAACATATTCTTCAAAACTTGGAAAAGGCACTGGCATGGTTTAACTCCAGCCAGCAGCCAAGCCCTATGGAACTGCTCACTCACTGCCCCAGCAGTGGGACCAGGGAGAGAATCAGAAAGGTAAAAGCTGGAAAACTCATGGTTTGAGATAAAGACAGTTTAAAAGGCAAAGCAAAAGCCACCCATACAAGTGAAGCAAAACAAGGAAATCATTCCCTGCTTCCCATGGGCAGGCAGGTGTTCAGCCACCTCCAGAACACCAGGGCCCCACCACATGCAGCGGTTACTTGGGAAGACAAACACCATCACTCCAAAGATCCCCTCTTCCTCTTTCTTCTCCCCACTTTATATACCAAGCATGATGTCATATGGTCTGGAAAATCCCTTTGTTCAGTTTGGGTCCCCTGTCCCAGCTGTGTCTCCTCCCAGCTTCCTGTGCACCCCAGCCCCCTTCCCAGTGTGGCAGTACGAGAAGCAGAAAAGGCCTTGGCTCTGTGCAAACCCTGTTCAGCAATAACAAAAACATCTCCTTATTATCAACTCTGTGTTCAGCACAAATCCAAAGCACAGTCCCATAACAGCCACTGGGAAGAAAATTAACTCCACCCCAGCCAAAACCAACAGGCATCCAGAGCAGGGAAACAGAAGCACATTCAAACTCCAAGCACAGGTCATATCAATAACACAGGCCAACAAGGGCTGAAAAGAAATTTTTCTAAAGACATTAAAATTATATAACCTTTTAAAAGCATCAGGACAAGAAAGCCTGACAGTGAGTCAGTGGAACCAAAGGAAGAAAATCATAGAGAAGCATTCAAAGAAGGCAAGGGCATATCAGAAAAGCTACATGAATTCTGTGCACTGATACCCAGTACTGAGGAACTTTGGGACCATCCTGTAACACAACCGATTTGCACAGAAAATGCTCTCATCCTAAAAACGTCAGCAGAGACATACAGGACAAACCACTAGATTTGTGAGTGTCCCCAGAATTCTAAAGGAACTTAAATACAAGTTTTTCACAGCAGACTCCTCTTTAAATGAGTCTTAAGTAAAGGTAAAATCAACACCACATTCCTACAATGCTGACATTAGTTTTTTTGGTGCAAACCAGAAAGGGCTAAGATTTCTACAGTTCAAGTTTGACTTCTGTACTAATAAGAAACAGCACAAATTCCAATAAAGTATATAGAATAGGCTTAGTATGTACATGTGTACAACACACTGAGGAAAAATGAACACAGTTTCTATAGAGCAAACTCACATATCCTAAAACTACTTAAACATCTCTCAAGAACTCAGTCAGTTGAAAAACATAAGACTAACCCAAGCTGACACAGTTTATTTCCAAAGTCTTACAACAAACCCCATCATCAAGCTTTCAAAATGCTGACTTCCAGAAACTAGGATGATGCAAATCCATTCACATTCCGTTTCAGCTCTTTCCTAAGGACCAGCCACTGCTGTAGAAGAGACATTAGGCCAGCTGGGTCTTCGATCCGAGCTGATACGGCACCTCTGGTATTTGCTCACACAAACAACCTGACCTTTAGAAAAAAAATTATTGAAGTGACTCAGTTTCAGTGTTCTTGTCTTTACAAATTGTTTCCTGCAATAGATAAAATATGAAACCTATATAAAATAACCCAAGGGCTAACGTACCCTGTTCTAGTTTCAAAATGTCTCTTAAGAACTTTGGCTTTAATGAATTATCTTTTGAAAGCATAACTACTGCTGTGGAACAAAGACCTGCTCAACCAGTCAGACATAGAGGACCAGTAGATGACTATTTCGATAGACCAAACAACATGTCATGCATACATGAGGGCCTTGAGTTCCTCTTTGAGTAGTTTCTTTTTACAATTGCACATTAACTAGTCAACTCTAAAAAATGGGCTTAATTAGTAGGTATCACTCCAGCCAGTAAGCATGTCATTTCCTTTCATCCAAATAATGAGGGACGAGTAAAATGTTAGGTACTTCCCCAGGCCTTTTATTCTAGTTCTTACAGTAGTTAAAGGAAAGGACTCATCTAATGGCTGCCCCACATATGCACAAATTTATTCACTGACTAGAAAAATACTAAATCCTAGCAAAGATATGCCATGTAGCTCCTTTAAAAAGCTAACTTTTGTTTCTAGTATGGAAGTGAGTGAAAACTAAGCTTGCAATGGTAACTGAATCACAAGAACTAGCCAAATACAGAGGAAAACTCTACCCTTTCTGGCTTTCCAGCTCCAACACAATATTCTCAAGATGGGAGATTCTCAAGGCCCCTTAAGACAGGTAGCAAATGGCTCAAATGCTCATTCTCTCCCACACCTCTTTCCACACAAAAATATCAACTCAGTAAGTGCAAAGTTTACTGTAAATGATCCTTGCTTACAAAGATATATTAGCCACGTGGTATTTTCAATATGACAAATAATTTTTACATTATCTTTCAATGAAAGCCCATTCCTAGCCTTTGGGAGTACATATAATTAATAATTTTGATATTATAATTAGTATTGGTTGTCATGGCATTTGAAAAAGGATCCTACAGCTACCACCTCTCAATCTGTTTCAGTGACCTACTAACCCAAATACCTATATGAAGGGGCTGATGGAAATGGTGACATGATTACTATAATGTGAAGAGTCTTTTCAAGGTAATTGAATGAAAAAAAACAGAATAAACCTCTTTCTAAAGACAAATTGGTGCTCCAGTGGTAAATTATTTAGGTTCCTACAGCAGGGGTGTAATGCACACAAATCATGGTATCCTCCCTCTTCTCTATAAATGTCAGTATTTCTAATTAACTATCTGCCCTTACCTAGGAGAAATTAACTGGCCTTTCCATGAAGAGCTATCAATGGAAATATCCAAGTTATATTTCTAAAAGAACATCACTCCTACTCCAACTTCTTATTTGTGACTCTGGAATTCACATCACCTTCAGTTTAAAGGCCAGTAAATCAAATTAGCCTTGTTCTCATAAACCTGAATTTTGGGATGACAACTGAGCCTAAACATATCTGAAGAAATGAAACTCTAAAAACCCACAAAGAATAAATTAATAGAAGTGATGGCAGAAGTGATTGGTAGCAGACAATGAAAATGGCAATGCAATATGTCTTTATCATGTCTCTTGGCCCTAAGGCCATTTACAGCAAACAAAACCAACCGTGTTCCAAACCAAGAGATCCAACTACCAGTTCCAAAGGTGTTACTGACCTAATGCACAAAATTATAATGTGATAAAATCCAACAAGGATTAAAAGGAATTCTAATCAAAATGCAAAGGCCTCATAAGTATGAACTTCAACATCCTACAGTGTCCTAAAGGCCTCTTTTTTACACTGAAAAACAGTCCTGTTATCTATTTTAAAATTTAGCTAAAGATACAGTAACCTATATCCACTAAAACAGGTCAGGTGAAGCAGTGCTGAGCATCTGGGCACCTGACTATTAGAAACCCTTTTAACTAAAGATACCCAGCAGGAGGGTAAGAGTAAACAAACCTGCCTATCCCAAACCCTGATTTCCAGTCTCCAGAGTACTGGACTTCCTCCCAGCTGCTGTGGAGAGAGCTGCAGAGCTTAGTTCAGCACCCACTGCACTCCACATTCTGCAGAGAGGCCACACAAATGTGTGGTTTGGTTTGAGTAAGACTGAATTTTAAGCTCAGATGGATCTGAACAAACAGTGGCAGATGCAGATATTTAGGGAGACCTTCTGATGAAAATGTTTCCATAACTTTAAACCTTTGGAAAGCATCCTTCAGTTATGTTTAAATTTTGACTGGAATTCTCTTCAGGATCTATCTTTTGTTGAGGACCTTGTTCCAAATTCCCAAACACTCTACTGAAAGCGTGCAAAGAAAGCAAGAACAGCCCTTTCTGCCACAGTGCCTTAATGACAAAACATGTCTTTTTCTCTCAGAAATCAATATTAAGGACACCAACTTTGAGATTTGTTCAGAACCAACAGTGAGTGGTTTATCCTTACAGAAATGTTTGAAATACTTTCCAGCCCCCACTCTAACTCACAGTCCAGAACCAGAACCAAGAGTACTGACTTAAAGCTATTCCTGTATCTGCCTACCTTTTCCACCCATCAAATCTTTACACTGGCAATAACTTAAAATGACAGAAAACCTGAGCCACCATGCCAACAAACACAGAAGAAAGCAAAGCTCACTCAGTCCCCTTAAAAAAAAAAAGAATACAAACGTATATTCTGCACACAGACTGTTGGACAGTGAAAACTGTGTGCACAACTGAGATAATCTTCTATAGGGCAGAAGCAGGCAGGAACAAAAAAACCAAACCAAACACAAACCAAAAACTTTATCTAGTCAGTTATTTAACAGCCCTGTGTTAACTTCCAGGTGAAAAGACTCTCCAGTTTCTTTAATTTTCATCATTCCAGAAGGAAACAAGCAGACTGAATTACAATTAAATCTTCAAAAATTAACAAAACAAAATATAATAAACTGGTGTATCACCATGATGGTCAATTTTATAATTTGAAACACAATCATTTAGCATGCTTTCCTCACTTTTCTGCAACCGACGGCAATGAGGTTCTTCCTTCCCAATTCCCCCTTGCTCCTCCCACAAACCTGTTTTTATGAAAGAGATTGACACAAAGTTGAAGTCTGAAACACAAAACATTTTTATACACAAATGTGTGAATCACACAAAAGTAGTCTATTATTCAGTTTAAAAAAAACTGGAAAAGGGGGGAAAAAAAGAGCACATACCTTGGTTTTACAATGAACATAGATGAAAGAGGGAAGAAGGAAACTACTAGAAATCTGCTGTCTCAGTGACAGCAAGGATTTTTCAGTTCTGTCATTTCACTCTGAAATCCTCCCACCCTCGCCAAATCCTGAGCTACTTATTTATTTTGTCAATGAAAAATGTGAATTCTTTGAAAAATTTCCTTCTGAAGCTCCAATGTGCCAGACATTCTTGTAATATATGGACACACAGGAGCTGGCAACTCCCACAATAGTGCAACCCTTAGGCCTGCTCTACATTTAGGTTTGTTGTGAGGACAACCACACAGCATGAATAAAGTGGTCCTATAGGTGGACATAACTTACAAAGACAAAAAGATACTCTTGGTAATTTTAGTTCCAATCCTAAGTAAAGCTGTGAAAACAAAAGCAAAAGTGCTAGCGTGCAAAAACATCAATAACTGACAATCTTCTGCCAATATTCAAAGTTAAACTTTGAGAATGAAAACCAATCTATGTCAATTAAATGACACTCTGTGCAACTAAATTTTACAATTTAGAGAAAAAAAATCTGTTTTATTTTTAGTGAAAAGTAGACCCCAAACTGCAAGAGACCATGAGTATATTTGTACCATGTGAGTACCTGGGTGTCCCACTGAAGATGGAAGAACAGTTTGCAGTTAAACACAACAAACAACAGAGGAACAGTTGTTAAAAAATTGGTATAAATTATATGCCCTTATTTCCCCCAGTATGTGAAGTATACTACAGGATCACTCTTTCACCAATTCACATGCAGCTACCTTTTTTGAAGAATTTGTGCTACAAACACAAGCTGTTGTGCTTTTTCCTAGGGAGTTTTTCCTTTATGCCAATGACACTTTGTGGAGAAGTTCTGAATTGCATTTAGTAAAAAAGGGAAAACTTGTTTGTGTCCTGAACTCCACATCAGCTACTTCCACTGAAAACAATCAGACTACTCATGTACAAAGCAAAGCTTCTGCATAATCTTTCCTAAGTGTGGGCATAAGAAGGAAAAGTTAGGCAGGTTGCTTATACAGCCCACATGCATGAATACGTATTTTGTGCTCCCTGGGTAGCACACAGTAGCCTCATTAAAAAGGAGAGGAAAAGAAAATAATTATAAACCACACAGAACAGGCTTAAATTGTTTTGAGACATTACGCAAAAATATTTTGGTAGATCACTCACTGTGTTTTACTCAATGCTTAAAACATTTCATAAAATTCCATGCATTTATGTATATGTGTATATATATGTGTATATGCATGTATGTACAAAACACTTCTTAAAAGGTAATTCTCTTTAGCACCTCCAAATGCAGAAGTAACCTGTTACTACAATCAGAGCTAAAAAGAAAATAACAAATGCAATACAAGTTCCTGCTCTAGCTGAAAGCCAAGGCAAAATCTCTAACTCTGGAAGATACAAAATAAATCCATGAAAGCTTCACAAAAGCATCAAGCATCAGCACAGTTATGATTTCATTAATTTATTTTTTTTTTAATGAGGAGAGAAAACCCTTTCAAGTTTCAGAAGCTTAAAGACCACTACTCTATCCCCCTTAAGCATAACTTGGGAAAGGTGAGCGTGAAATGCTGCTTCCCTCCCAATTTAATTCACCAAAGATTAACTGAACTAAACTACAAACAATTGCTTGTGAAATTTTCACTGTGTGCAACATTCTTCAACAAGACACCTCACATAAACAGAAAAGATGGCAGCAGAACTCAGAGAAACATATTTATTAATTAAAGGGTACAGAAAATATAGAAGGGAAAATCATGCAGAATTACTTTGCACATCATATTTTTCATTTTAAATTCTTAGTGAATGAGTTGCAAATTCCACCAAGTATTTAAAAGACCCAAAAACCTTTAGTGTTTTGTAACAGTCTAAAGATACGAGGCCTAATAATGACTGACATTGTCTTTTACTAATCTGAAGCTTTAACAGCATGACAATTAACAGCTCAGTACTTCAAAATCAGGTAGACACTTGATATTATCTTTAAAAAGAAACACAATGAAACAAAAAAACAAAGCTGTCTTCTGAAATACAAGAGGGAAAGGTTTAGGTTCTTTTTAAGTAAGGATTGGTATATGATAAAATATTTCCTGTGTCCTAGGTTCAGACACATTATGTCATCCACCCTTGATCTAAAACTGGTTCCTGTGACTCCACCACCCACCTGCGAGTTTGCCATGATACTTACTTGTCTTCATGGTACCAAACATTGCAGCTGCTCTTATACTTTTATTAATGGTTTCAAAATCCCAGCACAACAATACTGCAAAATAGCATAAAACACCTAGAAAGTGTAAATCTGTACTGAAAATTCTATTAAATAAATAATCTTATGTTCACCAGCCACTGATTTCATCATCTAGGATTCCTGACTGTAAGTTCAGGTAATTATGTGGGATCTCATAGGAATCTGTCCCCGCTGGTATGAGTGCAGAATTGGGGTCCCAGTTTCCTTTCACACAGTGTGTTGTTCCTGGAAAAACTCCTTTATGAAATCCCAGCCCTAAAACTGGGATGTCATCCCTTATGTACACAGAAGTATCTCCAAGCACAACAGAGTAGTGTCAATATAGTAACGTTTCTTAAGCACTTTAATGAATATGTGTGTAAGGTATTGGGGTACAAGAGTGGATGGCAGTTCCCTGTTATCAGCTGGGAACTCCAGGAGTTACATCAGTGAGATACCAGGTACCTTTTGCAACAGAGGAATTACACAATGCACACTACAGTCACCCTACATGTAGCTCCAAAGAAACACATGCAGAGTGAATGGAGGGATTACATTTTTTTTCTTTTTAACTAAATGAAATAGTTTCACTGCTAACAGCTGGAAAACAGTCTTTTAAGAACATGCAGATGGCAGTTTTACAAACCAATCCAAGAATATCCAGGAGCCTATCCATGCAACTGGACAGAGCTTAAAAAAAACCCCATGGATTGAAAAGCAAATATTAAAAAAATATATTCAAATATTATCTGATTCCCTTTCAAGATGTGTTTGGCTCCCCTTATTATTTCAAATGCAGTTATCCTCCACTTTTTTGTTTACTTGGTCTTAGAAAAGCAATACAAAAACAAGCAATATTATGAAGCAATATGCACTCCTGAACACATCGCTTTTATTTACAGAGTAAAGACTTTATTCTGCGGATAAGATTTAGAAGTCTGAAGTTAAATTACAACCCTTTTGTAGAGAGGAGGAAAGGCAACAACTTCGAAGAGCGTAATCCTCCTTTCTATACAAACACTTTGTTGTTTGGAATGGGGTGGGAAGAGTTTTACCGTCATCACAAGAGTCATAGGCTGAGGCAACCATGAAGTTTAGTGTTGATGCTGGAATGGAAACACCTCTGTTCAGCACTAATCTGGAGTACCAGCAAGTGATTCACTACAAACACTGTGACAAATCATGAGGACTGGTGAGTTTTGTATCCTCCCTGGCATTTGCCTCTTCCAAGTGAGCTGCCTCACAGCTGTCCCAGGGCCTGGGTGGTAGCAGAGGGTAGGAACAAACAAAGTGGATGAAAATGGGTTTTTTTATTAATTAAAAACTGAAACTCTCTAAGTTAAAGAAGACATTTTGTTCACGCACCTTGAGAGAAGAGGGCATATGCTCCCCATTTCTGACAAATAAAAAAAGAAGGAAAGAAAGGGGGGAGGCTTCAGAGGGTGGGCTTCACACCCACCAGCCCGGACCTCCCCACAAAGAACAGGCAGCACAGCAACGAGGAGAAAGAGAAAAGCAGCGAGAGGCCACGGCTGTGTGGCGGCGGCTCGAAATTTACCTGGAAATCAGCCAATATCATTTCTCGGTCCATGTTGGACGCCATTGCAGCCAGCTGCGTCCCGGCTCTGCTCGGACCCGCGCACCTGGAGCCGCTGCCGCGGGGAGGACGGGGCAGGGTGGGAGCTCAGGAGCTCATGGAGGCGCCGCGCTGCGCTCGGGCTCCCGCGGCGGCCCCGGGCTGCCCCTCCCGGGGCCGAGGAGGGGAGGAGGCAGGAGAGCGGCGGGCCGGGCGCGGGGCCGGGAGCGGGCAGCGCTGCCTCAGCCGCTGGCCCGGGAAGGAGGAGGAGGAGGAGGAGAAGAAGGAGGCGGAGGAG
>VZTR01023012.1:455494-488767 GCA_013400775.1 Chaetops frenatus | reverse complement strand
TTTTCCCCCTTTTCTCCTTTTCCCTCTCTTTCCTCCCTCTCCCCGCAGCTGGGACTGGAGTCTCGTCAGCGAAACTCCGGTGCTTTCGCAGCCGCAGTGAGTACAGAGAAGGGACCCACGTCTTGCCGGGGGGATGTTTCTAACACATCTTTGTGGCCGCTGCCGGGCGGCGGCGGCGGCGGGGCTCTCGCTGCTGCTGCCGGGCTCTCCTCCCCCAGCCCCGCGTCCAGAGATGCAGAAGCATCTTCTCCCAGCGCAGCTCACGTAGAAGGCAAAACCAAGCAGGTTTATCTTCAGGTTTCCTTAAAAAAATGGGTAGCAAGGTGTATGTCCCGGCCGGAGCTTTTCATGACCTTGTGTTACATTTGAAAATCAGACAGGCGAGAGAGGGGGGAGGAAAAATGCACGCTTCTTGGCTTCTGTGTCACACAGGCGAGAAAATTATCTTCGGATGTAAAGTACATGGCACATTTCTGAGAGCCAGATGTGCCAAGCCTGGCTCTGCAGCCTTAATTTACAGAGCCTCACTCGGAAAAAAATAATAATTCACTTCTGCCATGGCTCTGAGTGGTAAAATGGCTTCTGCGTTTTGGAGAAGCACTAAGTACAAGTCACCAGGGACATTTTACAGTGCCAAAGGTTCCTGCTTGTCATTTTGTACTTTTTCCCTGTTTGAATTACCTTTCAGCACAGTATTAGTTGTAATTGTGCAAAGTTCAGCTTAAGGATCTACGAGAAAGAGAACTCTCCTATGTTGGATACTTCAGAATAACCTTGACCTTTGATTAGTGCTTATCCTACAAGATAAGTCATGCAGGGAAAGCAGGGAATTGGGCAAGGCACCTGCAAAAGCACAAATGAAATGGCTCTATTTTTAAACTAGTGTTAAAATGGCTTCTGAATCTGACAAAACAAGGGGCACTCAGGGGCTAAAAGACAAAATCTAGAGCTCGGTGGCAAATTTCACACAGGACCCCGAGCCAATTTCCCCATCCCCAGATGTATTTTGTTACTGCAACCAGACTCAAACCACCAGAAAAGGGTAAATTCCCTCTGAAAGAAACTGAATCAGCCAAAAGTATAATCAGCTTTTCAGGGAAGTACAAGACCACTGAACCATGTTTCCAGTTGCATTTCATTGTTCGTCTGTAACTGTTTTCTGATATTTGTAGCAGTAATTATAAGGGCCACTAGCATTTATGAATCTTTTAAATTAAAGAAGCTTAATTCTGTGGAGGAAGCTTGAAACATTTTCTTCACAGTGCAGTGACTAAAAGGTTAAAGTCGATTCACAGCTCCTGTGGAAGTTTTCCTTCAGCAGATAGTGACTATCAAGATGGTCTTTCTTTCTCCTGTTACACTCTGACAGCAGGAAACGGGGCAGCATTTATATTGCAACACAACCCTTTTCACTCCTCAATATTAAGATTATTACCAGCACAATGATATTTTAATGAACACTTTTATGCATGGAGCTAATGAACATTTAAAGGAAAAGATACACAGCACAAATAACAATAAAATGTGATGCCTTGTAGGAACACTGAGTATTCAAAAGCTTTTCAGGGTTTGACCTTAATGAAACACAAGAGCAATCCTGGGTACAGATCACATTTATATGCAGAGTATATTGCAGGCCGGAATGAGGGCTCCTGCTAAAGTTAATTGTAATTTTCTGGTGAGGGAGGATCGCATGTTCAGGCCTGAAGTTATTAACACTATTCTGATGGAAATAGGGACATTGGGATACACTTTGTCAAATCAAAAAGAGTACTTTCTGCTTCAGATATGTTACCCTAGAGGTGATGTACCACTATTTGAAAATCTGCACTTCCAAATCAGGCATGCCAGGATGGGACTGAATTGACCAGTCAGGAACTTTTGCTTGCACCTAGTAATGCTGGAGAACAGGCAGAGGAGATTTTCAGTCCACACTAGCTGGAATATACACAGGCCTGGAAACAAAGCTGTTAATTGTAAGTGCTTCCTACAGAATGAACTTCTAAAAATTTTCTGAAAGGAGAAGTACACTCTGCTAGAAAAAGCAGTTTTCTCTCTGTACACAACATAGTCCTTGAGGGTGTGACTGTAGGTACACAAACAAAGCTGTATTTAATCCCTCTAAGAGAATTTTATAGAGAACATCTGTTAAAGAGTGTATTTGTTTCATGGGCACTGTAACATTTAGTAATATCACCTCCTTGCACCAACATATATACTTTAAAATAGTGTGATGTTTGTGCATTTTTCAGAATATAATATGTTTTATCTCCTGTAAAATAAGGGCTGCAGACAAAGAGCTGTGCTACACTTTGGTACAGTCACAGTATTCACAATCCAGCACTGTATGCATGTATTGGGGAGAACAACAATTTCCTTCCTGTACAAGCATTTTAATTTATGGAAACATACTGTTTTGTGTAAAGAAGGTAGTAGATAATTAACAGTATTCATTTAATCTAATTATAGGCCTCTGAGGCAAAAAGCTGACACTTTTCATTGTGGTATATTCAGGGAAGATAATTGAAACAACATTGCAGCCACAAGGCATAACATGCTCCTCGTATATTTGATACTAATTCTTTTCTCAAAAACGGGATGAAGCTGATGCTCGCTAGAGATAAGAATTGCTGTTACTCACTTGAGTAAGGAAAGTCTGGGGAACCTCATTATGCAATGCTGCAGTGCACTGCAATATCTCTGCAATTCCAGAGCTAACCACAGACAACTTAATTTGCCAAATTGCGAGAGGTTTTGTAATGTACACAAGCATCTACTACAAATTAAGAAAAGATTGAATACATTTTTAGCTGGAACATAGGTCAGAATTTGAACAGAGATCTGCCTCAAGAAGCAATAGGTCAATGTACCAACTTTTAGCTCTGTTTAATCTTTAGGAGGAACCAAGCAGTAACAGCAACTTTACCCCTAGGAGTTGTTATTAGAAGTGTAGCTTGTGGCTTCAAGCTATTAGTATGACAAACAGATACACAGACAGCAAATCAACACTTGCAGATCCCAAGTATACATAAAAAAAGTATGTCAGACCATGTGCAGTGTAATTTTTTCTATCACCTGATACACACTAACCACTCCATCTTCTGACAGCAGTGCTGCTTTCATTCTCAAAAGGAAAGTAAAGCTTAGTTCTGCAAAGCTTGGCTTCAGCTTGCAGAAAATGTGACAGACCGAACATGCTGCTTGTGGGGAAGCATTTGCCATTTACATTTTAAAAATTGGAATTTTTTTTAACATAAACGGCAAATGCTTGCAAGCTGGATCACCATGGTAGGGGCAAATTTCAGTGTTTCCCCCTGCTTTGCCACTGGAGGAGTAGAACTGGTGTGTCTGTAGCTCCAGCAGTACCAGGGGCAGGATACCTCCCACTCCCCTCCCTGGATGCTGCTCAGTGACCACCTCTGCTTTGCCTGTGGGCAGCACCCAGCCCTCTCCCACTCTGTTCCTGTGTCTCCAGGCTGTGTTCCTGGCTGGTGGGAGGTGAAATTGCCAAGGCAGTGCTGGTGACCCCTGTGATGAATTACACACGATGCAATGGGGATGGTGCAAGCCCTCTTAGAGGACAAACACCCACAGGGAAAGGCCATGGAGCCGAATGCAGGGCCTTGCATTGCTCTGCCAGTGAGAGACTTGTAGCATTTTCAAATGTATTTTGCAGTAATACTTTTTACTGTGGTTAAAAAAAGCTGTATCTTGTACTTTAGGCACTTGAATGTTTGTTAACAAAATCAGAGAGAGGAAGCCTGAAAAATAAACAGATAATGACATGCGGTCACCTTAACTCCAGGGCTCTGGCTCAAGAGATCCAGAATATGCGATAAAGATCTCTAACAAGAAAAGAAAATGTGGCTATAGATGTTAGTCATACCTGATTCCTGTTCCTATACCATTACAGATAAATCACAATTTGCATTTATGTCTGACTCAGAAGATCAGCCTGTTTCCAGAGTTCAGTCTGTACTCACACCCCTTCTCTCCATTGATGCTCTTTCGTCTGCCTGTCTCCTGCCTTCTCGTTCTCCTCTGTGCTGTTTTAAGGTAATTCCCAGCTCTTTCTCTTCCCTCTGTGTTTATCCATCTCTCCATTCCCTGGCTGCTGCCTTCTTACACATTTCACAGTCTATTTTCATCCCCTAGTTTCCCTTGCTTCAGCTGCACATCCATCCTCTTATTTTTTTCTTAATTATTTCCTCTGGCATCTTATTTTTATCTCTATGATGCTTATTAATCTCCTTACCTAATACACCATACACTTTCCCATTGACTAGCAGAATCTCTTTATGTAAATAGATATAATCTTTTTTTCCCCAGTCATGCAGAACTGCTTCCACAACTGATTTCTGTCCATGATATCCTAGGAGAATTATTACTGGTCAGCAATAGTTGTCTCCTTCGCCTCTACTGTCTTCATCTCCTCCTTCCTCTCACTTTCTGCTCCCTGCGTGCAGGCCTCCTCCCCAACTCTTCTATCTTTGTGACCCGTTGTCCTTTTCTCAGCAGCAGCAGCAGCAGCAGCAGCAGCAGGAGAAAAGGAGATGGTGCACACAGGAGAGGCACCCAGATCTGACAGGGAGGGAGGAGCACTCGTGGTCCCCTCTGCCTGGGGCACAGACCGTGCCCTGCTGCTCCGCAAAAGCCGCCGAACGCGGAGCCCGCTCCGTCAGCTCGGGCTGGCCTTTGGAAAATGCAGCAAAATGACAAAAGCAAGCAATTCTTAATCAATCATGTGCAAACTGAGATTTATTTTATTTTATTTTATTTTTTTTCTTTTTAGTCTTCTAGCTTTTTTTACATTTGGATGCACATCTGTGAAACCACAGCAAGTGGTGCTGCCAAATGCCAAGCTGCTGCTTAAAAGGTGCATGCATGAAAGTAGACCAGTGATGGTGTTCCATGTAAAATTCCTTCTGTAAGGGATACCAACACTTCTGAATGAAGCAACCAGATTATTATTTTTTAATATGGGCAAAATATTTTTTTAACCTTGTTCTTGAAAATTATTACAGTGGTTTAGCTGGCAACTGCCAAAAATTAAACCTGAGGCAGATGCTTGGCTTGGAAAAGACCAGCCCAAACAGTGACAAGCAACTGAAAACAAGATGTTACTATGAAGCACTGGACAAGGTCAAGCAGAGCAGATGAAGACTTTTAAGTGACCTGCAATTAATTTCTTAATAAAAACTTAGTTGAAATAAGCAGAATTCAGTCAGATTTCACCTTTTTGGGTGAAGATATTTCATCTGAAAACAAAAATGAAAATAAATGACAATAAATCCGGAGTGTTCTGATGTGATGAGGGAGAGGGGACTGTGCTTTATTGAGACCGGGAGCACTATGGGTGAGGACTGGACCACTCCCTTTGACAACAAAACCAACTTGAAAGATCTACAAAACTGCAGAAATTATCCAAAAGTATTCTGTGAAGATAAAACTTTACAGAGACAGCAGAGTGAAGGGGAAAGGAATGGCTTCTTGTGGGAGAATGTCAAAGCAACAGAAAGGGAAGCCAAAGTATTTTGTTAGCTTTGGGGTTCCTAAATATCCTTGTCAGTGCAGTTTACTATCACAAGCCCCAGCGAAAGCATCATCTAACAGTCCCCCAAAGTGCTCCACATCTCCCACAGTTGACTGTTTGCCTTCTGTGAAAACTGAGGCAGCCCAGGAGCTCTCCCTATGTTGAAAGCTCTGATTCATGGCACTGGTGGTGGCTGTGGGAGCGGTGGCAGGGAGGGCAGCTGAGGTGTGACCTCTTCCATCCTGTGCCTGACACGTTCCACTGCCTCCCTGCCAGAGACTTCCAGAGCAGGTTCACAGCAAGAGTTACAGCAATTACCACCGAGTGCTGCTTGGCACCAGAAATTGTCCTCCCATTCCTCTCCTGGGAATGGAAGTAAGAGGGTCACAGAAGCCCTTTCTAATGTACAATGAACTGCCTGTTAATTTGCAAGTACAAACGGGTTTTTTCCATAAAATTAATACTTTTAAATACTTTTAGCAGATTTAGTGGGTTGTCTGTTACTTGATTGTACCGTTGCCAAGATATGTTATTGCTTGAAAAGAAATTAATTCAGGAAGTTCTGTAGCCTTTGTTTTGCAGGAAGTCAGAGGAGGTGAAAATGGTGGTCCCTGTGGCCATCTCATCTCTATCAGTCTGGTTGTCCAGGATTTTAACAGCAAAACTGCACTAATGCTGTAATCTTTCTCTGCAGTCAAAATATTCTGAAATATCTTGCATAATCTGTGTTTGAAAAATTTTCATTGCATTTAAGCAAAATGCTTCATGTTAACGGTCATGATTCTCCAAATTATGGTCAAAATGGTGACCTGTGATAACACTGGAGATCAGTATGAAATCAAAGCTACTCTAATTAAAAAAAAAATCTCTTTTCATAAACTGAAAGTTGAAAATTTTCGCTAGGTGCTGTTGTTTGGCATACAAATTCTTCTGCCTTTCTTAAATACGTATGTGTTTGTTATGTTTAGATTTCCTTTTGGTTTTAGGCCTGGTCTGGCAGTGTTCAGTTCTGGGACCACTGCAACACTTACACAACGTACCTTACTCCCAAAGGTATCTAATGCTCAGCATGTTCTTCCTTCTGATACAGCTTCCCTTTTTTAAAAAAAAAAAGCAGGAAAAATTGAGGTTTAAGGATAGCAGAAAACTTGACCTGACAACATGATCTAATGATCCACAAAGCAGCTTTCAAAGAGAAAAAGTAGCAGGAAGTTCTTTCATACCGGGTATTAAAAATAGACTGCACCAAGTCCTGGAATGCACACGGCAGTTATGTAATGATTTTTCAGTGACATGCATTAGGAAATATTCTCAGTACATGTTTTTCCTTCCTAACTAGAAGTTTACTTCTCTGAAGTTTGGAAATTCTTCACATGGATGCTTCTAAGAAGTCTAAAATTATAATGTTCATTTGAATAACCTATCAATTAGCCAGCCACATAATGACAACATCTAATGGTACAATTGAAGCATTTGAATTTAATATACCATTTTCATAATGCTACAATATGAAACACACAATGGAATCCAATTTTTTCCCCCCACAAGTTAGGCTTAATTTATTTCTGGCAATGTAATGATTTTGCACTGGAGACACTAAAAGAGAGAAATAATTTTGGGTACATATCATAAATATTGAGAACACCAGCTCCCTTGGAGCACAGAGAAGTCTCCCAAACATTTCAAAAAGGTTTATATGTTATTGGGTACTTTCTATAAATGGAAAGACTGAGAGGAGGCAGAACAGTCCTATCTAGTTTCTACCATGCTAAGGAAACTAAATTTTAAATTATTTTGAAGAATGTCTTCGCCAGACTTCTCTTTAGAGATTTTCCACAGGTCTAAGCTCTGGATCTTTGCACTATAATTTGAGAAGGTAATAAAGGAGTGGGAATACAGTTGAAATCTAACTTTTGGGTTTTCACAGTCGTATTGTTTTCTTCAATTACTCAATGTTCAGAACAATCTGCAACATCCTCTGCCTACAGCAGGAGTATTGTACAGGGAAGGCAGCATGACTTTCTTGTTTGCCCACAACCTTTTCTGCCTTTTCTGCCTTTTCTGTTAAAAACCACAAGCCCTCCCACGACCTCTTGCCTTCCATGGCCACCATGAACTTAATCACTAACATTTTTAGTTTCAATTTATACTTCGAACCCAGGAAAATTCCTGGATGGGATAGCTCACATATCTGTCCCACCTGTGTCTCACACAGTGCCAGGATTTCCTAGACTGCCATGTATCAAGATGTACCCAGAAGCACAAACACAGACATTTTTCATCACCCACTTATGCCAGTGATGGAGAGTGATAGGAAGTATTATGGCAAGTGAAATTCTGTCCAATTTTGGCTCCTAGTCATAAGCTTTTCCCAGTTAATGTAGTAGAGATTAAATACCAGGAGATCCTAAATGGTCATTTATGACAGTGGTAAAGCAGTGAGAGTCTTTTTTTTAAGATGAGTAGAACTCTAAGTGTTGGGTCTGGCTTTCCTGAGATATCTTTAAAATATTTTCAGAGCTAAAAATGCTTTTTGTGGAGCAAGTGCAGCTCCACACTGTTCTTTTTCAGAACAGAGACAAACCTGATCAAAGTACAACCAGATAAAACATCTGATTTATTTTCTCTCTTTACTGTTCTGGGGAGTGACAGAATTAAAACATCCATGTTTGACGTGTGAACAAACTGTACCACATCCAAAATACTTCATTTTGGAAAGACATAAAAAAACCAACCCAAGAACAAATCAGCATCTTGTAGGGAACCTGCTTGTTTGATAAAATATTAAGAAAGATCTTAATTGGCAGTCTGGAATAAAATGAAAAGGGGTATATTGAATTGATGTCAAAAAATTCATTTTAGAAGAGGTAGGAAGTGAGCATCAGAGCTGAGATGACAAACATAATTTTATAAGATCAAAGTGTCTTTAAGACCATAAATTGAGAGAAAAACTGGTTATTAACACATTCATTTGCTTCTAAATGCTGTTATACAAATATATTTCTGGGAATCCAGTGCCTAAAAAGTAATTTGTGAATAAGTCAATACTTATTTTTCTGCACTGATACATAGGCAAAGCTCGAGCTGTTTATGAGGGGAGGAACAGGGTTTCATGCATAATATTCAGCAGTGCTCCCACTTACAGGAAGACACATCATCCAGTCTGATTAGTTTACAGGAACTGAAGCAAACAACATTCTGTGTTTTCTTACATATTTTATGACTACTTTCATACAAGCAAAAATCAGACTTTGTCCTTGTTAAGGACATTTTAGAGCAAACAGAGAATTACAGCCTCTTGTTTAATCTAACTCTTCTGCAAGCTTTGCTTCACTCAGTCACTTGTGAATATTTCTGAGTTTTATTTGATATATTAACTTATTTTTCTATGAGATTTGCTGCCACTTAATGTGATATTCAAGGTCAACACTGGAAACGTATTTGTAAATGAAAGTTTCTGTTTTGGCTGAATTTAAAATCTCAAGTGTTTTCTGTCTCCAAACAAATATGGGAGGCCTCATTTGCATATTCAGGGGAAAAAAAAAATCTTATTTTTCCCCCCAAATTTGCTTTTACATTGCTTGCAATTTTCCTTTTTTTCAAAAACCTTCATTTTCTCAATTAAAGGTGTTGATGTTTGTAAATTACCAAGTCCTATTATTATATTCATAAATGGGGCAAATTTGAGCTCACCTCTAAAACCCAATGCAAAGCTCTGCTACACCACATTTTCATCTGCTTTCCAGAAAGGCAGGGATTATCCTGTAACACTGAAGCTCTGCTTTCATGGTGGGAAGGAATTCTGGATTTTACACTGTTTGCTGGCTGTGCACAACAGAAGAATAGACAATACCATCTGAGCTTGGGACAATTAACAGGATGTCTTTAGAATATTTTTATTACGTTAATCTTTTCTTTTGCTTGAGCCAGCATTCCCCTTGAGAGGAAGAGAAATGATGCTGAGACAACTTACTATTGCAAATTAATTGTATGGTCCATTTCCCAAGCATTTAATTTGGCCACAGCAACCTGTTTAACTCAAATGAGTTGTCAAAAAGTGACACAAAAGAGAGGCCAAGTTCTTTAGAGGTGGCCAGTAATTTTAAAGGATGAAGGGAAATGGCTGGCATTATTGCTTTTGTCCAAGTAAAGCCTCTTCTAAACAGGGTAAGGGAAAATCAAGTGATTTGGCCTCACCAAAATTCATGCTACTTGAGACCTTTTGGAAATGTTGATTGAAGATGAACTCTGGACCAGAACAGAAAATAACAAAAAACATATGAAACATAAAGAAAAAAGTGTAGAATTTCTTTGTTCTCATAACAGATAAGTTTGAAAATTGGGATATAAGTTTGGGATAGGAATTGGGATAGATGCACCTGCTCCAACCTGAGCCACTTCCACGCAAGGCAGGTCTCTCTACCCGCACAAGTGAAGAGGTCAATACACGAGATCTCTTCTGCTTTGAAGTCAACAAGGTCTGATTTGATCTTTTACAGCATGGCTTGTGTTTTCTTTTTTAGCTCTGGTATTCCAGAAGTATTTCCATGTGTGTAGCCCTTACCTGAGTCCACTCTTGGTGTGTGAGCCTTTGGGATTAAGCAATCCTGGGTTCCTTAACCCATTGCTTCCAGCTTTCCCAGCCTCCTGCCTGGGTGCTTCTCTCACAGCTGTTTGGATTTCAGCTTTTCAAAGTACAGTTTGTTTAATTCTCTCAACACAGGAACTTATCTTCAGCATAAATATTTTTGGAACCACAAAGGTATAATTTTATAGTTAAATAATCACATTTTCCTGGGAAAACTTAGAGGCAGTGGGTAATGCAGATTAGGATTTGGCACTTGGTCAGACTCTCAAGGAATCTCTCCCTGAGTAAACTCTGTTTCACTGGCAATATTTATTGTTCAGGAAGCAACACTTAAAATTTTCTTTGCCATAGAGGAAGGTGGTCTGTTACCTCAAGGAAGACTTCCACCAGCCTGATCACTCCCTATAATGGTGTATCCCTATTCTATGAAGCAGATAAAACCAAATACTTCTGATAGGCAATTACTCTTTGAGACTAGGACATAGATATTTCAGTTACAGAGAGTAGAAGACTAATAGACATGAATAAAAATTTGGAATGGATGAAATACTTATGCTGGTGCATTTTGAAGATAACCAGTTCCCATTTTGTTTGCGTCTCCTAGAGATGACTTCTTTTCAGATAATTACTTTTCATAAATTTAGATTCCAGAGAAGTATGATTCACAGAAAGGCAGGGATTCCTTTTACTAAGCTGACCTTGAAGAACAGATCTGTTTCATTCTGTGCTTAGTCTCTTCTTTCCTGCCTCCTCTTATCACTTTGGAGCAGCCAGAAGCACCAGTGATGTTCCCTCTGCAGGCTCCGTGCTCCTGCCCAGCTCGACTGCCCTGCAGAGGGTGGCCAGGAGCAAAGTTCTTGGGAGGGTCTGGGCACAAACTTGTTCTAAATGTTACTCAAAAAACCCTAATCTGATTCTTGGTACCAGATATCCATTCATTTATTAAGGACAAACACAGCAGACAACTAATGCTGTACTTTTTCTGTTATTCAAACCTGCTGCTAACAATGAAGAAGATGATGTCATTCCCTGGATGTGAGAAAGGACTAATATTATATGCAGTAAAAACAATGAGTCAACAGTTTCTATGCCCTTGAGGTCAAACCATTCAGCAGTTTTGAAAGTAGACTGTTCTTTTTGTGCACAGAGCATGTTGTCTGTTAACACAAAATGTGTAAAATCAAGATATAATTTGAAAAAAAAAATTGTAATTTCAAAGGGATTTTTTCAAACTAAAAGTCAAATTGAAATATCCTGTAACCTAAACTAACAGATAATTTTTTTCCTCACATATGTTAATTATAATATTGCGAAATTTTTTCCTTTTTTAGTCAAAGATACATTACCCATGTTAAGTTATTATTTGTATGATCCTGAGAGACACTTTGCAGTTCCCAGTAACAGGAGTATGAACTGTGACTATTAATGCATAATGAAATAAAATTAATTTTTCTGGAGATATTTTGAAATGGTCTGAAAGATAAGCAAGACCTTTAACACAAAAATGTGTTTTGACAGACAACTGAAAGCAAGGAGTCTAACAATGAAAATTTCCCAGATTTTCTGGAATAGATGAGGAATTGACCAAATCCTGGCCACTTCTAACTACAACTGCATCCAGCTCAGGCTAGTGCAAGAAATGTTGTGTTCATACAGATCTTTCCTTCAGCAACTCTCAAACCTTTGTGGAGGATTATTATCCTGGTCATACAGACTGTGAAACCACAGCACAGTGAAGTGACAGCTCAAGGTCATTTAAAAGTCAGGAGAGTTTGGGAGAGAACTCAGATTTCTCAATCCCTGTCCAGCACTCTGCCCACTGGGCTCCATTGCCTCGCTGAGGATCTGCCTGATAAAGCTCCTCTTCCAAACTGGACAGAATTTAACAAATCTGAGGAATTTCAATTCATAATATTACTGTTTATAATAATTTTATTTGGTGGGAAAGTAGACTTGCCTAATTACATCAGGTTCAAGTGCAAAGGAATCCTAGGCCAGCTGCAGTCTCCATTCCTGTTACCCTTGCAGACCAAATTTAGAGACAGGAGAGCAAACTGGATTGTATCTAGATGGGCTTCTATATAGGAAGAAATATAATTTTGCCTGCATTGACCCTATCTGACTATGTTTTAGATTAAAATGAGTCTTAGAGTGGAATAAATAATATTCATCCTGATAATTAATCAAAATGAATCTGAAGGAATTTTTTCTGGCATGCTGTCGAAGTGCTGGATAAAGCCTTCCAAGCTTATGCTGACACTTTAGTGTGTCACCTAAAATAACTGCAAGTGGGTTCAGGCATAGTTTGTCCAGTAGATCCCAGGCCCAAGTGATTACTTACCCAAAATGTGGAGGAGCACATCTGGCAGCCCAGCTGGTCAGTGTCCTGACAGATTTATTGGAGAAGTAAATGCAGGAGGCATGGCTCAGTCTGAGCTTTAAGCTCTCTGTCTTCTGATGCTTAAGGAACTCTTAATTTTTCAAGTATTTAATAGAATATTTAAACCAAATATTTAAGACCTAAAGACATCTCAGTTCCTTTGGGGGTTCTCTTATACTGCTCAAGTGAGACCAGAAAGCTTGTTAGAGCACTTCAATTGAAACACAGACATTTCCACTAACAACTGCTCTTATAAACTCAAACAAAAATCAGACAGCTTTCAGACAAGCCAAAATAAAGAGACTAAAGCAACTTACAGAATTTCCTCTGGATGTCTCAAGTTATTTGCAAATCCTATGGCCTGGTATTTTCATTTCCATAGTCACGATTAGGGACACAATGATTTCAATGTCATGTAAGAGGGATGAAATACATTTCCCATGTGAAATTAGAGTCTCCTTTTCAAGCTGTGTGATAGTTTTGCAGGCAACATGTCTTACTGCCTAATGAAAGCCAAAACCTGGATTTACTGCAGGAAGATTCACACACGCTGCAGCCATGTAGGTACGCTGTTTGACTCCAGTGAAACACAAAAATATAAATATATTTAATTAAAGTTATTATTGTCTATTTAATAAGTAGACCCATGAACTACAAATAAAAATAGAGGCTCATATCCTAGTGTGTTCCAAGAAGGGATCTTCACCTGATCTTTGTTTTTACAGCTCTGATCCCAGCAACCAACTGTGAAAACTTGCATAAGTACTCTAAGTATGATTGAAGTTACTCTTTTGTTAAATAGGGTATTACAAGTTAAAACTAGGGACAGAGATTCATAATTAGGAAAATAGGGAAGATCTCAATTAAAATTAAACATATCTTAGCATTATTTTGTAAATCAAAGCTTACTTAAGCACTTCCAAAAGATTATAACGAGGCTACCCCAATGCAAAGGCATACTAATATTAGGAGGCATCAGCAACATTATAATTTCAAAATTTTCTAAGTATGGCACCTGGAAAAACTATACTTCTGTTCAATGTTAGTTTGACTGTCAGCACAAAAATTTCTGACCAGTAGCATTTATAAATTTATAAAGGAAAATGTATTCTTAATGTTAAACAGTATAGACAGAAGACAATAAAAAGTTTTTAATGAAACTGTGAAACAAATCACGAGGCTTTGGGTTACTTTATGTATGCATCACATCTTATTAGATGTTTTTATTAGATCTGTTTTATTATTAGATCTGTTGGAAGGTCAGTCCTTTACTGTATGTTGCAGTGTCTGTTGAGAACTTTCCCCATAATAATAATTTCAACAAATCAATGTATACAGTATAGCACCAGTATAGGATTGTATTATTGATCTGCAACACTATTACAAATATGAATATAGATTTAGCTATGGTCTAGGGGTTGATGTATTAATTTGTTTCACAGTTTTACTGTTACTTTTCTCATCTATTAAGGCAGGCAAGAATGTTTCATAGTATTAAAAAAACCCAAAACATTTAGCTGGAAGGCCTTTCGAGAGAACAAAATCTCTATCTTATTTTCTCTTCCCTGGTAATTTGCTGTTATTGGAGGAACAAGAGGGAAACTTAATAACAATTTTAATCTATTTTCCCTGGCAGAGCAAAGTAAGAAATAGGCACAGCATGCACAATATGTTACCTGTGTTTTGTCAATTTGAGTTGCCTGTGGAGAATAGGTTGGCATACAAAATTTGAAATGGTTATTTCATTCCTTTTCTGGACAGATCCGTATTTCCCTCCAGGAGGGAGCTTGGGTGAGCCCTGTCTTGATCAGTAATTTCCTTGGGTGCACAGACAGGTGTCTGAAGCCTACACTAAAACAGAAAAGGGGGGAGAGGCTCCGAGAGGGGCCTTGACACACACAGGCTGCAGCTGCAGAGCTGAGGGTCAACCCACATCCCACATCCTGGGAGCAGCAGCAGGAACAGCTTCCTCGTTCCTCACCAAGGTTGGAGGCAATGTGCTCCTGAACAAGGCTCATTTGGGGATGTAGGATGGAGAACAGGCCTGTTCCTGAATCCTTAAGTCAGACAAGTATGCATAGTGCAACCTCAGCTAAGTGGGTATGGTGGGTGGGCTTTCTTACTGAGCTGAAGAAATAGGGCAAGATTTTAGTTGGGATAATTTATTTTCTTGCAGAATACATAATCTGCCCTATCAGTTAGATGGAATTACTACCCACTCAGAGCAACCTTCACAGCTAGAATGGTATTACTCATTCTCCTTAACAGAAACCTAGCACTGTGGTTTTGGTGGCACACTGAAAAGTTATTTTGATCTTTCTTGTGTTTCAGATGGCAACGCATTGTCTCCTTCCTGATCTTGGATTACAGTCCACACTGAAAAAAAAATAAACTAAAGTGATTAAGAGTAAAAGTTTAAGTGGATTTATTTGTAAATGCTGGTTGTGGCCTTCCCATAACGAATCAGCATTTTTCCCCTAAAAGCCTTGCTAACTACTAATTAGGAAATTATCTATTTTCCCTTGCAAACGCCTGTACTACGTACGAGAATAAAATATTGCTTTTTAAACAGGAGTGGATGTTATCACTTCAAATGTGCTTATATGTACTTCCTGTGCTTAGATACAGCCCAGCAATAACAATACCACAATTACCAGAATGTATAATCTATAATGTGGCCCTGTGTAAATCAAGCCCCCGCCGAGCGCGTCGCACACATCCTGCAGGATACCACTGCCACTCTCAATTGTTTCCTGTGAGCGCCCTGCATCTGCATGACACTTTCTGAGCCATGCTCCCACTGGCTCCTAACTCACAACACTGCAAGTTACCTCCTCCCAGTGAGGTTTAGGCATAGAGCTGAAGCAGGTTTTCTTCATGGTTGTCTAAATGGGAAACCAGAAAATCAGTCTTAGGGGAAAAGGTTTTGATCCTTTAAAAATACTTATGGGATTTCCAATAAAGGAACAAAATCATTGCAAATATTGCAAGGGAGAGTGTTCAGGGTTTCAATTCAGTTGTTAAATTACTAAAGTAATGCATATGTGGGGTTTTCATACTGTGAAGAATTAGATGTATAATCTTAGATACTCATTCCCTCCCTTTAGAAGAGAGCATAGTTTTTTCTCTGTAAAAGGATTTTGCAAAGAAAATCAAAGTCCAAACAACACCAGAAATATGTCATTTTCATTGCAAGACACATTGCAGACATATACTCAGAACAATCTTACAAGAATACTCTGACAATGTTACTGTCATGATTCAAACTAACTTAACAGATTGGCTTAGAAATTAAATCTACTTGACCTGTTCATGACTTTATATTTTCGGTTAGTTCTCAGATTAGATACTGACTTTTCCAAACAGATGTTGAAACCAATACAAAGTTTCAAAATACTGTAAACCACTTTAAAATATAATTTATAGATATGAGCCTTAAAAAATAGGTGGCCATTGTGTTATTTGACAGCTTTTAGAACTGCACTCAATAAGCTTCTAACTCTCATTCTACTTTATAACTGGGGGACAAACCATCTTTCCTAGGTATACATAATTTCCACTGAGTGTCTTACAAGCCAGAAGAATTTTAGTATGTTCTAAAATAATAAAGTAGCAATTTAGAGGAAACAGATTGTGCAGATCCTGTTATTTTTCTCTTTCTGATACAGGCCTACCAAAGAGATTCTAGCTGGAAGCAAGTCAATGCACTGCTTGTCTGAATGGTATTTTAAATTATCTCCTTTCCTTGCTGCTTTGGTATAAAAGAAGGTGGTGAATAAATGATTCAAACTTAACTTCTCCACTGCAGGAGCTGGCAGGGAGAATATATTGTACTATCATGCACACCTGGGTTGCAGAGGTCACTGAGGGGAGCAGGGCAGGGTGCAAGAAGCACCATGTGGCCAAGGGTAGCTGAAGAACTGACACACCCCTTCCACGGAGAATGGTCAAGTCCTCCTGCACTTCAGCTCTTCTATAGAACAGTGCAGTCATTCAGATCCATACAAAAAACTTTTTCCTGGAAGTTTCATTGTCTTTTCTGTACTGGATGGTACATTTGACATCTTACATTCCCTGTTGCTGCCTTGTACTTTCTCTAGTCTGATCTTTCCTAGAAAGATGCTTGTAAACCTGCTCATCTGTGCAGGTCCCTCTGAAAGCACTTCAGACCCCTTAGGAATTAACAGTCAACTGTAGATTAACATAGGGCAGGGAGCCTGGCTATCCCTGGCTCTAGAAATAACTCAGGAAATTAGGGTTGGATGTGCCATAGCCACTCTAGGGTAAGTGGAAGCTGTCTTGGCTGAAGCTGTGGATGAAGTATTCTGCTTGTCAGGATTCAGGCTGACTCCTGCTGAAGTGACCCAGACAAAAACATAAGATACATCCCAGTGTTGGCACAGGTAATCCTGCTAGGAAGTACACAGCTCTTTATTAGCCTGTCTGCTAAACTCTGAGCTGCTCCTCATTTTTGTACAGGATTTGTAGAGATAGATCCACATGTGCTCACACAAGTGGTTTAAAAAAAGAGCTTGCAAAGCTGTGATATTGTGCTTACAAAATAATTATTAATTACTTAATGACGCAGATACTTTAGTCAGTTAAAAAAAGCAGACAGAATTATCAAATTACTTTTGCCTTATTTGTTGCAAACTTCTTAGCTGTGGCACCACCTTGTGGACGTTACTATGTGGAGTGAGAACTCGACTGGTGGTAAAAATCAACTAAACCAGGCATTTTGGAAAAACAGCTATGGTCACACGTAGTTTGCTAAGAGAGTAAAATAACTACATTTTTAAAAATATTCCTCAAATCCATCTATGAAATAAAATGTATAATAAATACTGTCATTAGGGTGCTCAGTTGTCTTTGCAGCTTTTACCAAGTCTTCTGCCTGGCAGCCAAGAGGAGAGGCAGCCTTCAAAACCACTTCTGTTCCTTCTCAATTGACCAAGCAGCAGCATCCAAATCCCAGTTCTGTTCTTGCTGTACATGCAGACATGACTCTTCCACTTATCCCAAGCAACAAGACTTGCAGAGTCAGAATCATAATACTGACCACATGGAGAAAACCTTGGGTCCTACTCCATAAATATAAACTCAACAGTGAGATTGGTGTCCGAGCTAAGCCAAAAGAAGAACAATCTCTGACAAAGATAAACTGGTGGATCTTTTAAATGCTTGCTGAAACACAAGCCAAACAAAAATAAGTTTAAATTCCACTCTCTTGGCCATTAGATTCTCAGAACCTTTTGCAGCTGAGGTAACAGGGCATTCCTGTTATCAACTCTCTTATCTGCTCTATGGGCAAAGCAGGAAAGCACAGGGGAGGCAGAATTTATAACACAAGATCTCCAAGTTGAGTGCAGCACATATTCACTCTGAGTGTGCCTGTCTGAGTAAACTTGGGGAGCATGAAATAAAACATTGAATTGCATTTTCTATTTCTCTCTCTTCAATAAGTAACTACATACAACCTGGTACTTGCACCAGCATAAAGTGCAGGAGAAGACAAAGACTTGAACCAATCTGAGACTTGCTAAGATGAGATACTGAGCACTGCAGCCAGGGAAGGCAACTCATCTCCAGTGGAGCTCATCCCTCACTCTAGAACAGACAGTACTCCTGGTGCAACTGGTGTCCTTCCTCTGCAAACAGCAGCATTGTACCTGTTTTATGAAATAACAGAGTAAAGTGTAATTTTTTTCCTTTATTATAATATTAAAATATCTTTTAAAACATGCCAATGACAATACAATTTTTACAATACATGTATTTAAAAAATTGTTTCTTAGAAATGCATTTCTATTTCATCTATTCTTCATCTCAAAAAGATGAGAATTATGCTGGTACTTTTTTTCCTTTGGCATACTCATACATAAACATTACAGTTATTTTACTTTTTGTGCTTGGTAATTCCTTAGTGTAAGTGTAGTGTTTTGAAAAATATATAGGGCTTTCAAACTCTAGTGATTATTCTCAGAGATCAAGTATCGTTTTCAATTTAACTTAAATATTTGTTTTGGAGAAAATAAGGCATTGGCTACCCCCTACTCACACTGAGTGCAGAGATTGTCTTGCTCCTTAGGCACCATTAATGTAATTTTGTTCCCAGTTGCAATTAGTTGCATAGTGCAGCCTCATTAATGGCCCTGGATGTATCTGCAAGGAAGTTTTCATCCACAAAATTGCAGGAGCAGTTACTGTAAACATGGGGTGAGTGACACAGAAAAGACTGAACCAAGTTTATTCTTAAACTGAACTCAGTTTTCAAAAATACCTTATTTCTTTTTTTTTTGAGCATGTGAAAATATCATATTCGTGTCCATCACATTCAGCTTATTTGCTTTCAGAAAAGAAGCTACTAAGCTGTGAGGCAAAAATAACCTTAAATCTCCAAAATGGTATTTTTTCTACAGACTTGGAACTCCCTTGAATGTTTTAATTATCTCTTTCCCAAAAGCCCACAAAGTAGCATGGCATTAGATTAAAATAATTTTCTTTGCATTTCTGCAAGAACTGATTTCTTGCTGAATTAGCATATCAACTGCAAAACCAATTTCCACAGCATCAGTGACCTTGTGTCACTTTATGTATCACAGCAGTGAAAGAGAAATGGTTTCAGACGGCTGTAGCAGTTTAAAATGACTCAGTATAAATCCAGTTATTGAACTGGCACATGCAGGAGACAAAGCCCTGTAATTATGTTGCTAACTTGTAGGGCCTAAAGACAGATTCCTGTATTTTTAAATGCTGCACCAACTGACACAGAGTCATGGTGGGTATTATCAGAAAATGGGATGGAACAGGCAGAAATTTGTGCAGGCTGGAAAATCCTGGGAGGGAAAGAATGAATGGGAAAGCAGCAGCACCCCCAGGATGAGATCATGGGGGACACAGCCCTGTGTGGGAACAAAGGGGGTTCCCACCACAGCGAGAAGTGGAGAAAGGGACCAAACCCTACACATGAAAGTTACAGGGGGTCCTTCAACAAGAGGAGAATTCTGAGGTGACAGTCAGTAAATCTGCAAAAAGGATGGATAAACCCAGACTCCTCGAGCCCAAATGCAGAGTCAATTTGGTCTACATAAAAACTGAGTGCACAACTCTCTAGCTATCAAAAGACAAGTTAATATTATTATGTTATTTAATACTTTTTACAGGGAATGAAGGTTGCATAAGCCTCTTCGCTTATTAGACATTGGATTTAATTTCCTGTATTACTGAGAAATGGGAGACTTGGAGCTCAGCCAGGCTTGGATAGATATAATAGGTTACACATTTATAAAAGGAAATTAGTACAAGTAGGAACTGCTGCTAGAGGTGTCAATTTGAAGTAATACTCTCCCCACCAAAAACCCCATCCCACACAGGACAGAGGAGACTGAATCAGACATGAGCTGTAAAAGCATGAAGTCAGGGGAAAGTGGTACAGAGACAGCAACTAATGACTAAGTACATTTGACCTTCATGTGTTATTTTTGTCTGAAGTCTTAATTTTGTGGTTTTACAATGGGCTCAACCCTAGCAAAATCTGATGTCCTCTTATAACAATCACAGGTGTTATTTATACCTTGGTCCATCAGACCCAACATGACTCCATATATTGATAATAAAGAAACAGGTTATTTACTTATTGTTTCACTTGCTGAAGTGCAAAACCTGAATGAAACCAAATGCTTTGTAATCCATTTATTTCCTAATTACTTGTGCAATGTTGCTCAATTTCTTGTTTTCCGGTGTGCTTTCCTTTTCCTTCAGAGGCAATATAAAAGGCAAGAAATTTTCAGAACAAGGAGGATCTGGGAATTCTCAATACTGGCATTTTCATGATGAAAAACCACAGGTGAATATTCCTACCACTATTCCTCTGATTTAAAAAAAATACATTATCTTTGCCTTTCAACATAAATCTTGTTTCAACATAAATCTTTTCACTATTAAAGGCCTTTTTGAATTTCATCTTTCTTCTTATTCTGAAGGTACTGTAAGAATAGTTACAAACTAAATGCCATAGAATATGCAATGTAATTATATATTTTGATTTTACCTTGTTCAAATCATGATATTCTCAACTCCTTGAGACATAGTATTTGCTTATTACTGAAGTAATATGTCAAAATACCTAGAAATTTGCTAATATCAGTACTGGTAAAGAAAGAAAGTGTGGAACAAACCAACAAATAAATTCTAAACCATAAAGCACCAAGTATTAATTTCTAGAGTAAAGTATACGGTAAGATTTTACAGAGCAAGATTAAACTAAAATAAGTATGTTCAGATAGAGAGGGGTTGTTACCATCTGCAGTCCAGCTGAAGTGAGAGAACATTATGGGTATTCAGTGTCATTAAGACCCAAGTAATTTCTATTTTGTATTTTCAAGTGAAATATCAGTCTGATGAGACATTCAGAATACTTAGAAGCTCCCATTATGCCTTTTCTGGGCCTCAGCCATCTGGATGAATTTCTAGGGTCACAGCCTTTGCTCTCCTTAGGATTCCTCCACAGACAAGTTCCAGCTAAAACGCTGACAAGACACCAGCAAACTGCCTCAAATATTCCCAGTCTGGAAGCATCTCTGGAGATCACTGAGTCCAAGCCCAGCTCAGAGCTGGATCACCCAGGGCAGGGTGCTCGGGACCTTGCTCAGTTGGGTTTGGAGTTTCTTCAATGATGTCAACTTGAAAACCTCCCTGGGCAGCTACAGGACAGTTGCTCCTCCTTATCCACCCTCACGGCCCTTTCCTGCTCTCATTGCAGCATGCCCGTGTCCTTCCTGCTCTGGGGAGCCCAGAACTGGGCACCAGTGCTGGGGAAAGGGGAATGGTCCCTTCTTTTGACTTCCTTGCAATGCTCTTCCTAATGCAGGCCAGGATGCTGCTGGGCCTCTCTGCCAATATATGTTTACAGATATAACAGAACTTTAAGGACATGATGAGTTATGTATTTCCACGGTCTGCTCTATATCAGGGAAATATGAACTATATTATTTTGCTAATACATGTTTTATGTCAGTATCAGGGATTGTATTTATGTTCTCATTACATGATTTCCTAAATAACTGGCCCATTAAACCCAGTTGTTTGGGATGATTACACAGTGCTTTGTAAAAACATCTGTGCACAGATTTCTAAAGGTAACACTGAAAATCTCTAAATGCAGACAAGTGTATCTTCACAGGAATGAAGGCATCTTGGAAACTGCAATTCTAGAAGATAGGAATTCTCAATTTCATTGTGTTGTTAATGTTAAGATCTAAAGATATCAGAATAATAACTATTATGTTTAACTCACAGATAACCTTTTGTAGCAGTAACATCCAGCTTATAAACTTCCACAGTTTCCAAAAGCACTCCACAGTGTTTCAGAAGCCAAAAATCCAGTTCTCCCTAATGTATTCCTGAGAACCTTCCACTTCCTCTGCAGCTGCCACAGTGTAACTGTGGACAATACACTTACATATTGACAATACACAAATTTTCTGTAAAAAAAGGTCCATAGAGTTTCCAGTGGGTCCTCAGGCAGCCTAAAGCAATGAGATGGTCTATCAGATTTGTTTGTCTTGGCAAGGAAGACAGCAACCTTGTTCTTGAAAATCTACATTTAGTTCCCCATCTATAAACAATTTTCATCAGTTCTTCCATCTGCAGTATAAGTCTTTGTTTGGCAAACAACTTGCAATGTTTCTTGTTATACATGTCAAATTGTTTCTGTTCTGCATGAGCTATAATGACTTAAAGGACCAAAGTTCCATGTGGTGGAAGGACTTTTTTCCCTCTGAATCCAGGGGTACCTTTATTGCCCTGGTTGGTCCATGATTTCTCTGCATTTCTTACAGTCTGTGACAGCAGAAAATAGGAATAGAACTCCTTGCCATTAGTGCCATAGCATTACATGCCAACACACAGTCTATCAAATGTCCTTTTACCTTCTGGAATAATTTAGATCAGGATGCAAAATATTCTTCCAAAAATATACAAAGTCCTTTCCATCCACTTTCCTGTAAAGCTATGCCAAAAGCCTTGGGAAAGCCTTTTGACTCCAGCCTACATACTCAAAAGAAATCTGTGAGACTGGCAAAAACCCACAATATAATTAGGACAATTCTGGGACTTAGATTAACATTATGGAAAGCAAACACCTTTCATACCACTCCCAGCTCTCACATATCCACGTTTAAGGAAGATTAAAATTCAGATGCTCAGGAACAGAGTAACTCTTCCCAAAACAACACTAGATTGGCCCAGGTGGCCACAACCTGCACAATTTTTCATGGACTGACTTTCAAACTGCCTCATGGCTGCCTCTCAGTCTCAAAGATGTTGAATATCTTTCTCAGCTTTTTCCAATGCAGACCAGATGTTCTATTGTGATAATTCTCTCATGGGCCTTTTCCATTTTGACTCTCCATCAGCTAGGGATCCAAAGAGACATTACTTGAAAAACAGGAACCATAAAAGAGCCAGGAACTTATAAATTAAAACATAAACATTAATTTGTTTTCCAAAATACAGATGTCTTTTGTCAGTTCAAGCCTTGATCTCTCCACCAGTTAAAGGCAGCAGTTGTTCTGTGGAGGCATGCACTGGAAATTAGCCAATGGGCATTAACTTTTGGTTCTGATTGAACTGAGGAAAATTTGAAACAGAAACACAGAATTAAAAGTTGTGATAGCAATTATTGTCTGATAACATTTTAAAATGTTCATGACAATACCAGAAGAAGTGTCTTGCCATAAGGAACTTTAAATCACTGAACCTTTTTGGAGGAGGTTCAGGAGAGATTTGGGTTCTTTGGTGATGGCAGAGGCCTGTCCTTCTCCTCACCTGGCTGGTATGGCATGGGGACCAGGATCCATCCCTGGGGAAGTGCAGGAATCCTATGGTGGTGGCTGGTGCAATGGGGTCACAGCCAGGTGGCCCCACCACAGCTCTGGACAAAGGGACTGGGGCTGGAAGAGAAAGGGACACAAGACAGAAACAGCTTTAAAAGAACACTTTCACACATTACAAACACAAGTGGTCGAGGTTCAACTGCATAGATTTAGTTTTGTATTGACTTAACACATAAAGCCTTGTTTTCAAACGGCCACTGAAAAGCTGTCTTTTCTAATGCTAAATCACTTAATGTATCAGTATTATTACATCTTTTAACATTTTTATCTCAATAAGACTTTGAGAATATTTAAAATAGCAGAAAGGCCAGGGGCAACCAAAGAAAACATCTATAAAAATGTGCATAATAAAGAGATAAGGATGAAAAGTGACTTTCTTTTTTTAACATGACCTACATGTGAACTAATTTTTTATCTTTAAAAAGTAGCAATTCACAAGTCACACCTCTTCATTCCCTTTGAAATCAATTTTATACACCTACACAATTCTTCTGACAGTGGATTACTGTAGGTTTACACTTAAACTTTGAGTTTCCAGTCCTGCTGTATTTTCTTGAAAATATCCATTAGTATGAGAGATACATACTACTCTGCAACTTTTAGCAATGAACCCTCTGCAACTGAACATTTTATTGTGCATACTAAATAGCAGGGAAGGTACAACAAATTACTCTTCCTGATATAATCAGTTCCCTTCCTTCTCATATGGGCAAAAGCAAACAACTAATTCATAATACAATCTAATACAAGAAGTATCATTGACTACTTGCCTTTGTCTTCTACTCCTTCAAAGACTTTTACCAACACTTACTTTTCCTAGAGCCTTCTGCTCAGACTAAGGCAATAGTCTGTCCTTTATACCAAGGCCTGTTCCTTCCTCTGTTCTGCAATGAGCTCACCTGGTGGAGCAGGGATTGAGCAGCCCTCCCTTGACACCTCTGGAATAAATTCTTGCTTTTCAACACCCTTTTATGACAAGCTTTACATCTTCATTTTCTTTTCCTAGGCTACAGCTCCTCTAGATTTCACACCATACTAATATCTGTCTGTACTCCTCTTGCTGAACTGTTCATGCCTTATTATTTAAGTGCAGAGAATTCTAAGTAGCTGTTCCCACTTCATCTGCTCTTCCCTGGAGGGGTGAACCAGCATCTGCTGTTCCCTGTCTCCTGAGGAAGAAACAGCTTCTATAGAAAGGAGCTGCAAAGATCCTTTCATGGCTTCACTTCACACTAAGAAAGATTTTGATTTTAATTGCACATGCTGGTTGCAGCAGAATTTGCTCTCAGGTAAAAATTTTAGTCCTGTATATTGCTACAGTTTTAATATTCTCTTCCTTAATGAGAAGACTGAGGTAAAAATTTGGAATGTACATTTTTTCTCAAAGGTTTTGCACTGGCTCAGACAATTCATCAAAGATGCCCTTCATCGAAAACGTAGAATTCTATTCCAAAAGAATATGAGGAGCAAAAGGAGTCAGTCAGGTGCAGACATTTTTGTGAACATTTTTTAGTAATATACTGATTATGTGCATTTATAGTTTTATCTGTTAGCTTATTAAGAAAGGTGACTTTTCCAGATCTATGTTACAAATGAGTTGTTTATGAAATTCCCAGACTACAGAATGATGCAAATCTAAGCATTTAAATTCAATATGAAGTAAACAGTTATTTTAAACTTAAAGTAGTAGATGTACACTCACTTTTAAAGGCAATTTTAAGTAGAAAAATGTATTGCAGCTGGTATGCCTTAAAAGTGAAGATTTCATCCAGACTACTACTGGTAAGAACTAAGAAATTATTTCCTAGCTTTGCAATGTCCAGATCCTGAACTTTTGCCTCTGTTAATCCCCTTGCTTAGTCAGACATCCACATGTAGGAATAGCAACCCCTGTCCTCCTCTCATCAAAGGGGCTGCAATGGCACCCTGTTCAATGCCAGGATCTTTTTTACTCTTGGCATCCCTTCCAAATAAGCCACTCCAACAAAACTTTCCCTGGATCCACCACCTTCACAGCTTCAGTGGGAAGTGTTTCAGTTGGAGGCACTTCTGCCAGCCTTTCTCTAGATGTCGCCACATTTTCTGGCTCCTTCATTACAGCCTTAATTACTACAAGGAAAACTATCACAAAGGTTCCTATTTCTTCATATGGAAGAAACAGAAAACCATCATAGAGTAACCCAATTTATTCAGAGCAACTAAAAGATATTCTAATTATATGTATATATTATTCTATTTAATAGAATGTATCTAATATATCCTACCAATGTCATACTGAAACCTGAAAATAGCTTTTCTCACAGGCTGGTTTTCACACTCTTTTTACCTTCCTAACACTCTTCCTAATAATGTGTTGACTCATTGAGTGTGGAGTTGCTTCAATTCTTCCAGTACTTTGTGCTGAAACAAACAATCTCCTGAAGGATATTACCAAAGTTTACAGATTCATTTTTATGCATACTTTGCTATTCTTTCTCTTTTAACAATTTTTTCAAAGCATATCCTTCTGCCTTTATATGGTTTTTCCATTTAAAGACTCGTTTGTACTCTCCAAATGCTACAGGACACTATTTTGGGAATTCAAGGCAGGATTCAGGCTTGTGTTTTAGCTGATTTGGACTTAAAATAGAGTTCTGAGGACACCATCCTTGTTTCCATCCCAGTGTTAACACCTCTCTGCAATTCACAATTTCTTCCTGTGGACATAGTCTTTGAAAAGAATATGCTGATTTCTACACATAAATTAAGTTTCCATATTGTCCAGAAATATGAAGAGTCTCCAGTTTGTTGCAAAAACTACCAAAATATCTTCAGATTTTCTAAGTATTCCAAATTTCAGTTGTGCTGAAGTAGTCATTGATTGGTTGTCCACAAGATGGGGCTTCTACAACAGTGATCTTTATATCCAAATCTAAGATTCTGATGTAAAATCTATGAACGGCACCACAGTTGACAGGAACATACTTTGAAATTTTGGCACAGGAATGGTCCTCGCTGCATTCCTCATTTCTCATGTGAAAACAACAACCCCTCAGGAAATCAAAACAGCAGCAAGTGATTTTATCTTGTCCTTAACCCTTGCACTGTGCTGGTGTACAGCTCATAAGGCAGAAGTAAAATGCACCATTGCAATGACCCTGTGTCTTGCAGAGATTCTGTGTAGTCACCTGTGTCTACACGAGTGTTTGTGGAACAGCACACAGACCAAAACACCACATGAAGTACCTGTGGTTTTTGAGACATTTTCTAAGTCAATATTCAGCCTAACAGTTCAATTTCTGAAGCAGTGTGCAAGTCCACTGTTGACAACACCTCCAAATAAAAGTTAAAGTAGCTCCACAGAGTGTGCAATTTTTGTAAACTTAACTGAAAGAGGGAACAGTTTGCTGTTACAAAAGCTAACTGTAGGCAAGTACTTCACAACAGATGGAAAGAAAAATAATTTATCTTTAGACACAAAAGTTTTGAAACATTACAAAAAAAGGAAAAAAAGGAATAGAGTTATAGTACCTTTAGCTGTCTTGTTTCGCTGTGGTAAGTTTGTTTAAACAGTATGTTCTGCTAAAAAAAGAGGCCTCTTTCCTCTTTTGTCATGTAAGTAAACAAGCAAGATTTTCATGCCTTATAGGAATCTCCACACAAACAAAATCAGGACAGACTAAGGAATTGTACCGTTACCTTTCTGTATTCCTTTTTATACTACCAGAGACACCAGGAGACTTAATTAATGATAATTTCTGTTTTCTGCTTGGCACAGTTGTTTTCTAGAATTTTTTTGAGGAAACACAGTAGTGTTTGAGCATGCAAAAGCAAATACTGGTACAAATTTCCAGCCTGTCCCTCCAAGAGGAGGCTGTACACACAGAGACTAATCAAAAAGTGACACTAAATGTTAAGAAGAGACATTTCTGGCCAGAGGATAATATTAATTTCCCAAGGGCAGTCATTCACAACCACCTCATACTTTTAGTACAGTATCTTCAATGGTTCCTTCTCCCACTCCTTCTGTTCAGTCTCCAGTACCTTGTCTGCTGCAATTCAGCCAGCTAAGCTGTCACAGACCAGAGTTTCAACAGGAAGTGCAAAATAGTACCCTTCAGAGTAATCATCTGGGAAAGCATAAAATAAGGAAATCTGAGTAGGCAGGAATTACATGGAGAAGGATAAGGAGTAACAGGAGCTACAAACTGCAGGCAATGATGTGTTATGAGAAAAGAAGGACACTAAGCTTGATCAATGGCATTTTTGCACACACTAAATGATATACTCTGTACTCAATGCTGAGGTTTTAACTGGATCCCTTTGTGCAGCTTGGGGGGCCATGCTTACTGCAAAGTGAATCAAAGAAGGAATCTGAAGGACACTGAAACATTGATGATTTACAAATCATGATCCATAAGGAAAAACTGAAACAAAGCATTGTAACGGTTTTCAGATTATCTAAAATTGCTGTAACAATACAAACAGAACACATAATAAAGAGTTTGACTTGTAGCAATCTTAGGAAATTTTTTGAAGCAGCAAGGGTTAGAACACAGTACCTGTATCCATCATTCAGTATCCAGAAAGAATTTCAACAGTTTTCTGTCAAGGAATAACAAAGACATAGGTGATCTTGGACTTGGGCAGAGTTGTCTGGCAGAAGGTCACACTCCCTAGGTTCTCATGAATCTTTCCAAGTGTCATTTTATCACCGTGTTATTGCAGAAGACCTACAGTAACCTACAGGAAGAAAACAGAGATTTTAGGCCACAGGAAGAACGGTGAAAATCAGAATAACAGGAATACTATGGAGAAGTTGAACAAGAGGTGTTTTAAATTTTGCAGCAGAATGCATATTTAACTTGAACTAACAATTCAACTCAATTCAGTTTCAAAGATGCACAAACATTTTCAATAATACCTTATTGTTGAAGGGAACTGGAGGAACAAAAAGTCTAACACACTGGCTACTGGTGAACTGTGGATAGAGTTTACTCCTTGCTAATTCATTAAATACTTGAACACAGCAAAAAGTGAAGCTTCAATTAAAATTTATGTTTGAAACATAGATTTCTGTGTATTGACTACCCACCACTTGTTGAAAGCCAGACAAATACTTGTGTCCCAAAGCCTGTCAGAAGGACATGTGAGCATGTCACACTCTGCTCAAACACACCAGCTTTTCTGCAGGAACTGTGATTTCTTAGTATTCTGCTATTGGGAACATCCTCATCCAATCTACTTACCCAAATTTTTATCTACTGGTGTATTTTCTTACTGGCATTTTCTGAGGATATAAGGAAGAGTGAGAATCAAAATAACACAGCAATAAAGCATCTACTGTAAATCACCCGAGAGAAACAAAACACCATAAACCAGGCAGGAACCTTTTGGGGTTATCTCCATATAATCTACTGCAACTAAAACCATTCCTGAGACATGTGACCTAATCTGCCTTTCACAGCCTTCAGCAGCAAATGAGATTTCCAGATAATCATTTTCGGTGTGAAACTACATTTGCAGTTTGAAATAATTTCCTAATATCTACTTTAAATCTCCAGGTCCACCACCTCTTGCCCTAGACCCACTGAACATAAAGAAAAACGTACTCCTTCTCTGCAGAGAAACAGTTTACATTTTGAAAGATCATTACCATTTTCCCCAACACCTTCCTTTTCCTCAGACTAAACAACCCCAATTCTTTCAATCTTTCTTCTTAGGTCATGTTTTATAGGTCTCTGATCATTCTTGAAGCTGAGACTGTGGCAACATGTGGTACAAGAAGAAAAAAGAAAACTGAGTCCTACACAAAATTCACCAGGAAGCTGGGTGACAGAGGGATTGTTTGAAGAGGTTACTTTTGTATGATGACTGTCTGCTTTGCTGCTTGGGTGTTTCAGTGCCAAAATACCTGTTCTTTTTGTTCTTTCTGGCACAAAGTGCAGGTACCTCAGTGCACAGAACAAGAAGCATTACAGTCCTCACTGAAAAAACATTTTGGACCTGGGGAAAACCATTATTACGGAAAGCCAGTTATTCCTGCCAGTAATGGAATACTTCTCCTTACCAAGATGGTATCTTTGGGATAAATTGATATAAGTGGTATTTGTGATACAAGGATAGTTTAGGCAGAAGCTTAAGTAATTTTTAGAAACATGAGTAAAATCCTGCATCACAAAGTACATTTTGGGGAAATATATTAGTTCCATAATTGCTTTCTAGTGCTGCATTCACTCTGTCTCAGAAAACAATATGCTGTTGTAATATACACTGAGAAATGTCTATGGTTCAGCTAAAATCAACAAAACTAAAAATAATCATGTGCATTTTAGAAGATGCCATGTTCTTTATAACCAGATAAATTAATTCTGCCTTTCCCATAATCAGATTCACATACATAATAGAAGAATGTAATTTACTTCCATTCTCCAGAGGTACACAAAGTCTTTTTTTTTTCCTTACCAGAAAAAGGTTTTAAAATTGCATTGTCTTCTATCCACCAACATTACCCAAGCAAACAGAGTTATCTCTGGAACCTCTGGGTACCATGGCATGGAAAGACAACACTCAGAAGTTAACTGGGCTTCTGTGTATGAATTGGAAAAACAATCTTTTCCAAAAGAAAGATAAGACATAATGGGAGATGATAAGTACTGAGAAAATAAGCTTGATGGAAGAAAAGGAAGTGAAAAAACTTTTCCATGCTGAGGACAGAAAAGGTCTTTCAAAAACTTTTGTTAAGCATGACATATTAAACATATCCAAAATGTTGTCCAACAATAACATGAGCATGGATCACGTAAAATGGTGTTATCAAAGGGTCTTTCATCTAAAAATTAGGCAATTTATTAAGTCAATTTTGCTGTGAAACTCTTAAAAATGACTTTTTATGTCCTCAGTGGATTTTAGATTTTTAACTCGAAAGTAAACAGATTTTTCAGCAAAATAGTTCATCTTTGGCTACCTCATATGAGCCTTAAGAACACAGCATTAGGTAATTTGCCTCCTCTTGTAACAAACACCTATAAAATATAACATAAACTTTGTCTGCACACCTTAAAACCATTTTTCTTGAATTCCCATTCTGTTTTGAAAGATAGATTTCACTCAGAAAACACTAGCTGCCAGAAGGTGGTGAGGACAGACCTGTGTATGACCTTGCGGTATCGAGATGTACCAGAACATGAACTCTGTACACTGGAAAATTTCAGAACATCCCCATTTCCATTCTGACAACAGATGACGGCCAACTGTTTAAACATCTACAGGTGAGAAAAAGTTTCATACTTAGGTTGCCAGTTCTGTATTGACATTAGTCTGACACAATTATTTGTGTTTGCATTATCTGTAGAATCTATGCAGCCCTAAACTACTACATGAATCTTTCTTCCTCTACAGGAGCATTTTAAGGTTCTAGAAAATCCATTCTGATAATTACTTGTTCCCCAAACTAAGTAGAGGAAGTAAAAACCAGAGAGAACTGAAGTAATCAGTTAAGCTGCCCTATGGTTCTGCTAAAACAAACTGTACTCATAAATCACATCCTCTGAGGACTCATCCCTCTGCTTCCTTGTCCCCAACCTGCAAAAAACGTGGCAGCAAAAGGAGTAGGCTCACAGCTACACCTCAGCATAGGCAGGGATATTAAAAGACATTTGTGAACACGAAAATGTTTCCATTTTCCATCTCCTGGACCATTGTACAACTTTTGAGCTGGTGGTGCAAAGCCTTTATTAATGACCTACCTGACATAACAGGAGTGAATGGCCTGGAAAAGCAGTGCCTCCAACCACCCCTACTTCAAAGAATCCAGGCATGACTGGTAGCAGCTCTTCCTCCTTCAGAGCTCTCACAGGTGCAATCTGTTGTGTTGCAAAGCCAAACATGAACTGCTGCTTCCTCTCTGGTTTCTGTGAGGCCACCATGAAAAGCAGATCTCTTCTGACACTTGACAAGTCTGCATTTTTAAAAACATGCCCAGATTTGGAGCATCCCCTACCTACTTCGGGGAAAGTTTTAGCTGGGCTTGGCAGCTATTCCTTCTGGAGATCTGCCTCAAGGTAAATAAATGCAACACCTACACCATGAGACACAGAGGAAATCCCACCTATGTCATGACTGCATATCAGGATCAGACCATTTTCCACTGTGGCTTCCAAAGAAAGGCTATTTTGGCATGACAGCCAGCAAGGAGGCACCACAGGTTTCCATAGGGTCTCCTCCCTGTAGAGCATCACAAATGTGATCACAGCCTCACACCAAGGCACAGTGTGGCCTATGGTTTTCACTGAACTACACCAATGACACAGGCCCAAGCCTCACAGAAAGAACAAAACATGAAATAACAGCTGAATAAATAAGTCTTTCTAATTGCCCGTAATCTCATTCCCAATGGTGCCACTGCACAACTGAAAATACCAGTGGCAACACTGGAGTTTCATCACCAGGTTCTCACAGCAGACAGCTCTGACATTGCCTTAACCTTGAAATCATGACTGGGTGAGGCAGTGGTTCGCTGGATCCCCTCCAAAAATTGCTTGCCTAATCCTATTAAACCAAACCAACAGACTCATAGGATAAACACCCAAATGAGCAAGCCATGTACAACAGTCATTATTTACAATGCACCATTGCAAAGCCTCTCTGTCTTGAACAACCCTCACAATCTTGCCCCATTTTCAGTTTCAGTTTCCTTGAAAAGCCTGAAACCGTGTTAGAACACCATAAATGGCAGCAATCACAGGCTTTACACCAGGGTTGTTTAACTTATCCATTGATAAGCAGCAAAACAAACCTCCCTAAACAGTAATAAAATGAAATCTCCAAGAATGAACTAATACGGATAATCAGCAAAAAGCCTGATCCCAGACTGAGGTCCACCAGCAAAGGCTGTGGAGCCGAACACGTCACTGTGAACAACAGCTCTGGAGATACTCTGACCCAAGATGGGAGCTCTGCTGCAAAGCAGGCCCGAACTGTATCAGCAAAGAATTTGGTGATAAGCAGCAGCCACGCTGGACTGCTTTACAGACCAGACTTTACAGCTGTTCTCATCTGCACCACGTTTGCTTCACTTTAAAAACTGGATTTTTAAATATTTCCCATGGTGTGAATCTGAAGGCCAAGGAGGGATTTTGAGGAATCATCACAGATGATAAAGCTAGGAAGAACACTAATAGGACCGTCCTGTACTCCTCTCTGTGTGGGTCAGTGCTGGCACACTAACACAGCAACACAAGGGCATTCACTCCTCTCAAATTTACATTTATCAGTACTTACCTATACTTATATCCAAGTATGAATATATTTTTGTGAAGGAAAAAAAAAAGAGCTAAATATATGGCTTATTAGAGTACCTGCTCACCGCATTAAAAACCTCTAGAAACGCAAGAGCCAAGTGCCTGTTGCTGGTTTTGCTCCACACTGGGGTTGACTGCCCTGTCCCTACACTGCCCGTGGCCCTCGGGCCACGCCAGGGACCGGCACAGGGAACCCCCTTCCCTGCCAGGGGACCCGCACAAACCCCCCTAGCCAGGGAGGGCCGTGTGGCGTGGGAGGTCCCCGCGGATGCGCTGCGCTGCGCTGTGCTGTGCTGCGCTGTCCCGCCCCGCCGGGCCGGGCCCCAACACCCGCTGGCTCCGCCATGCCCGGAACACAAACAAACACCGCGCTCAGGGGCGGAGCGAAGCGGCTCCCACCATTTTGGGGCCGGGGGAGCCCAGCAGGCGGCCGGGTCCCCCAGCCCGTCCTGTCCCGCCTCGTTCCGCCGGGGGCGGGCAGGGTTGTCCCCGCGGCGGGGCCGGGGGACGCGGAGCCCAGCGAGGCCCCGCGGCTGCTCCCCGGGGCCGGCGGGGAGGGGTGAGAGGAGGAGCCAGGGCGGCCCGTGCGACAAAGC
>VZTR01023012.1:344873-455024 GCA_013400775.1 Chaetops frenatus | reverse complement strand
GGCCGCCCGGCCGGTGCCGCGTCCTTTGTTGCCGCCGGCGGTGACATCACCGTCTGGCGCGGGGACGCCCCGGGACGGGGACCGCGGGCCCTGCCCGGGCTTTGTCCGGGCCCGCTCGCACCGCTCCCGTATTTTTAGCAGCATCTGATCCCCACTAAGTAACTCCCCCAGCGCAGGGGATCCTGTTTCCCTCCGTCCTGTGGGGCACTGGCGGGGAAGTGTTTCCCATTGTTCTGTGGGGGGTTTTTTCTGTCTCTGAGAGAATATGTTAATTTACATCTTGATGACGAATCAGGGGGAAAGAAGGAAAAGGCCGGGTATTTGCTTTGATGGCTTTGCTGACAGCGGAGGATAACGCCGATGTGGAGGGGGGGGATGGCGTTGGTGTGAAAGGCTGAGCTTGGCCGCCTCTGGACGGGATGGACTCGGAAAGGGAACCTGAACTTGGGGTTGCACTTGTCTGCTCCCTGAGATCTCCACCCCCACCTACAGAAATGTGTATTGACCTAAACAAGCGGTCTACAGCACTGAAAATTGAAAAATAAAACCATCCAGCGGTAGAACTGCGCATTCTGTTCAAGTTTTGAAAGTATTTTCGTTTCTGGGATAATAGAATACATTCCAGAGGAGTTTATGGAAACGGCAGTCCAGACACACGTTCTGGGGGGGTGGCTTGAGAGCTTTATGTTTTCTAGGATGGGAGTTATTCCCTAATTGCAGACCGTGATGTATAATTAACAAAATTGCAGGAAGTATTTCACCGGACAGGCGTGTAATCTACAAATGCTTTAGCAAGTTCAAGAATTCCACCCTGATAGGAGCCCTGTAAGTGCTGAGGAGAAGCCCTACAGGCAGCAGCCCTTGCTGGTGCCCTGAAGCTGCACTGATGTTTCTTGGCAGTGTGTGCCTGATTGTTTTGTTTGGGTGCGAAAGCTGAATGTCACAATCAGCTCCGTGAGGAATTTTTTTTTTCTGATTTCTGAACTATGTCTGCTGAAGTCCAGTAAATAGAAGGTGCTTCATGGCAGATCGAGGTTTTTAAAGGTAGTGTGATTCTAAATTAAGCCTGGATGGTCCATGAGGTTTAGGAATGCATTGTATTTTTGTCAAATCAGCGTAAAAGTTTGACTGTTGGTGCAATTTATTGCATTTTTATCTGTGATTCTAGGAAGACTTGAAAGGTGTTTTTTTTTTCTTGTTCTTCTCGTTGAAAACAACCTGTTAGCTCTTGTAAGAATCACCAATCGAGTATATGCCTGATGCAGGCCTTCTTGTGTGGATGCTGGTGTAGATCGACTCTTCCTCTGTCGTCAGAGGTTTTTAAAATTTTTTTCTTGATGAAGAACTTGTCTGTAAGTGTGGATGGTTGACTGAGAACATGTCAGGCAGTAAAATAAATGAACCCACAGGTGTCTATTATCGAGTAAGTGTATTCATAGCAAACCTTCCCTCAGCTGAGGAGAGCTGTGCAGCATCAGGTGATGTGCCCACAGGCACTTGGCTGTGTCAAACATCACTGTCTGTCCTGAAAGCTCCTCCACTGATCCTGGCAGTTCCTAAAGCTTCACCTTAGGGTAGCCTTTAGTGTCTCATAGTCAAAATCAAAGCTACTCTTTCCACAGATTTTGAGCCACAATGGTTTGTGACTTAAAAAAAAAAAAAATAGGCATTAGCTACAATATTGTGCAGCATTTCATGCCTTTTTTTTTGAGGTTGAGGGGATTTATAATTTTAAGTTGGTCAGTGTTTACAAGATACACAAAACTCTAAAGTATGAACAATTGCTGATGCTCCAGTATTACTTCAGTGCTAGCAATAAGTCACTTATTTTAACTTTCAAGTGGCAGCTTAGAGTCAGTCTTACAAATGGGAATTTAGGAGTTGTGCCTTTGTTCCTGGTAAGTACTTACAGTTTCTTAACCAGAGTTAGTGAAATGTGTAGACATTAGGAATGAAAGCAAGGAAGGGGATAAAACGAGTTTGAAAACTTGTTTGTGGCAACTAGCCTCAAGAAACTGGAAGGTGAACAGTTTTAAAGCCAAGTGCTGAAATTTCAGCTGCAAGTGGACATATTTTAGAAGAGACTAAAATCTGGTATGTCTGTTGCTCTTGGGTTTGCAGCAACAATGTGTCAACTTCCTGAATAGTTCTTGCAAGTTACGCAAACTAAGAGAAGGAGATTTGTTGGGTGAAGATACACGGTTGTAGAAGATTGCTTCTGTATTATTTTGACATTTAAAGTACTTTTTAGTGTTCTGACAGGTTTGTGCCATGGGCATTCATGTGGGAATCTTGTTATGCCATAAATTTTATTTACCTATTGATTTCCAAGTGCAAAATGTACCCCCAGTAATAACTGCAGTATAGCATGTCAAATTGCTTTGATCAGTGAGTGCTATTAAGCTGGCTGTGTAAAATTCCTGCTTCCTAAAGTGAGATTAAGAATTGGATTGACTGTATGGACACATGGAGTAGTGGGGGATAACTTCCACTGAGAGACTCTGCAAATACCTGTCTCTAGGTTCCTGTGGCAGTACCTGTTACCAGCTGCTGCAGAAAGGCCTCAGAGAGGAAGTATCTTTTTATACAGGTATCTGAATTAATGAGAAAGTGGCCCATTAAAGCATTAGATATTTTCCAGTGTGTTTAGCTTAACAGCTAACGTGAGAAATAATGAAAACACACCAAAAAAAGTGTTGTTTTCATGACAGGGGAGGCAGGAAGTGATTTCAAGAGCAGACCAACGTTTTCGCAGACAGATGCTAATTTTGAATGCCTCCATTTTAGAACCCAGAAGTTACAACTGCTTTTCTAAGTGTTAAGAACATGCAGCTCCATTTTTAACCAGGGAATCTGTGATTAGGAAGGAGTTAGCTCTGGTTTTGGTTTTTTCCTCAAGTCCTCAAAATTGAGTATGCTTTCAAGTTTGTTTTCCTTTTTGGTGTATGACTTCTTCACCATCTGTTGGCAATATGCCTTTTGCTGTTTTTTCTGTATGAGTTCACTGGGGTTTTTTCAGTTTCTCTTACTTCTAGTAGTTCTTCTCAAAGACTTTATTTTGCAGAACAGATGTGTCCCTTTTCTTAATCCTTGTCTCATATTTCTGTTCTTAAATAGTTCCTTAATAGCTGTAGGAAATAATTTGCCATTTTATTCAATTTTGGAATCTTTAGCTAGTAAAGTACAGAATGCTTTACAGCATTTATCCCTAAGTTTCTAAGAAGTGTTACTGTGAAGAAACTACACTGCAGTCTTCTAAAAAAGATGTATAGCACTTGCTAAATTACTTAGCTAGAAGTGTGAGAAATAAGCACAAGATCTTGGTGTTGATACTAAACTAATAAAAGCACATTTGATATATTGATTTGGCAGATGGACTAATAAAATATTTTACCCTGTTACCTAAAGAGCTCCAGAGCACCCTCTGGTACTTCATACCACCTTGTGTTATCTTACAGGCCCAGATCAAATGATTCAGTGGATCCAGTGGATTTTTTTTTTTTTTTTTTTTTTTTTTTTTTTTTTGGAGGGATTAATTTAAAACCTTTTGGCCTGGATACTCATTTGATTTGGCTGTAGGCACAGAATGAGACAAGAGATCACAAACATGAGCTTAACCCAATGCTGTGCTCCCATAATCCTCCAAAAGCTGTTGGGGACAGCAGGTTTTGAAAGTGTAATTTAGGATGGCTCATGGCTTCTCTTAAAACTGAGGTTGCTGCAATAGCCTCCTTGGGCTTCCTCTGTTAACTGTCACCTGTACACAGCGTGCACATCCTCATCCCTCTGTCTTGTTGTGCTTCATTCTGGCTGTCCCCAGCTCAGGGAGGTGGCACTCAGCCTGTCCTGGCAGTGCCAGAGGCCAGTGAGGAGCCCAGCACAGTAGGTGCAGCCCTGGAGTTGCTGAAGAAGTGCCCACTTTGAACAGTCAGAGAATCTTCTTGAAAGAGTCCACTGCATTTCTGTGTGAACCTTGCCCTGTGCATAGGAGTGTTGGGTGTCTTTTGCTCAACAGAGAAACCAAGGCTTAGTTACTCTCTCCTCATGACTTAAGTAGTGTGTTACATGGGTTTTCTGATGCTGGATTTTCAAAGGCATGGTAATTCATATAATTTAAAACTGCTAGCCAAATTAATTCTGATCTAGGAGTTGCACCCATTTATAGAAACAGCTGAGCAAAAATTCCCTTGGGCCCCAATTGAAATTATTTATCATCTGTGACTGCGTGGATTGTACAAGAAAGAAGACTGGTAGTGTAACAGGTTATAATCTACCAAAGAGCTGGAACTCTTGGTCTACGTTGGAACACCATGAAAGGGGGAAGATGCAACGGGAAAACATTACATACAGAAAGCTACCCGTGAAAAAAGCAAACGAACTAGTAGGGTTACTTTCATATGAGAGAAGGCAGTATATTTAAAAGTTGCCTGTGCATGTCTTGCCCTTTTTTCTGCTTGTCCTCCACATCTTGGTGATGCTGTGTATGAATTACAGTTGCACTAGTGGATGTGAGCTGAAATACCACTCCAGTCCACAATTCCTTAATCTGGTGGAAACTTCAAAGGGCTTCAAGCCCTTTGTTTTTGTTGCTGTGTTGCTGACTGGTGCCTTCAGGCAGCAGTGCCCGAGGTGAAGATCAGCTGCAGTGAGGAGGGAAAGTACTGGAGGAGCTGAAGTTGAGAGTTTGCTGCATGAATAAGAAATGGTAGAGTTGCCAGTGATGTTTGGTGCTTCTCTTCAAGGATGAGATTGCTTGGGTGACCTTATGTAACTTGTTCTTAGAAATGAAGAAGTGTTTTAGTAGTTTTGTGGAATAACATTTTATCTGTGAAAGACAAGCATTAAGTGATAAAGTGACTCCTGATAAATAGTTATGATACAATTTAGACCGGCACTCAGAAAAGCTGTAAGTGCTCCATGTTTTATACTGCAGTTCTGGTAAATTATTTGTATGTGGAATGCAATAAACCTTTTTTTTTAATATGAGTATAGGGCTATACAGTTCATTTTCCATACAGTAATGAAATATATGTATTATGAATGTCATTATAGTGGCATTGAAGATTATTTGGTTAGTGAACAATATGCCACGACACTACTTATTCATCCACAGCTGAAGAATTTAGCAGCTTGTCTAGAGAATTGTATTGCTGGTAATCAGTCTTAGGTGAAAGGTTTCTTGAGGATGCTAAGTCTAAACTTCCTTTCTAGACAGCAGTTAGAAAAAACCTGCACCTGTATGTTCTGTCTCAGTGCATACTGGTTTCAGCATAGCCTGCCACACTGGCTGATGGGGACTGTCTTTCATTTTACTGGTGAAAAAAGCTGGTGGGGCAGAGGGAGAAGAGAGGAAGACAGACCTGAGAGTAAAAGATACCAGATGGTATCGCAGAGTTAGGTAACTTCAATCCTAAAAATACCCATTCATAAACAGTTTAAATGAATATTTTAATTATTATTGGTTGAATATTGTAACGCTTTATCTGCTTAAAATAGATTTTACACTACAGTTGGTTAAAAATGTATTAGGCATGGCTAGAGGAAGTGGGAAGAGGATGCTGATATTTGAGTTCTGTGTTACCACCTTTCTTATAAAATTAGAGTTGGTTTCTAGATTCACTGTTGTTGAGCTGGCAGTTGGTAAGGATCTGTTCCTAACCACTCTGTCCAGAAGGTTTTCCAAGAGGAGTTCTGAAAAGTAGAGTATATGTTTATATCACATTTAACATTAACACATTCAGGTATTGCTTTGTGCTACACATGGATTTCTGCAAGAAGTGAATTAAGTTGGATCAAGATGCTCTACAGAGTCTGTCCCTGTCTTCCTGTGGCCCTGTTCATCACTACAGCAAAGGAAGGAAACTCAGCTCAATGAAGCACTTTTGCAGACCCTGTTAATGGTTGTAGTCAAACTGGTTGCAAAATGTAAGGTGAAGAAGCTAAAAATAACACCTCTTGCTTGTGGCAAACTTGTGTCTTCCAGTCTTTGTGCTTGTCCTTGTTTCTGCCTCTCCATATGCACAAAGAGAAACATATTGGTATTTTGGAGAAGTAATAGTCTGTGGAGTAGACTAAAGCAAATCAGCCATGACTTTTCTATGAGCTACTGAAACAGTTCCTCAGAGACCAAAGAATTACAAAATGAGCAGGTTTTTAGGGATGTTGTGGTTGAGTAAGAATAAAACCTTTTCGGGGAGGAAGCTGAAGAGTCACTATTCTCTTGACTCTGAAAAGCAAAGCAAGCTTCTATCTCAATTTAGACCACAGGAAAAATTGGCCCTGACATTCTGAAGGTCTCAGAAGCAAAGATGTGTCTCTCTCCCTGAAGGTAGGATGTGTTTTTGTAGAATATGCTGTCTTGTTCTGCCTGCCTCGTGGGGGAGAGCCATAACAGCAACCTGTCCCAGCAGGGCCAGAGTTGTGTAACTTCTTGCTGGGTAAAACTGCACTTCAACCAAAAAAAAACCTCCCAGCCCCAAGACTAAACAAAACAAAACCCACCAAAAAATCCCACTCCAGCAGCCGTAGGATAAGCTCTCATCATCCTTATTTAATGTCTTCTGTTCTGTTTGTAACTTTAGCAAACCACTTAACTGGTCTGTGCTTTAGTTTCTTCACTGTAAAATGAAGAGTAAAGGAGTAATAAAGTTTATCTTTAGTGCAGGCATGCTTAGTAATTTAATTCAAGTTTGTAAAATGTTCAATGGTAATTTGATTTTAATAAAATAATGTTCCTCTATTACAAAAGGAACCTCTGCAGAAATTTATGACAAACCTGATGGTGTACAGAGGGAGCTTTATCAGAAGATCTGCTTAAGGCAGTAGATAAGTCTCCTAAAATCTGTTTTGGAATCTGATAGTTCAGCATTTATTTGGCAGCCTGTGTTCCAGATGCTTGATTAGTAGGAATGAAGAGGCTGTGGAGATGGTAATAAGAAATCTTGCCTAATCAGGGTGATGAATCTTTGCTATGCTGGAAGATTGTGCATTCTTTTGGACAAGCCAACCCAAACATGCAATACCACCCTCCCTAAAATCCAGGACCACCATGCATTTAGGAAGCTCTTCTGTTGCCCCTGTGTACCTTGGGTTCAGTGCTGTGATCAGCTGTTGCTGGCCGTACATCTGGAGTCAGTTTCTGACCCATGGAAAATAAACCACTTTTATGTTTTGAAGAGATAATGATCTGTGGAATGGACTAAAGCAAATCAACCATGACTTTCCTATGAACTAATGAAACAATTTCCAAGAGACCAAACAGTTACAGAGAGTGATTATTTCATTTACCAGCCCCTCCATAGGAATCTGCCAACCACTCTGTTTCTCATCAGTGAAGAAGAAAGTCAGAATGCTGGTGGCATAAAAGCTGCTGGGCCGGGATCCACACACGGTGACACGGACAAAGAGCAGATGCGCGCGGCAACTGGAGGAGGAGATAAAAGAACCATCCATCCAACCGCAGTTGCGTCAGCCAAATCACAACCAGCTGGGGTATTGCACTGGGCATTTCTGCTGAGCCACCACAAGGCTCACGCACGCCCTGAGCGTGTTTGCACACACACGTAGCCTCTGTCAAAGGCTGGGCTGAATTTTGAGCCTTCTCACCCTCCCTCTGTTTTTAGCCACTGGTTTAGTTGAGGGATGATGTAGACCTGAGGTGCTCGGGGGAGGACTGAAACTGTTGGAAGGATGAGAGAAACTGTGACTCAGGAAATTCAGTTCCTCCCTTAGCCCCAGCATGCGGTGATGAATGTGCGGACTATTATCCTTGCGAAACTGAAACCTGTTTCCCTTGGTTGTATTTTTGGACACTGGTGGGGCCTCTGTATCCTCTCATCTGCTTTTTGCTCAGAGGTAGCAATTTGTATTTCTAGAGGCAGGGTTCAGGAGCAGTCCTTGCATATGGTGCCCTGCACTCCAAGGCCCAGTGCTCATGCAGGGACAACTCCATCCTCAGTCAGAGACAGGTCTCAGCTGGCTGACAGTGCTGAGTTTCCCAGAGCTTGGGGTTGTAGCTAGCCCACATACCAGTAGAGTTGGGACTGCTAAGAGAGGTCCTAGAAGCATCAAGGAAATGCCTGGTTTATGACTAATAAAACTTAATGAAGTTGCTTGGCTATCCTGCTGTAAGCAGAAAATGGGTCAGTCTGTGCTGGTTTGGACAAAATCAAGGAATCGACCATTCTGCAACCATGATTAAAACCATGACATCTACCACATGCTGCCAGTTTCTAATCTTTGTCATGGCAAAACTGCTTTAGAAGAAAAAATCAGACTAGAATCTATCCCAAATATCTTACAACTACTGTCCAAGTATAAATAGCTCTGTGGAGACTGTAAGGTGTCCCTGTAGTGCTTACCACTTTCACTGTGTGTGACTCTCCAGATGATTTGTGTACAAGCTCTAGCCAGAAGGAAATAGAGCAATATTTCTCTGTATTTATTCCCATAAGATGTATCTTGGTAGTGGGGATACAAATCTCTTACGACTCAGTGTGCGAACATTGCAGAATTGGATGAGGTTGGGTGCTCTTGCCCTTTCTGTTTCAGAGCTGTGGGAGGCTTATCTAAGAGATCAAAGTGCATCAGATTCCATTATTTCAGTATCTATGGGACAATATAATGCATGAATACTCTGGGACGATGCCTGTGTCTGACTTTTATTCATCACTCTAATTAAAGCCAGATACAGAGCTTGTTCTGTGCACTGAACGTTAATCACAATGTTTTATTAACACAGTTGTCGAAATCTTTAATTCAGACATCGTATAATTTTGCAATATAGATTAAGACCAGTATTTATTTTGCCTGAATACATTAATTTTATTTAAAGTTCAGAAAGAGAAGAGATTGCTCTCAGGTTTTGAGCAAATGAGTGCAAGCATTGCTTGACTGCAGACATACCAAACTGCTAAACTGGTTTGGTCTGTACTGTTGCTTAACAAAAAGCAGTGAACTGCTTTATTCAGTGGAAAATACATAAAAGGCTCAGCAAACTAATGCTCTAAATTCAGATTTAGTTAAGACACAGAAATTAATATTTTAACATTCATAGGCTTTATTTTATGCTTTGTAGTAGTACTTGTTTAATTGCCATTGCCAGTTTCTGATGTTTTGGGATTTCCCTTGATTGTTTTCTGTTTAAATATTATGATTTATATTGCAGTTGTATCCCCATATCTTCAGTTTAGCTTATGAAATATGACAAAGACATTGCTTTAGTGTCTGCTTCGTGAAGTTCTTTACTGTTTCATCTATATATTTGGAGACCTTAAGGCAGTTGTGGATTGTCTTGTGGGGAATGGTGTCCTTGAAAGTAAATTACTCTTCTTGGAGGGGAACAGAATCAGTTTTAAAATTCAAACAGAAGTAGTTATTTTAAATTATCTGTTTATTCTTTTCTTGGTTAGTGCTTTTTGACATCTCAGGTCCACCTCTGTCCGAGGCTCTGTGGGCTGTTTTGACTGTGCTTACAAGAGCTAATGAAATCTTCTCTGTAGTCACTCAACTGAAATACAGACCCACACCTCTACTTGACAATTTTTAGGGTTCTGCTGATGGGCAGCTAGTGAGGAGCACTGCTCAGGTAGTGTTGCACTAAGGTCTGTCCTGGGCTGGGAAAACTCTTCCTGCCCTGGTCTCCCACCTCTTCAGCTCATGGCATCTTCAGGATGCTGCAGTGGCTGAGCTGGCCAGGTACCCCCAGTGGCTGGGCTGAGTTAGATGGTGGCTCTTGGCCCAAACCTGAGTGAGATGCTTGGTTATTCTCTCACCCTGCCCTCGATTGGAAGTGGGAATGTGGTACTTAATCCATCGGAGTAGATTCATATGACAGCTCACCTGGAGCTGTGCTGGGTTGTGTGTAATCGTTCCAGCCATTTGTAAGAATCACAAATGAGCTTCAGGGAGGGATTTTACATTATGTCTAAATATAGACAAACTCCCTGAAATTTCAAGGCCTGAAGTTGTATTTATTTTACTGTGTGGCTAAACTACTGAAAGTTTACCAAAGAATCCACATGCCTTCTGTAAATATAGTGGGTTTCTCAGTTTAAAGTAGATTGAGTCAGGTATTCAGAGAGACAGTGTTTAATGGTAAGTTTTGTTTTTAAAAGTCCTTTAGGAAACAAAAAAATACTACCCCCAAAAAATTTCATGCTCTAAGTAATCTTTTATTTCCTCTAGAAACTGTATTCTTGTTCAATGAATAACCTGGTTTTTCCTGCCTCCCAGAAGAAGCAAGATGACCTAGATCTAGAGCTTCCTGGGGAAAAGTTCACTTCACCCTATATATAGCGTCTCCTGAAGTGTCTTTGTGTAGCTATCATTTACTCTGAGCTGATGAGCTGAAAGAGAGAAGAGCTGTGGTTTTAGGCTGAGGTAGGAAAGGAGGGTGTTTTATCCCTCCTTTTTTGGGGGGGGGCAGGGGGGGAGGGTTTGTCTGTCTTATGCACATGTCACTAGTCGGATTCCAGCCAGGTGAAGGCCAGACTTCCCAACTTCCAGCTGTAACACAGAACTTGATGTCTCTGAGTCTCCTCGATGTGCTGTAGCTGAAAAATGACCAACTACCTCTGCTAAGGAGTGAATTGGATCCTGCCTTTGTGCCAGCAGGAGTTTCTGCAGAGGACTCAGAACGTGATATCCTGGGGTCATTGTGTTCTTCACTCCGGTCAGATCACGCAGATGGAAACTCCTCCAAACAGTGCTGTTGGCACAGTAGTGTTTTTATTGGAAAGCATAAACTGGGAAAATGGTAGTAACAACTACATAACAAATGCTACCAAACAGGCTGTCGGTGTTGAGGGATCAGGCAAGTGTTTCCACCTCAGGGTGATGAGTCAAATGGTGAAGTGCACTGTAGGCTGAGGGAAATCTGCCCATCCTTTTGTCAGCATAAGGCTTTTTTTAGATACAGGAGAGTTTATCTGAGTGCATCAGCAACTTGAGCAGTTTGGACTTCTGCAGCCTTTCTGGGGAGAGAAGGGTACTTTCCAAGTCCCTAAAAAAAGTGCCACTGCCTAAGGACACCACATGCTCCTCTCCTGGGGCCTTCACCACACAGGGGCTGGTGCTGGTGGAAGCCATCGGTGCTCCTGTGGTGGGCAGTGTACGCCTCTGGCATGTGGAGAAAGCAGCATCTCTGTTCATTTAGCTTGATGGCAGGATCCTGCTCCAGCACTTCAGAATAATGATTTCAACAGGCCCAGCTCAGGAATGAAGACAGCCAAGGCCAAGGAGAGGCTGCAGGGCTGTCTCTGTGTTCAGCAGACCACTGGCTGAAACCAGGCAGAAAGGTGGTGGGCCTCGTGCTCAGCGTTGTGTGTGTAGATGTTTCTGGGACAAGGAGGTCTGCTCTAACCATCCACTGCTGCCAAAAAGGAGTTGCTTTGCTTTTCCCTCCTGTTTTCCATGTGGAGCCGTGTTCTCTGCAGTCATTCCATGGTAGCTCTAGTGCTTGGTGAGTCAGCTTGTACCATTCAAGTGTCTGAAATTGTTTGTCTTATTCTTCCTCCAGTCAGATTACTGAAATGAACTGACTTCCTGCTGGAGGTTGGATTTATCAGCACTCTTTGCCACCTCTAGATTGCGTTTTACTTAGTGACATCTGTGGAAAGGTCTAGAGGTGTCAGGTATTAGATGTGTGCTATTACTACCTAGTATTAGAGAAGTTTTGGCTTTTCCATGTTGAAATTAAGGCTATGCTTGGACTTAACTGTACCAGAGCATGCACAGAATGATTATCTGGTACTGGTTTGGGCAGTGAATGCATTTGGGAATAACCTGTGCATGAAATGCAGTCTAAAGGTGCCATTCAGCAGGGTGGTGATTTCAGTTGAAGTGATTTTACTGCTTCAGGACAAATGTCTGACGTGGACAAAGCCTTAATTCTTTCTTTCTTAAATGTAATCTTTCTGATTTAAAAAAAACCACCCCAGACACAAAACTAGGAAAAAAAAAGTAACAAAATAATCTAACTTTGTCTACTATAACCATCTTTAAAGATGCTTGAGTGCTTTTCTTTGCTATTTTTCTTGTTAAAGTAGCATTAGCGTTACCTAACTGTTCATGAGTAGACTTGGTGAGTGCAGGAGTGTCTGAAGACTTTGACAGCCTGTTCATATTGTGCAGCAGACTGTGATGTCCCTTGGGACAGAACTGACCACAGAAACATTGATCTGTGGCGTGGCTGCTGCTCTGCCTCTTTCCTCACACAGGCTTTCCAGTTCTGACTCCATGGATGGTTTCCAAAGTCTGAACGTTGCTTGGCAGGCTTTGTCACTGCTGTTAGGAGTTTGATTACCTGTGTGCATATGTATGTGAGGACTGCCAGTGTCTGTGGCTTTTAATAAAACAACCTCCCTGCTGTCCAAAATGTTTAGAATTAAGACATTAAATAAGTATGCAAGAGCAGGAGCTAGGCTGGCTGCTCAGTTTGACTGTCCTGTTTTCGATGTTGTGACTCCTTATTCTAGTTTGGTGTCTCTCAGAGGAGGCCACTGGCTTCCTGTTGAAGCCAGTCTTACTTAAGGCAAATTAAGGGACAAAACCCTGTTTCAGAAACTAAATTTGAGAAGCAAATCTCGCTGCTTCTTCCTGCATGCACTCATGCAGCATTACCAATTCTTCTCCTTGCTGGGGTAATGCTGTGCTCTTACTTAGCTCCATCCCCCTTGCTCAGAACCTTTCTGTTCAGCTTTCTGAATTCAGCACCAGTAATGATGAACACAAGCAGTAAATGCCATCTTTACAGCTTTTTTTGCATATCATTAACTGTGTTGGGTCAGACTTAGTTTTTGGCTTGGAGATCTACCAAAAAAATCCTCAAAGCTGCAGGAGATGGGGCTGCTGGGGCAGAGAGAACACCCTTCCTTGTTGGCCATATTTCACATTGCTGGGACTGTGGGGCACTGCAAAGCTATAGAAATTGTTTTCTGAATGAGAGCACTAAGTTTTCCTTGGATTATTTCACAGAATATGCTGGCCAGGTTTCAGTTTGAACACAGTTACACACTTCAGCTGGACTGAATATAGCTATTTAAATTAGACCAGTAGCTGATGCCCTTTCTGCCTTAAAAAGGCTTAATACAGCAAACTAAAGTAAGATAAATATTATTTTAAATACTAATTGCAGAGTGGTTACCAGCAATAAAGTGCCTGTAGATTGACACAGATTGCAATAATGCCATGCACACTTGTTCACTGATCACCTTATATTTTGCTTGCCATGGGCCAAATCCTCACCAGTGGTGCAGCTGTTTGGTGCTACTCAAGCAACACAAGTGGAACTTCCAGCTAGCATATGGTCAGCAGAATAAACTTTACAAAGGTCTTTTGTTCAGCTCTGCCTTCATTCCTGCTTCTGCCTGTAGATTGTGGTGCAGGAGAAAGGGTTTGGCCAAGAACATTTGTGCTCCACTGTAGGTATCTTCCACCAGTGGGCTGTCAAAACTTTCCTTGAGATCAAACCAGAATTCCCAATGGAAAATGATTTTGCCCAAAAATTTATTTTCTCACATTTAAAGCTTTTGTTTTGTTACTGTCTTAAGCTTCCAAGTAGGCATGACAGTATTTGCAGACTTGGCTTCAACAAAATGAGGCTTGGATTTAATGAGTGTTATCTTCTGTATTTTATTTAAATTAGCTTTGAGTTGAACGTGACAAGTATTATTGCTAATTCTTACACTGCATCAGAGATTATATTAATTTATATAACAACTGTTTTCAGTACAGTCTTGAAAATTGCATATTAATAAGTATGTGACTTGGACTGCTTTCTGGTGTCTGGACAAGGGGATATATGGATAATTTTGCATATACTCAGTGAAATTATTTTCTGCAGACCGTGGATGATTTTCAAAGGCACTGGGCAAGCTTTCCCCTGTTACCCCTACAGGGAGCCTCTTTTGATCAAACAAGGACTAAGGCTCAAGAAGCTTATTTCACAATTCTAGATTATTTATGGCAAACTTGCACCTGTTATCTTCTACCAGATAGGTCTTTAGTTGTTTCTCTGATGTTTACACTCCTGATTTATTTAGAGATCCTGTATCCCTTTCAGCCTTTGTTTTTCTGGGCTAACGCTTCTATTTTTATTTTGTTTATTGGGGGATATGATATTCAAGCAACTTGGTTTTCCTGTAAAACAAAATGTCTCATCTGCAGTCAGTGAAACCAAACAAAAATAACAGTAAAAAAAAGAAAATATTGAAATAGGGCATGTGTTAAGTGATGGAGGGAGCATTGACTGACGGCACAACATCTTGCAGTGAATTTGTCATGGGGGCTTATAATAGAGATTAGAGAAAATACTTACTCCAGATCTGCAGAATGTGCAGCCCCAAGTGGCAAACACCTCTTCATGTGCTGCTGGCTGTTATCCTCTCTCACTGGGGTAAACCATTCCTTAACGTTAAGACCTTACTAGGAGTGCAGCACTACATGGAATGATACAAAAAAAAATTAGAACCAGGCCTTTAAGTTATTTCAAGGCTCATTTCAGTATAAAGCTTCAGCAGAGCAAAGAAATTTTCTTTAACCTGATTTCTAGTCTGAAATTGCTCTGCAAGGTACTTGCTTATAGTGTTCAGCAGACTTCATTTGATGAACATTGGGCTTCTTTTTGCCAAATTTCATGGAGAAGGCCATGCCCAGCCCTTTTCTGCTCCCAAGGAGGAACACAGAGCTGCCCATCTCCCAGCAGGATCAGTTTATTTCTGTTTCTATTGTGTGATTCAGAACAACAAATGAAAGAACAAAAAATTGGTGGCTACAATAATTTCTACTCATCTCTTTACTGCACTGGAGATTGATCCATAAGAAAGGTGGTATCCCAAATAAAAGACAGGAATTCAGGTTCATCTTGTTACCTTGTCTGTTTGGTTCAGCAAATCTTTTGGTGTTCCCAGGGAAGCACATAACCTGACTTAACCTAACTGCAGCTGTCTGTAAGGAGACAAAGGGAGTTTGGTCCTGTAGGTTTGCACAAGTGGCACTAAAAGCCATCTGCTTCCCAGGTCACTCTGCTGCACCCACTGCCTCTCAGAGAGGCCTCCATTCGGGGATCAAAGGGTGAGCTAGCAAGTCTAAAAAGATAAAATATTTCTGTAATCATTGAGTCACTATGTTTCTGCTTATGAAGTTACAGTCTGAGCAACAAGCTGTTTTTTTCTCTTGGAGCTTATCTAGGTATTACAGTTACCTCTGTAGTTACACCCTAATGACTCCCAAGGTAACAAGACTGATGTCTAGACTAAATGTTATAAATTCAACGTAAATAACTCACACGTTGTCTTGATAGCCATTTTGCTGGGGCTGTGTGTATTTTTTTTTTACCTCCAAAAAAGCTCAGTGTTACTCCATCCTGGCGTTTTGTCGTGACTGCAGTTTGTCTGTGTGTGTAAACTGACAAAACTTATTTTAGTGATTGCAGCAGGACATGGTTATTCCACCCTAAACATTAATGCAGGAGAATACAGTGAGTACAAGTGTTTCTTTATGTTTTCATAAAGCCTGAGAGTGTTGGTAGCATAATGTTAATGACGTTGGGCTCTCATTTCTGATTCAGAGGGGACATCAAAAGTAGCCAGAGTGGTGGAGTTACACTTCAGTGCAGGACCTGAGCTATATCCTTGTATGTATGTGTAAATGTTCTTGGTAAATTAGTGCTTTTAAATTTGCACAGACAAACTTTGTATTTCCATGAGACTTTCTCAACTCCAGCTGTAAAACTGCCTCTTGTGTATCACTGTATTTAGTGTTCAGGGTTTCTGGTGTTCCTCACACAAGGTGAAAGATGGGTTCTTGTGTACGGATGAGCTGAGGCTGGAAATCTCCAGGCGTTGCAGCTGCCCTCGTGCGGGTGTGTCAGGGTGAAATGGGGCTTTGTCTTCCAACCAGTCAGTCCATATTTGGAAAAATGCCCTCTCTGTTTTCGTGTCCCTCCTCTCAAACAGTTTTCTGTTCTTCTGAGATTTTGTGGCAGCCTGAGCCATAATTCAAGCAAGTACTTAAGTAGGTGCTCAAGTGCCATGTCCCTGGTAGTATTTGAAAACCTTACTAAGTGTGCTGCTGGGGCAGTAGTGGGGACATTTCTAGTTCTTACTGATCCATGCAGACAGCAGGATGAATCCATTGTGGAAACTTCCAAGTTTTCCTTCAGAAAGGCAGCTTCAATGTAAACAAAGCCCTGTCTTCCATGACAGTGGGTTTGAGCAGGGGAGTGGCCTGACAAAATAGAGGGTTTTTTTCATCCCATTACAGCTGAACAAGATGACATGGGAGAGGCTGGGCTGGGCTCTGCACTCCACATCTCCCACCTCCACCCTTGCAAAACCTTCACCTGCTTCAGCTGCCCCTTCAAACCACCTCCTCCAAAAGCACCTGTGCTGAAACAAACATGGGTATTTTTGTTGTGAAACCAGCATGGGCAAGATCCCAAGATGAGTATAAAAAAACCCACTATACTGTAGATTGAAAAGGCAGATTAGCCAGGTGTTTGCATGTACGGTTAGTGGGGGATGTTGTGCCTTATTTTTCTGTGAATTTGTCTGCAATTTGTCCTGCTTGTACCGGCAACTGGCTGTTTCATACATAGCAGTGAAATGAACCCGTGTTGGCTGGTGACACATCGAAGAGATGACCAGGTGCCCATTGAACTGTCTCTGTCCATTTAAAACTTTAAAATAGTAGGAAAAATGTGTTCTGGAAATATTTCACTTGTATAACCAACTCCTGAGAGAGCTATTTATGATTTCTCTACCTGTTCTTGGCACAGGCTTTCTTACTGTTAGAAGAGGTTTGACAGTTGCATGAGATCACACTTGGATTTGTGCCCTGCGAGCTGAAAACGCAGAGTCACTGCTTGTGAGGACAAGACTTAGCTGGAAAAAATAGAAACATTGCCCTTGTGTTCACTGCTAATACTGCATCGAGAAGTGGAGCTCCGTCAGGCTTGAGTGTGCTGTGATATTCATGCAGTCATTACTTGCTTATAAATAGAGAACTGCTTTGAAAAAAAACCCCAACAAAGCAAGAGATTTAGAAATATTCATTTAATGCCTGGGACGTTCCTATAAGATTAATAAATGACTGGATGAAATGAGCTGATAGCCTGACTCTGTGCCTCTGGCTATTTACAGCTGCTGTTTATTAACTCAGAGATGAAATAATTAATGTTATTATCAAATGATGCTAAACAAATAGATCACATTTTTTGTGTGTGCTCATTCTCCCTGAAGTGGGAGATGGCAGTGAGTGGGCACCTGGGGGAAGTGTCAGTGTCCTCACTATGGAGTGCCCTGAGCTGCACCAAAGCCTCTTGTGCCCAACCCAGCGGTTCAGGGTGCTGCTGGCACCCCTGATTGAAACCCCAGTTCCAGCCTCAAGGTGTGGATGAAATCACAGAAAAGCCCAATTTCCCAGGATCTGGTAGAAAGGAGCAGCTGTTGGCTGGGTGGATGGTAGGGACACCCCCTCACCAGTGACACTGGGACAGCAGCACACAGAGGCTCGGACTGTGTTTGAGGTGCCCCAGTGCATGGCAGGTGAGGCTTCATCTGTCTGTGGCTTTCCAGCAGGCTGGTGCAGAAACATGCTTGAAAAAAAAAGCTGTGGTTATGCTGTTGCAAAATGCAGCCTTGATGTATCCTTTAACTGGCCTCAGGAAGCCTCCTGGCAGCCTGTGCACAGTCCCCTGCTAAGCTACCTGGGCTGAGGCTTCCTCACGCACCTGGATCTCAGGGGTATCCACTGTGCGTTAGAAATTCAGATGCCAGTAAGAAAATAAAAAGCCTGTGGAGTTGAATGTACCATCAAACTGCCAAGGTGTGGCAGCTTTCAGCTTGAGCAAGCCTTAGTAATTGAGAATGGCTTTGTTAAAAAGGCAATTAAAATATTTCAAATCGAGTACAAAGTTACGATGCAGTGAAGTATAGCACAGATTCCTGGGTGTTGGAACAAACCCTGCTGTCATGGGCTGCCTCACTGACACAGTCTCACAGCAGGTGCCCCACACCAGCAGTCTCGCTGCTGCAGGTTTTCCTGCTCTGTGGTTACACAGACCCAGCTCATCACCAGCCCCATCTGCTTTTTGAAGCTCTTCTGCAGTAGCCTGTGGACTGCTGCCCCATTTCTCCCCCAAGTCATTTATCCTTAGTAGAGCAATCTGTTTTCTCTCCTTTCCTTACGCTGTGGCAGAGCTTTGTATTGCATGAGAGTCCTGCTGTCCTGAGTCCCTGTTTGCTGTGAGGCCTGATGGAAAATTCTTCCATCAGGTGTGGCAACATTTGCACTGTGTGAGAGACCTGCACTGCAGCGTCCGTGTTTGCTGCCTGTCCTGATGGAAAAATGTTCATCAGGGTTCTGCTTGGCTTCCCTTGCTGGGGGAGCCCATTGCTGGGCTGCCATCCCAGGCTCTGGCACAGCTTGGCCTCATCAGCTGGGCCCAGGTAAGGGCAAGGTTCCTGTCAAGGTTTGCAGAAGCCTTCTCCTGTATTGCCTCTTCTGTGCGTTTTGGTGAGGTACCAGACTGTACCTCTATAAGAAGAACAACTTTGTCCTCTTTCAGACCTCTTTTTGGTGCTTGCTTACAATCATGTGGCTACAAAAAAGGCAGTTTGTGTCATGGCCTAGGATAGTGCATGAGGGGCAGATGATCTGAGGGAGCTGCTGCTACTGTGCCTGTTTGTTTTCATTACCTGTGTTACCTCTTATCTGAGGCTGAATTGACACCTCACAGAGACCTTACATAAAGGTGATGTTCTCAGTCTAGCTGGGGCTGTTGTGTCTATTCAAGCCCTGTTTTAGGAACCTGATGTAGGAGGACCTACACTCCTCGAGAGGACACTTTTGGATGACTGTGGAAAGGAGCTTCAGGCAAGGCTGCTAAACTGCATTCTGGAGAGTCCTCTTTGCCCAAGGAGGGTGCTTGTCATGTGTTGAACAGTAACACTCAGCCTAGAGATGAGATCATTCATCACTTGATTTCTCCAATCCTCTGATATCCTACTCACTCTTTTTCTAAAATACTTTCCTAGTTCTGCATAATATTTCTCTGCTGTGTGTTATGATGTTCTCATTAGTTCAAACTAGTACATTTAAATAGACACATATACATGTCTATTTACACCCTGAAGTACAGCCTGTATTTTTGCCTCAGCAGTCTTCCCCTGGTGGTTTGACTGCTCATGTCTTCAGCTTATGTGCATTTTCATGTTTATTCCGTGGCTTGGCCCCCTGTCCACGGTCTGTCCTGTTGGCTGATTAGAGCTGATTTCCGTAACTTGCTCCTGAAGTCCTCAGAAGGGCTGTTTTGTTCTTAGAATTGCCATTGAGCTGACCTAATTCTTGCCAGAAGATATATTTTAACACTCGCTATTTTTTAAGTGTTTGGAGTCAGGTTTTCACAATTGGCTTGAGTCCCAACAGGGGCACTCCTCCCATTTTCCTCTTGTGTGCCCGTTCCCGACTTTCCCAGCAGCTGCAGAGATCTCAATGGCAATGGCTTGTTTGCTTTCCATGAAGGGAGACAGAGCAGTGTCCTTGAAACCATTGCAAGGAAAGTGGCAGGACCCACAGTCCTGAGGGAGTGTTGTTTCAGACCAGCTGGAGTCAGCTGTTCCCTAATCCCCAGATTCCCTGAACTGGCACCATAAGCAGGGACTGCGTACGCTTACTCAGCTGCTCTGAGTCTGTGGGTTCAGTAGCAGCTCAGGGCACAGTGTGCACTGCTGTTCACCCTTGGTGCCTCACACTGCCCTCCTGAAGCCCCTTAAATCCCTGTACCCTTCCCTGGGAATGCCTGTCCAGTGATCCATACCCAGCCCTTCATACAGAGGACTTGCAGGCACTTGTCAGAGTGATGCAATGCTTTGGGATGGGAGCTCTGGGCCAGGCTCATGTCTCAGGCAGCAGAAGCACGTGTGAGCCTTTTGTACCCAGAGGTGAGTCAGAGCCTCGGGGTGGTTTGGGGTGTGCACAGGGACGGTGTCCAGCATCAGGGACAGGGCAGGGTGTGAGCAAAGCCTTTTTGCTGCTGCACAAAGGGCCTGGCTCAGCAAGAGTCACAGCTGCCTGCAGACTCTGTGTGTTCCCCAGGATGATCAATACTACCATTTTTTAGCTGTTACCCCTTCGATTTATACTGTAAACAAAATGCACTGACTGATATTTACCCTTTGCAGAAAGCAAACATGTCCAGAGGAAGTGTGAACGATTCCCTGATGTGGACTGCTCATGTTCTGTCATGCTTTTCCATCATGACTTACCGTGTCTCTTGTGCTTGAATGCAGCTTCCAAAAAACATGTTAACTTCCATTCCTTTGTTTGGGATGTTTGTTTTATTTTTGCTTCCTGCTACTCAGCAGTTCCACAGCAGTAAGTGGGTGGCACAGTAGATTGGTTTTACCTTTCAGGAGAGGAGACAGTCTGAGATACTTGTTTTCAGCCTTTTCCTCCTCAGAATCGTTTTCTTTTGCCCGAAACTTCAGGTTTATGTTTGCTGTTAAATCTACTTCTCAGTTTTTCAGCAGCCATCTCACTTGAACTAAGTGCTGTGTTTAATGCAGCCCCAGCACTGTAATAACTGACTGCTTTTGTCAGGCCTAAGGAGGCGTTGCTGCAAAGAACCACTTGGCACAGAGGGAGGGAACATGTACCAATAACACAGGTGTGGGGTTGCTTATGGGTTAGGATGATCCACATTCACGTGCTGTTCTTCCACCACCAGCTGCAGAATTGATTGCTGGCCCTTTCTGCTAGATTTTCTCCCAACCCAGCTGCTTTGCTTTGCAGTCCCTGGGGTGTACCAGTCTCAGGAGGCTGCCTTTTGTGCCTGAGTGTCCTTAATTTAATGTTTAGGTGCAACTGTTCTTTCCTGACTTTTCTCACTGCAGAAGCCTGACAGAAAAGCATGAATTTTTATAAACTGTTTATGAATCTTTTCCTTCTCAGTATAAAAAAAGCCTATTTAAATAAACATGCTAGGAGCTGTAATAAGAGGGCTTTGTTATCTCTCAGAAGTTGTGGCCTGATGCTGTAAGTTGAGCTGTCAGTGGGGCTGTCTGGAGAGATGGAATCAATTCTCTAGTGAGCAGTTTACTGGTCTGGGACATGTTGGTGTAGAAGTTACTGACTTTCCTGAAAAAATTCACACTGATGTTTGATGAGATCTCTGGAGAAAGGAACAAGGACACCTAAAACCGACACAAAGCTGGTGAACAAGAACTCAAGTGAGTAGAACCATCAGTACCCAAGGTTGACGCCCTTGAGTCAGAGAAACCTGCTGTGCAGCCTGGAAGTGTAAAAACTGGCTGTGTCAGGAGATTGTGCTTCCAGGGATTAATTACTGCTTTTTAATTACTGCTTTTCCCCTACAACTCTTTCTTGCTAGTCTTTTGTGTTTAGGTTTGCCTTGATGGTTAATCAAATTTCAGAGCAGGTGACTCTGCAGAGCTGCAGGTGATTTCCATCTGCCAGGTAAGGCTGGGTTTGCTCTGGCCAAGCTGCAAGAGCACTGCCAATTGTTTGTCTTGGCAGTAGGTTGGTAGCCTTTTTGGGTTTGTGTGACAGCACAGGGACAAAACTTGAAAGTTCTTTTCTCAGAACCCTTGTCACTGTCTAGGAAAGCAGCAGGCAGGATACATCTACTTTGTACCTCCTCTTTCTCTGTCCCAGCCCTATTTTTGGTAGCAAAGCTGAGCTCAGGGGATAGATGATATTTTAAGAGTCAGCTGCCAGGAGTCACTTTCTTTCATGGCTGCTACTCTTTTCCAGCTCTTCATATACGTTTATTTCCCAGTAATTTCAGTGGAACAATTGTGAAGGATGCACAGGACAATTTTACAGTTTTGGTTACAGTGTGAATGAGGCTGTGCCATCTCTGCAGAACCACTGTGGCTTTCACCAAAAAAAACACCTCCCTGAAGTGTGATCCACGACACAAAATGGGTGTTGCTTCTTAACTGGAGTCAACATCTGGAGAAACAGCACAGATGCTGCACCTTCCTCTCCTGTGTGCAGACTGGTTCCTCAGTCTGTTGTTACATTAATTACCAACCCAATTCTTACAATGCCAGAATTCTTAGTAACCTTTCCTTAGGAGCACCATGGTGGGAAGTGTGTGTGCACGTGTATCTGATCTGTCTGTCCCAAATATCCCCTCCAAAAGGGAGAGGGGAGAGGAGGGAATTTTTCTTTCAGAAGAACTTTCTAGTGTTAAGTGCTCAGCTGTTGCAGTTACTCATACTGAGTGACTACTTGGGAGCAGAAATATAAAAAAAATTGGGTAACAATTTCATTACATGATGGTTTATAGCAACTGCTATTCACCTTTATAAATTAACTATTCTCTTCTGTATGGCAGAAAAAGGCTTTTACAGTTGGCAGGCTGCTTGTAATATTCTAAGTATTATTAAAGTAAGTTGTAGTTGTCGTATAATGCACATTTATAATGGCGTGTGGTTTTACATTAATGTGTCTTGGGGGAGGATATTATTTCACAATGTGTATTCACATATGGATGGAGTTTGAGTTTTTTCACCCTAATCAGAATGACATTCACAGAAATAGTCCCTGGACCATCATCCCAGCAAGTTCCTTAGGAGTAGTAAAGTGGTGAGAAGAGAAAATTTCATCAAATTCAGCAGGAATTTTCGAAGAAGACCTCAGAATACAATTTTTTTCCTCGCCTCCTGACTTTACATTTATAAACTGAGGTTGCTCATATTTAGGTGAGTTATTTGGGCTCCCTGCTCTCCTTAGAGGTGAGAAAGCTGGGGGGCAGCCAGGCTGAGCTGCATATAGGGGTGATGAGTGCTGCAGTGCTGGGGGCTGGTGTGTGTGAAGCAGGGCAGCTGCCTTCAGACACCCTGTTCCAGGCAGGACATTTGCAAGTCGAAGGGATTTCAGAACAGAGCTGTGGGAACAGCTGGGGAAATGCAAATGGAACTGTTATATTTGCATTAATTAATTAGGCAGCGACCGCAAGGAGCGTAAGCGCTACAGCTACTGGCGTTTAAAAAGTGTAAAAAAGATGTAGGATAAACATAGTTAGGCAGGTGTTTGTCTCCTCTGTCAGACTGAATTAACAGATACACTCTTGATCTGGTGACAAAATGCAAATTAATATCCCAGGGTGAGACACACAGAGAGCACTGGATTAGGTGAGGAGGAGAATTTAGAGATGGAAACGGCAAAGCAATCAGTAGAGGAAAGCAGGTGGCTGTAGACAGCATCTCAGGGACAGCAGTGAGGCTTTAACCCCTGGAACCTTTCGATGTTAGGAATTATTCATCTCACCTCTGATCATCCTGAAAGGATAATTTCAGCATGTTGGTGCAATTATAAAAACAACAACCAAACAAAAGCCCTGATAACATACTGCTGTATGGTGTAGAGGAATCTTAAAATAATCTTTACCCAGGGATTAAGAGTTTCTGATCTACCACTGACCTGTTTTCAGAGTATTACAAATTCATGGTACTTGCAAAAACAAGACAAAAAGGCTGTAAAACAAGAGAAAAGTAGATTTACAGCAACATAAGTAACTAAAGTAAGCTGCATTATGAGGAAACTTCAAACTAAAAACCATGCTTGGTGAAACATCCTTTTTCTAGTCAAGAATGCAAAGTGTGCTGGGAAATCTGTGTGTAGAAAGTTTCTGGGCCTTTTAGGCCATGTGTGAAAATGTTTATTTTCATTAGGAGTAAGAAATGCAGACCTCCAGATGCCCTCTATGATTTTTTTTTTCCCTCCCAAAGGAGGAGGAGCTGGGGTGAGATGGAGACACAAACCCTTCTGTAGTCCTTGAGTCTGAATTAATGCTGCTGTTTTTAAGGGCTGAATAAACATTGGGAGTGAATGATTTCTGTGCACAGAAAGCCAGGGAAACTTGTGCTGATACCACCGACTTTGTGAACAAAGGGAAAGTTGTGTATCTCCAGGATTACGGCCATCTGAGGTGTTTCATCATTACTAAATTCTTATGGGGAAAAAATAATTGACTAAAGTAAATTAAGTGCCGGAAAGTGATTTTTATTTCATTGTCTGACAGTGATATGTGGATTTGATTATTTGTTTTGGCCCTTTTTAGGGGTTTTTGCACGTAGTAATAGAGTTAGCATGAAATTTCATCTTAGTTCGAAGTGCCTTACATCTTTATCAAATGATAAATAACACAGACTTTGTCTAGAAGTTCAGTATTTTGTAATTTTGTCTGCAAAAACATTTTCCATGGTCGGTAAGAGAAATGTGAGACACAAGAGCAATAAAGTCATGTTCGTCTTTGGAGTAAAATAATAATTACTCGGGTAATACAATCTTTTTTATATACACACATGTCAGAGGGCCCCTGGCTCCAAATGTGAGCTGAGTGAAGTCTTGAGTTTTTACCTTGAACACCCACCCTGGAGCGAGCAGGACCTTGGTCAGTGAAAGCAGCCTTTATAAACTGTGAAGGATTTGCAAAGGGGTGATAAACCCACACGGGCAGGGCTGCACTCCGTCCTTACTGGCGACTTGGAATTACTGTTGGATGAGTTTAACTCCCAAAAACGCTGCAGAGATTGGGTAGAGGAGAAACCCAGGGCTGCAGCTGCCACGTGGCTGCGGGCAGGGCCAGCTGGGTGTGTGCCCAAGGGGCTGCCAGCGGGGCAGGAGCCCGGCTCCACTCGGGGGTGCTGGTCAGGCTCTCCGGAGGGAGCTGGGGATGGCACTTTGCAGTCAGAGAAATTTCAGCTCTCGGATTCTCATGAATAAATAGTTCAAAATAGATTTAGAATCATACAGGTATGAACACACCTTTTCTTTTTACCTGTTGGAGGGGAGAGGGCTGGTTTGAAAGGGTCAGTGTCGATGTACCCTATAACGTGACACTGCAACGTGTGTGGCTGTGTTCTTCCATTTCCCTGGTACATTGGTGTGCAGGGCTCAGTTTGGGCAGGCTTTTAATAGCAGTCAGGAGAGGAGATCAAAGTGCCACCAGGCAGCGTGTTCAGTGCCTGGGTATCGAGTGGTCTCTGTGGTTTATTTACAGTAATTTGTTCTGCATTTTTCAAAACAGCCACACCAACCCCAGTTCTTTGCATTCACGAGCGGGAGGACGTCGTGGTGAAAGACACCACCATTTTCACCCAGTTACTCCTCTGACAAGAGGTTCTTGTGTAGAATGTGAAATTGTAGAAGCCCCCAGCTGGCGACTATAAATTCCTGCCTTAATGGGCTGTGTCAGACACGTCGGGGGGTGGCTGTGCCGGGAGGGAACCTGAGACAGGATGCCAAAGGGAGGAGTTTCCATCCAGCGCTGGCAGTCGGGAAAGCATTTGTGTGTTTGGCACTCGAAGGGGGCTGGGGGTCCCTCGGGCCCCTCTGCAGGGAAGGTGACACCCATGGGAGAGGGGCACTGCAATAACGCACAAGGGGCTTCCCCAGCTACAGGGTCCCTCAGTGGTCACTCGCAAGTGCCTGTAAAAGACTAGAACAAGAGAATGAGGTTTTGTTGTCTGGCCTATCACAGGTTTAAAAGTTGTGTTGATTTCCTGTCCAAAACTTAAGCAAAGCTGTTGTTGGTTGGGCAGTGTGTGACTGTTGCTCACTTCAGATTTGTCCAGATGTGACTCTTCCAACTCACAGCAGATTCTAACTTAACTGTAGTTTCCTTTTGCTGAGATAATCAGTTTGTTGTTCTTCTGCTACAGATATTCACTCTCACTTTTCATGGCTACTTCCAGACATTTTGAGGATTTCTTGGATCTTTTGTCCTCTTTTTGCCTTTCATTGAATTCCTGCACTATCCCTTGCAGCCATGGCTTAGGCCAGGGGAGCTGTATTTAAGTGCAGTTCCCTCCCCTCCTCCTGCCCGCATTGGCACCAGCCTGTGTTGTGCTTGTGTTTGTTGTACTGCTCCTCTTTTTTTCCAAGATGTGGGTACATCCCTCTCCAATGCTGTGTTCTCTGTGTCTGTGCAACAAGGGAAGGAGGTAGCAACAATGTCCTGCTATTGCTTTAATAACCTGTTCAAAGAAGTATGGCAAAGCCCTGGGAAAAAAAAGTTACTGATAGTTTGTGGTGTTAACTTCTTTAAACACAAAACCAGGACCAGGCTCTACGGTTTGCAGCATTTGTCAGGGGAAAATGCTTTATTTTGCTGGCACCAAAGGTTGCAGTCACTTTCTGAATACTGTTATATCTGACAGGCCAGCTCTATGTTCAGCTGGTGCTTTTCTCTATCCAAATGAAGATTAGAGAATACTTTAGATAATTTAAAACACTGAAAGGCAGCTGATCCAAAAGAATTCTGCAATTCTGTGAAATATGGTTCAGAGTAGTCAGGAAATTAATCACTTGGAGAACCCCTGGCGTTCTGTCTTTTGAATCTTCTCGTAATTCCTCCGAGTTCTGCCAAGAAATCAGAGGGGGAAATCCTAATGTAGCTAAATTAAGAGATGACTGTGAATTTTACCCCACAGCTGAATTGCCAGTGGCAGGCACTGTGTTCAATGAGGAATTGCCAGGCATCTGTAATTAGCATTTCTCATGAGCAAGGCCTTCTGCTGGGTGGCACCAGCAAGAGGCTGCTCACTCCTGGGACAGCTTTCTCCTGGCCTTCCAGGAGTCCTGGCTGGCTCTGTACTTGCTGTGATTCCTGGCAGTGAAAGGTGAAGGGCTTCATTGGGTTTGACAAACGCAGTGTTACATGTGGGAGGGGACCTGTGCTGCCTCAGCTGCACACACCTGCCCTGGGCTCAGCTTGCATCAGTGTCCTCTGAAACAGCAGATCTGGCATTTGCCAAACAGATGATTTGGTGCATTGTGTGTCTGATGCAGCAGGTTTATTTTCAGACACATCTATAAGTTGAATTTTTTTTACTGCTGTTTAAGAAGAACCATTAAAATGGGCCTTCTGCAAGAAATTGCCTCCCTATTAAGAGCAGATTTATGGCTACTGGCCAATACTGTCCTAATAGTGTATCCTGTTCAAAATTGGTATTTATGTACCAAAAAATGCTTTAAAAGCAAGTAAATTAAATACCATGTTAATATAAATGTTAGTGAAAATATCTGATCTAAAGTTCATTAATATTCAAAAGAAGCTTCTGAGAATGTGGTCAAGGAAGGACTGCATAATAGCTATATGTTGGCTATATTATTTTGAAAATATATACCTCAAACATATCCACAGTTGAATCCAGCTTGGGAGAACTTGTGAAGTCATATTAGTATATGAGAAGAAACATAAAACTTGGGTGACTTACTTAGGCTGTTGTTTGTATTGTCCAGGTAACAGTCTTTTAACACATGAGAATTAAATCTACAGTTCTAGATTTAAGCTTGTGTGGCCCAAAACAGTTCACATAAATTTTAGTTACTACAGAATAAGTAGTAACCTTCCTCTCTAAAATTTTTGAGTAGGCAGTGTCCTCATATTCCCAAAGAATTATTCCTAAATGTAAAAAGAAGAAAAAAATTATAGAATCTACTTTCATTTGCTGGGGCTCTTCTCAGCCCTTACATTGCTCAGTTCTGTACCTTAGCACTTCACCAGATGTCTGTAAGGTTTATTTGCCTGCTGACACGTGGAGTTTCCTGTCCATGTGTCCCCTGTATGAACAGTTCCTGGAGATCAAAAGCTTTTGCAGAGAACAACCACGAAGAGCTCCTTGCTCAAATACTGCCCTCGATTCTCCATCCTGTTCTCATTATAATTATAGCCCCAAAATTGCAAAGTAGGACTGGGAGTTCCTACAAATATTTGTAGGACTGTGAGTTGTACGGTGCTGTGGAAGGCTAGGAAAGCCTCTGAGGTGGTTTTTAAGGGCAGTGTTTCGGTTTCAGGAGCAGGTGCCCGTTCCTGTGTATCACCCCACGCCGAGCCAGACGCGCCTGGCCACGCAGCTGACGGAGGAGGAGCAGATCCGGATAGCGCAGCGCATCGGCCTCATCCAGCACCTTCCCAAGGGAGTCTACGACCCCGGCAGAGACGGCTCCGAGAAGAAGATCCGAGAGTAAGTCCCGGGGACTGCATGGAGGGGATGGGGCTGTTGGTTTGGGATGCTGCCCTGGGAAACCTGACCTTGTCATCCTGGGTTTGCCTAATTTTCAGGGACTGTCTTTCATGTGGCTTTCTTAAAAAAAAAAAAAATACAACGCTCTGCAGAAAGTTGGTGTGGTGAGTGGTGGCATTCCTGCAGGGGCTTGGAACTCCATGGGCTGTAAGGTCCCTCCAGCCAAAACCACTCCATAAATATGAGGCTCTTTCCTTTATCTTACACAAGAATACTCCTCACAGTATCTACAAACACTAAAAGCATCCAGAAATAGATATTACTGTTTTTCATTTCCAGTTTGGTAACAGCAGCTTAAATATTGTATTTTTTCCCCCCGCCAGATGTGTCATTTGTATGATGGACTTTGTTTATGGGGACCCTATCCGATTTCTGCCGTGCATGCACATTTACCACCTGGACTGTATAGATGACTGGTTGATGAGATCCTTTACCTGTCCATCCTGCATGGAGCCAGTGGATGCAGCACTGCTTTCATCATATGAGACTAACTGAGCCAGGGTTTCTCTACTGAACCTTCAAGGAGACCATCCACTTCAATGGGTTTGATCCTTTTGTCATTCAGCCCAAAGAGCCAGGAATTAGGAATTAAGATCATGCACAAAGTATACATTTCCTAATAAATAAATAAAGAAAGAAATATTCCTGAATGGCTGCAAATATTGGAAAACATAGTATTTTAGAGACTATAGAAAAGTAGGTTGTTATTTTTAATGTAAAGCCTTGACCCACCATTGTCTTTTAATGTTTGTTCTTACACCCATATATAGGAATTGTGTAAAGTGTTACAGCAACTGTAAATGTTTAAACTGCGTGTATCCAATTTTATTAGCAGCAAGATAAGAGTATTTTTTTCCTAAATAAAGTAACCAGTTTTGTTCTGATTCTTTTCACAAGTCCTGGCATTTGGGTCAAGGCTTTATTGAAATCTACATTTTATAACACTGGCACAAAGAAATAGTTTTAAGCTTGTTTGCACAGTTCTTTTTCTTTTTTTTTTTCCATTGGAGATGGAATTCATTGCCTTAGGTCTTTTTAATAGTGTATTGTTATTGTTGGGCTGGCTCTATGCTTGAAAACCAGTTTATTTATAACCTGTTAAAAGTGCTATATTTTGTTTGCAGTTAGGAATATGCAGACTTCAAAGTGATCTCCTAGCTTGTAAGCAAACTGAGATGCATTATCCCTTTTCTACAAATGATGCAGATTATGAAGATATGATTCAAGTCCTGCAGTGAAACTGTGGTTTCATGGGATTTTTTTTATAACTTCCTTCGGTTTTGATGAAATAACAGTCCTGAAACTTTAATATGTGACCTTTAACTTGATCAGATTAAAAGTGGGCCAGATGAACAATAAATAGCTAAGCTGCCATAACTGAAAAAAGAATATATTTGGAACTAATGTAGTGTTAGCATTTATCACTTATTCTTTTTTCTCCCTAAAAATGGTTGTCTTGGATCATAGCAAATGGATACTGCATCTCTCCTTCTTGTAGTTCTTAGGTTATCAGAAGTTAAGAATAAACATACTGTATCTCAGTCTCCTGTATTAAATGTATCTGTTGAGCCCTGCTGGCTGACACATCAGGCCACCAAACAGGAATGGACGCAGAGAGGAGAAAAATAGACTTTGTTCTGCACATAAATGCAAAGTTTATATAAACACAGAGTGTCAGGGTAGCAGTGGAGGGGCAGACAGTCCTGCTATAGCCAGAATGACACAATTCCCTGATTTCTGTAGCAAACAGTATGTGCTTGTTAAGAGAGGCTCCAGCAGAGATCATAGCTGTAAGGACCTTTTTCCAGTAAGCATGATTTTTTCATTTTTTCTTCTCCCCCACTCCCTTCATGTACCTACTGTGACTTCTATGCATTCAGTGCCACCCTGACACAGTGAGAAGCCCTGGGCTCATGAAATGAAACACAATCTCAAGTTAACCACAGCAAATGGGGATGTTCTTTGATTGTGTTTCAGTTATAGTTTGAGTTCTTGATACAAGAAGTTGTGTTTAAAGACCCAGGTCCTTTGAGGACTTAGTGCATTTACAGTAGAGGAGGATTGTGATTCTGTGGGTTATGGATAACTGGTCAGCACAATGGAGATTCAACATTTGTTTGTTACTCCTGCAGCTGACAGCACCCTACTCCCTTAGAGAAAAAACTCCAAGGAGCAGTCAAAAGGAACTGAAAGCACTCTGCAGTTCCAGATTCATTCAAATGGCCACACATTCATCTGGACACAATGTTTTGCTGAATTCATACATACCTAAGTACATGGATCAAAATCTGGGAAAAGAGACCTGAAGTTGTGCAATATCATTGTTCCTTTTCATCATTCCATGTGTGTTGCTTTGTGTCCTCCTTTTTGTCTGTTTGTTTCAGGGGTTGGGTTCTTTTTTTTTTTTTGGTAAAACAATGTCCACATTAAGCATTCATTTCTTTATCTTGTTAAAACTGGCAAATGAACAATTTGAAAAAAACCAGTGTTGTCATGGTGGTATTAGTCTTTATTTATTACAAGACTTGATTAAGAAAGATTTAAAAGAAGTAGGAAAGGATGGGTTACTGAGCTGAATGCTTTCCTAGGCAGCTGACACCTGAGCAGCTAAACTTTTAACACTGCTATTGACTGGGCTAAGGGATAAAATTACTTTTATTAAAATACTTGTTAAATAGCCTAAAAGGTGTGAAGGGATACAACTGGAGCTGATGACACAAGAACATTCCAAAAAAGTTCAAATTTTAGCTTAAAGACAAATGTGTAAATATAACAAATAAATCAAATTATTTTTCAAGTTTTTAGGTATAATACTGTTCTGGGTGATTTCTAATTCAAAGAAGAATTGATCTGAATTTAATGAAAAATAATGTATAACCTGAATTTTAGCTACAATTGTGGAACCAGATCTGTGTCTTATTTCTACAATCCATAAGATGAAGATGTATTTACCTCCTGTCTTAGAGGTGTCTAACAAATTACTTGCACTTCAAACACATTAAGACAGTCCAGCACAGCTGTTCCCAGCTGGAGTCTCCTGCAGCTGAGTGAAGGGAAGGACTTGGCTCTGCCTCACCTGGATCTGTTCACCCAAAGCCCTTCTTTGAATGCCAGGGTGGGCAGGCCCACAGAAAAATGTCTGCAAAGCAGTTTGAAGGAAAAAAACCAAACAAGAGAGCCTCTTACAGCCACTGTGTGCAAGTACCTGAGCTTGGAGGTGCTCGACAGCCCTCAGGAGCTGTTGCTTTGAAGCATTTTCCTAGGCCCCATGCAGTGTGATGAAAACTGAGTGCAGGGATGTCATTTGTAATTTAGAGCTGGAAGTGGCACAGCAGCCCTGGCACAGACCCAGGAGGGCTGAGGGATCTCCAGGCTCCATTTCAGCAGCACAAGGGACACGGAGTGTGACACCCACATGCCCCAGTCAGTGCCACCACCTCGCTGCTGTCCCCTCCACAGCCAGAGCTGCTGCAGGAGCTACAGGGAGGGAGGGAGGGAGGGCAGCACCTGCACCCAGGAGGGCACAGCAAGGACATGATTGGGTTCCACTTGCAGATTAGAGTAGGAAATGGATTTTGTCTCCTACTTCAGAGGGAAGCTCCCACAAACCTGAGGCCAGAGATGTAAGGAATACTCAGATTTGTACAGATCTTCTTGCTTAAAAATTCTTGCATCCTACGGGAATTACCACTTTCATCATTTCACATCTAAGGATGGTAATTCTTATTACTTGTTGCCAGTTCATTATGTAAATCTAGAGGAGAATCATAAAATACATAAACAAACAAAACCAGCCCAGAGCATTTCTTTCTGAGGAGCATGAGCCACATAAGGGTTTAAAAGTTCCTATGGTCTTGCAGCTTCCCAGGGCTGAAAGCAATTCTGTGTTTGGAAGGCTGACAATCTCCCTTTCCAGTGGCAGAAGGGTACATTTCTGGGCTGAAGAATAATGAAATACCTGAACTTACTTCAGTTGCCACAGTTTCAGGACTTCAACATTTCCTGTCCTTGTGCAATTGTGGTAAAGAGTTTTCATCATTTCTCATTTGAGTCAGACTGCCAGTGAAATAAATAACAAGATGGCTGAAACCAAACATACAGGATCTCTCAGCAGTTAAATCCTGGATTAAAAGGACTCAGAAAAAAAATGGATGCTGGCTGATTACAAACACAGTTTGTTACAGACATCACATTTTTATTAAAAACATACATTCTGGATGACAACTTATAAAACACATTAATAAAATCTGTTCAGAACTCTTCTTTACTTAATACCCAGAATAAAAATTAGCTTCAAGGATTAACTTTTCCTTTTATACAGCATTTAACTTTGAAGAATATAATTTATGCTAACCATCCTTTGCAGATTATCTTGCATTTAAACCTGTTCTGGGATAAGAGTTCGGAGCTTTGGAATGCTTGGTATGAAATGCAAAGTTAATGCTTTGTGATAAAGAGAACAGTCTAAATGTACTCTGCTAAAGCATCATTTTGATTTAAGCAAAAGAAATAACTATTTTCGCACTAGCAACAGATTCATTACAACATCCACTCTGCACTAACACTTTGCTAAGTAAAAGCTGCAGAGAGGAGTTCATAATGAAGAAATCCTTTGTGCAAAGCCCTTTCTGTGTTCCCACAGCACCGAGGTATTTGCTTACTCAGCAAGAGGGGCCCAGCCACACCGAGTGTGCACAGAGAGCCCCCAGCCCTCCTCTGTCCTCCCGGCTGGAAAACAAGCAGCAGAAACATCAGAAACCTGCTTCTTGCAGCACCAACCCCTACAAAACATTTGTCTTTCTGTCCAAGAAGGCATTTCAAGGGCTCTGCACACAGCAGTAAACGCTGGATTCCCCACACGTGCCCTGGCTGCCCACACCGAGCACTTTCCCAGCCTCGCTTCGCTCCCTCGCTGCACTTTGCCAGGGCTCTCACTGCACCATGACAGACAAACTTCACCTCTTCAGCATCTTTTGCCCACGCTTCTGCCACGTTAGCAGGAGCTGCCTGTGTGATGCAGGATTCATGCTGGGGAAGCAGATTGAGGGAGGCAGACAAGGCACGAATTCAAGGGGGGGAGAAAAGATGAATCACTCCAGAACTGTCTTCTGAGCAGGACAGAGCCATCCCAGGCACTGTCCCACTGAGGCAGAGCTCTGCTAGTCCAGAGTGAAAACTGATGCCCTTCAAATGTAGGGCATAAAACTGCATTTTTGTGAGGTTACCCCACTGAAGGGTTCTTGCTAGATTGCCTGTTTGCCTTGGGATTTCTTCTAGAAGGCTGCAAGCTGCACAGTCCTGCAGTGTGATCCTACTGTAAACGATTAGTAAAGGCCTTTAACCTCTGCATTTTCCTCAGCCACCATCAAAGCTTTCTTTTCTTTTTGAAGTCCTGAATTTAACAAATAGTTCAAGCAACTCTGATAACTTTTCAAAAAGCTTTGGCTCCAGAAGATGCTACCGCTATGTGTAAGTATATGTACATAGATGTTTTTTGTATATTTATGTATGCTTTTCTTTATATGTGTGTGTGTGACAGATCAGACAACAGAACTGTAGCAAAGCCACTATGCACTAAATTCTGGCTGTTCCTTAGAAATACCAACATTTATCTGCATCAGTGATGAGCCCAGCCAGCATCACAGAACGGAAACCTGACTCAGGTATCCACAAACCATAAGAATGAAAGGCAAACCAAATTTTTCACAACTGTATCAGTCATTGGAATAATCTCCCCAGGAATGTTAGATCTCCCAACACTGGACACTTCTAAGACTCAGCTGGACAGGGTGCTGGGCCACCTTGCCTAGCCTCTCCTTTTGGCAAGAAAGGTTGGACCAGATGATCCTTGAGGTCCCTTCCAACCTGGTATTGTATCTATGACTGAAGTATCAAAACTGTAACTGGCCCTGATGTTTGCTTCTAAAAACCTCTGCAGCTGCTGTGCCTTGGTAGTGTGAGAGCAGTGCTGGGTACTGCACCCAGATGAAGATGACATTGAACATGGGCCATGTAATTCCAGGATCCTCTGGAGTTAACAGCCTTGCTTCACTCCCCAGAATGATTTACTGAACTCCACTGAGATACAGTTCCTATTCCAGCTCTACAGAGCAGAGGCAGCTGCAGGCATCTCACACCAGCACCTTCCCCAAAACATCAGGGAAAGCACCACATCCACAAAGCACCAGCTCCTCCTGGGACCGTTCCTGTGACACAACTGGCACCAAGCACAGCCCTCTGGGGCTCTGGCACTGCACACAAACATCCCACACACCTCCAGCACCAAGGATGCTGTTCTTACCTTCACACCCTGTGTGCTGCAGGAGAAAAGGAATGGGAAGAGGAAAACTGTCCAGAGTATTCCAGTTTCTGTGTATCTTCTCTTTCCCACCACATCACTACATTACTTTTAGGCTACAGGCCTGAAACTGCTGTTCCTATACTTTGCTAGCATGAGATAAACTTTTCTTTGGCTTTTTAAAAAATTGAATCAGCCCATAAAAAGAGGATGAAGGGGTTATGACTGCTCTGTTTTGTATTCTTTCTGTAAAATAGTCAAGGAGAAAGCAAGTAGATTTCACTGCAATGCATAATTCTAAATAAAAATTTAGGCATATGCTTAGCCAGTAAGTAGGTCCTGAGATTTTAAAAAACCACAGAAAATAATGGAGCACAGCCCAGTCCTACAGAATCATGGTTGGATTTGAGTAAACCCTATGCAGAATTTTACCACAGTGCAATGCAGGTATTTATTAGCTCTGTTGCTATTCATAAATCTTGGAGACAGGGATTGACTGGGCATGTCCTTAAAAGAAAGTACTTGGACATTTTTTAAACACCTGAAGCAAACCTAGATAGCATCTTTAAAAAATATTCTATGATGACAAATCATTCAATTAAAACACTTGCTGGTACACGCTTTGCACATAATCTGCCACCAAAATGTATTTGCAGGATGTAATGAGAAAAGAAGCAAGTTCATTTCTAGTCTGTTCAGGTTTCCCAATCTCATTCATCAGTGACGTTGCCAACCATTACCCATTTTCCTGTAGAGCAGTAAACAACATGACTCACCTCTTTATCTTCTCTTCTTCCTCCCAGAGGGGGAATGGTGTTGAATGCCTTGTTTTGGTCACTTCATATAGATCTGCTTTGCTGCTGTATTTTTATGCTTAAGAAAACAAACGCATCTTGCAGGTGGAACTGGGGGCTGAGTGTTGTATTTAAACTCCTGGAAGTACTTTTTGCATTCTGGGACTGACCTGTAGGAAAGCCTTGTCTCACACAGAGGAGCATTACTTGATGCCTCTTTTGGGCCAGAGGCACACAAGCTGTCAGCCTGTGAGCTTTCAGTGAGCTTTTAGTCTTGGACCCAGGCCACAGATAACTAAAAATACTAAAGCACTCAATACAGAATTTAATGCCAAAACCAGTGTGAAATGGGAGGAAATGTTTGATATGATCCTATTCTACACTGCTGTATTTTATAAAATGCTGTTTCCTAAGCCAAGTTTTGAGATGTAAACAGCCTGAGGCCAGGCACAGTCAGAAGGGGACAGTCCTTAAACCATCCATCCCTGATGGCACGTGTGAACTGTGTGTCAGTGAGCAGAGCAGGCTCCTGTGACACAGGTGGAGTTGAGCAATCATAAGTGCATGTTTCCAGATAACACTAGTTCTGCATCATGTTTGTGACTTCCATCAAATTCTCTTCTAACCATCCAGAAAAGCTGTGTCCAGGTTCAGCTCCAGCCCAGTGTCCTTCCCCCAACAGTTTGTATCTCATCTCATGTTACTTACAGGAGCTGGGAGCTGATGCAGTTGCACCTCATCAGACCTCAGCAGGAGCTGCTGGCTCTTCAGCCTCTCTCCTCCCTCAGTTCACAGAGGGACCTTGCAGACAGGGATTCCACATAACAGAGGAATGTCATGATAAAAGGGATGCCTGTTTTTCTGCCTTGCCCTTCCTGCCAGCACCACTTTCAGGTGACAGCATCACCCCATGGGGCACCACAGCTACTGTTGCAGACATCCAGGAAACTGAGTAGGAATTTCTACCCCTCCGTGGTTACTGTCAGGAAAACACTAATTAAAAAAAAATACGTAGGAAAAGAAACAAAGTTTGTAGGTAAAGGTCCAAGTGCGGAAATCTTTTCTGCTGAGTTAGTAATTTCTGTCATTGGGTAACACCTCTGGCTTTGTTGAGGATGGGAAGAGCTGACTGCAGCAGTTGTTGGCTAAAGCTGGTACAAAGAGTGGGTTTCTCAAGCACTGCTCAGACAGCTCAGTGTCTGAATGCAGAAAGAACTGCTCCTTCTGCAGTTGAGGTGTGGACTATATCCACCTGCAGTAGGACTGCCATTTCCTGAATCTTGGGCCATGCTTCAATCTCTGAGGTGCAATCCATGACAATATCTGCTATTTTCTGCTAAGTGAGTACCCTGAGGTGAGAACTCACACTTGTGCTTCCCCTGATTCATTGCATTTGGGACTGCAGACTGATGAAGCAATTTAGTGTCCTGCAGAGCTGCTCCAGGCACCACGCAGCAGCATCTGGAGGAGCAATGGAAAAACCAGCCCAGCATCGATGTTCCAGCCCAGACTGACCCCATGGAGTTTGGATCCCTGCCATCAAGGAGCACCAAAATGAAGGAACTGATGAGCAGAGTGATGTTGGGCAATTCCAAATGTAACAACATTGAAAAAATTACACAGTGACAATGTGCCAGACCTTCCACTCATCTTCTCCTTAAGTGAATCCATACTATTACAGTCCATAAATCCTCCTTGCATAAGGAAGGTGATTATTTCCTATGGCTTGGGAGTCAAGGAGTCAAACATCACAGTAAACTACAAAGCACTGGAGAAGCTGGAGACAAGGTCCGAACTGTGAGTGGTGCTGGTGTTTGAGTAAAGATGATATGAAAATCTTAGGAAGGCTATGAAAACCTTAAGAAATCTTGGGATTTTCATTGCTGCAAAGCATCAGGGAAGTTGGCTAAGTATCACACAGTACATCCTTTGTGTGATGTATCTAAGATCAGGCAAAACTGAGTTGTGGGTGAAATTTCAAAGACGAGAAATGAATCTACACTCAGAAGGATTGTTCACTTTCTGCAAAGTACAATTTATGCTAATTTTCACATGGCATTGCTTGCTTAAAAGATGCTAAGGCTGCCAAAATACTTGAAAGGGACACAACTGGAAGAAGAGGCATTATATGCATGAAGTAGAACAAGAAAGTTTTTTTATTCTATACAAAGAATGACTGAATTTTTACACTGAAGTTTTGATGTGCAGCATGTAAATAGCGTAACTGTTTATACTGAATTTTATCTGAATCGAGAAATTTATCTGAACTGAATTTATCTGAGAAAGTCACTTCAAAAAATGCATTCTTCATCTATGATTTTAACTTCGAAAGACTTTTATAAAGGGTATCTATTTTTAAGACAATGCAAGTTCTCCTTGTTGAGGAACTGGTAGTTCTGTCTCTTTGCATATTAATTTAAAGTTATAAAACAATTTCATTTCCTTTGAGGAGGCAAAAGCAGAGCTATAAACTGTCAATTTTCTCTTCTGCTGGGAACAATCACTTTAGAAAGAATATTCACTGTGAGGTACATAGATATGAATCTTTCTGACAAACATCTCCATTGGAGAAAAAGGGCTGTCAGAAGACCTCCCATCTCCACCCATCAGAATGGGTAATGGGGAAGAAGCTCTTTCAAAGGGGAGGTAGAAGTGTGCCCCCAAGCCCCAGAGGCATACAGACATAGAGCTAGCCTGGAGAACAGCAAACATGAGCCAAAGCTGTGCTACCACTGACTTCACCAGTTTTGCAGCAAAGCAGGAATTCCATGGCAGGCAGTGCTGGAAAGCAGACCCAGCTCATTGCTCTATTCTCAAAGCCCCTTACACAGAAAATCTCCCAAAAGATCAATAAAGAGCAGAAAGATAAAGGGCTGTCTTTTGTGCTGAGGGAGCCTGCTCCAGCCTCAGCTTCCTCCCACAGGGAACATCGGCCTCTTGCAACAGGGACATCCCAGCTTGGGAATCCTAAGAGCACTCACTGTAGGAAGGGCTGGACTGTCACAGTAACTCCTGTATCACTCCAGCCACTGCAGTGCTGCCATTTCCTAAACGACCTTCAAGGACTTGTGCTTTAAGTTTGACATAAGCTTCAGATCATGTTCATTCTGACAAAAGACATTTCCTAAGAACCTCCCATTGTCAAAGAAGCAGCAATGCAGTTTTATACTGTCACCACCTTTCCCCCTGCAATCCTCAGTAAATGAATTCAGCTGCTACGAGCAGCAGACTTGACAGGAAAACCAAACTAAAGAAAAAGTCAAGGTACTTGCATAAGGGAGACCATTCTTTTCACCAGCAGGTTTCTTACAGAAGCAAAAATGTAACTGGTAGAAGCTGGTAAAGAGAAGCTTTCTGTGCACAACTAGAAATGCCCAGGATCCAGAGCTCCTCCCTGCTGTGAGATTTTCTCACACTATCCCAACTAAGCAGGTACTGGGAAAAAGCAATGCTTCCTCCTCAGGTGCTAGCAGTATGGATCCAAACAAACATTTAGCACTAACTGAGATCAAATTTGGGAATCTTAAAATTTTGCTGTATGTTTTTTTCCAAATGTTCCCCTTTCACTAAGTAAGCTACAACATAATGTTGCAAATGCAAGAAAAAGGCACACAATTGAAAAATTAATTACACAGATGTAAGTATTCATAAAACCAATGTTGGAAAAACAATATTTTTCAGGGTTATGGTTGGTTTGAGAGATTTTTTTGCCATGTTATTACACTAGATTAATGTTTTATGCATCACCTTTGAAATTTTAAGTTATTTGGTTTTTCACTGACTTGAAAGAGAAGGAAAAATAATTCTAAAGTGTCAGTAATTTTCTGCACCAACGTTTGCAACAAACAGAACATCAAAGAAGAAAAAGTTACGACACTGCCGAGGCTCCACAGTGCATTCCATTTTCTGGGGCGGATTTGGCTTGGTGCAGGGCAGCTTGAATTCTGAAATGTGTCCTTGTTTCCATGGAGTAATTCTTGTAGTTTTGTCTGAAACAAAAGACGATCCACTCTGATGAATATATATTTTTAAAACATTTCTAAGTTATCCTTGTATTACTGTTTTAAGCAAAACAACTGTAGACAGCAAAAAATCCTTTCTTCACAAGCTCCTTTGTTGCCTACTCTAAAATACAAGGCATGTGCTCCTGGCCAAACAATGCAGCTCTTTGTTCTTTATTTGTAGTTCCACTGTCTGGCAATTATCAGAAAAATATAGCTTAGTAAGAAATTGAATCTGGTCCACTCAATCAAAATACTGAGTCCATATTAATTATCTGTAGAATCCACTTAGTTTACATTCAGAAATTAGAATTTTTTCCCCCTCTCAAAGTATAACTGACAGATTTGAATACAAATATTTTCAGCATTTCTAAAAATAATTTTAATAAGGGAGACTCATTTTAACAAAGTAAAGGGCAGGAGGGAAGAGGAAAAAAAAGAGAGAAAGAGAAGCAGTCCTGATCCAGAGGAGGGAAACACCCCATCTCTATCCCATTGTTGCCAACAATGTGAATTCTGTGTGTAGGAAATGAAGGCAGACAATTTGCTACTCCAGAGCTTGGGAAGAGAAAGTGGGCACACACCAGATTCCATATCAGCTTTTGAGGAGCAATTCACCATCCCAGGGAAAAACTGGCAGGATTTCCACCACACACATCTAGTGCCTGGCTCTGCACTGTCATTTGCCTATAGTTTCCAGTAGCTCTGTCATGCTCTAAAGAGTTACTGGAACATTCAAAGAACCTATATTTTCAGGGAAAAGCTTATATATAAAAAAGAAAATTTGCCCCAGGACCACATAGAAAGTGCAGATCCTACTTAGTAGGAATTAACATGTCAGCTTCTAGAGGATGGATACAGAATCCAGATACAAAAGAGGGTTAGACCATGCTAATTTTCTTGTAGAAGATATTTGTCATCTTTACAGAAACACAACATTAAGTATTAAACTCTGTGTATCTTAACAGTATTTCAGTTCTAAATCCATAATTCAAACCAAGCATGGCAGTGTGTTATCTGCCCGTGGCAGTGCCAGTCTCTTGGTAAAAACAAGGAATTCCATGCCCATCCTACACCAGCATATAATTTTATATATGCAATACCCAAGAGGCTGACTGAGGAAAGGAGGTGGCCAGGTTCTGCTGTGTGCCCTTGGAGTTTTTCCTTTAAATGAAATAGATTTTGTCATGCAGAGCCTGTATTTCTCATGAGTATGCTGATATTCTTGTTTGTAGTTTACAGTCATACAAATAGAAATATTTCCATGCGTGACCAAGCCAAAACTGTTTATCATCTCATCCCACTCTTTCTCCCAGAGCTGAGGATCCAAGCCAGCAGCAGGACGTGGATTTAGGTCAGGCAAATCAAGCACCATGCACCAGCCAAGCTCTTGCCTGTGCTCCTGCCAACTGCAAACAGAATTCTGCAGCCCCAACCCCACCAACGCTCTGCTCTCCCCTCTCGTGGCTGCTGAGACATTCTGTGTTTGTAGCTGAAAGCTCATAAACCCAGAGCATTTTAATGCCACAGATGGAAATGTCAGAGCTGCACCTTTATTTATGGCTGACAGAAACAAGGGGTTTTGTAATGAGTTGTTTTTTTTTTTCTTTTTCTTTTTTTTTTTTTTTGCATTTCAGAACAATTTTCAAGAGTTCTTTGAGCATGGCAAGTCTGAGTAGCAGCTTTCATATATTGGGCAACGGCACATTTTTCAGAGCTGCTGTCTTCTGGTGCACCCCTTTAAGCCAAACACCTTCTCCTGAGGGGACCTGAGACTCTCAGAGCTGCCAGGGAAAGGTGCAATGGCCAGCAGCAAGTTCCAGCTAGAATCAGCAGCTCCAAATCATTCATTTCTAGACCTCTTCTTAAGAGAGATCTGAACAAAGGAAATGAGGACAGGGGAGCTGTGTTTTGAGGAACATGAAGCCAATTGAAACACTTTCCACTGCACTTTGCTAATGCAATTTTTGCTGCTCTTAATATCTTCCATGAGTCTACAGAAAAGCAGGCTCACAAGCACAGGAGATTAAGGATTGCAATATATTAATTTTTGTGCTGACAGGCTTTTGGCATAATTTTTGGTAGGCTTGATTTGCTGCTCTGACTTGTGGAGTGGCTTGACTTGGACGAAAAAACCAAAATAAAAACCCTATCTGACCTCTCAGAACCAGGGGCAAGCATCAGTTTGGTAGCTGCTCACACCTGTGGCAGTGACTCTGCACATCTGGGCTCATTCAGGATCCAGGCAGAGGTGAACTACCCTGCTGCTGCTGGATGCTGAAGAGGGGGATAGTTGTTTGGGCTGGATTCCCTCCCACTCCATCACTGCCAAAATTTTGGCTCAGCAGAGAAGTAAATGTTCAAATAGAGGCAAACCCTGCATTTTGTTAATTTTATAATAAAGAACACACATGATCAAGTCCAACTTCCTGATAAACCTAGTTTTCCAGAAAAATCAATCACACAAAATAGTAAAAGCAGGTTTTAGTTGCCTTGATGCAGATGAAACAATACAAAGATACCAAGTGTAACCTAAAGCATTATCTTAAATGTATTTCATCAAGGAAAGAAACAGGCACTGCTGACCTGCTTATCAATTTAAGCCATGTATTTTAGCCATAACACAGAGCTTTGATTTAACTTAGTACATCTTTTATATGAATAAGCAAACAGACTACAAAGATTATTGCATTTTGTTACACATGGATAATTTCTTATGGAAGCCTCTGACATTCCTATTAAGGTTTTTTTTTTTTGCTCTTTTTGCAAGTCCCACACTGAAGTAATGTAACACCTACCAGTGGAAAAGTCCAAACCAAAATTAAGACCTGCACATTCCCATTGGAAAAATGAAATGAGTTTCCATGATGTTTATGAAATGATTCTGCTTCCTGCTAACCAGTAAAACACCAAACTGACCCCTCACACACCAACACAGGCTTTTTACTTACTTTGCTTTTTCCAGAAGTTTTATTGCTTCTTCTCTTCTGTCCTGGTCCAGATAGAGTATTGCCAGCTCCAGCAAGGCATTTGGAATTAGATAATGGTCATATTTTATCTTCTTCTCACTGTATTGGAAAAGAAACAGCTTAGAGACCTTGAAATGATATATTGTTTCCTTCATTTAACACCTCCAAACACAAATAAATAGGAGATGAGCAAAGATCAGGAGCAATCAATCTCTATTACGACACTTATCATGTTCTCTATCCGAAGCTCCCTTTGGGGTTATTAAATGTGTATTTTGCATAAGCATCCTACACAATATGTATAATCTCAGGATTAGAAAATAATGCCTTTATTATCAGGGAAGTGTTAGAAAAGATGACAATATCATGAGCTCTATCCATGTGAGCTGACAAAAAGAGGTGCCATTCACCACATGATGTGCAGAAGTTCCCAGTGTAATCATGCTCCCACCTGTCTCTGCAGAATGCATTTGGCTTTTTGGGTACAGCTTTGTCATAACTGGGAAGAGGAAGGGGGCAAATAAAGGTAAGCAGTATCTGAAAAGTTGTGTGCACCTCCAGTCCCCAAAGAGGAGAACGTACCTCAATAAAAATTGCAGATTTGAAATTCTTCAACACATGGCTAATGACAATGGAAATTAAAATTGCAATATCTTGAAGTAATCACTAAAGATACTGCAGTCCTCTCCCTTCTATTCATATCATGGTTGCATCTCCTCTTACTTGAAACTCAAGAGCTCTCCTACATGCCAGGTATGAAAACTTACTTTAAATAGATGTAATTAAAATGGTCTTCTGCTTCTGAGATCTTGCCCAAATGCTTGAAGCATAATCCCTTTAACAGCTTTATCACACACCGGTCATCTGCCAGTAGTTCTGTAGCTGCAGGAGGAAGTAAATGGCACATTTTAGAAAACTCTAGAACAGAAGAAACTTTCCTAGGAAAGGAAAACTTCTTAAAGGTAAGGTGAGCACAGTCCATCCACTGAAACACAGGAAAGAACTAGTTGGTGAATTTAATTTAATGCAGAGACAAACATACATCAATCTATTTATATATTGATCAAACTTTGTCCAAAAATTCTTGGGCTGTTCTTTCCCTCCCTAATCCCACTGAAAGGCTATTCCACAGTCTTACTGCTCTGACACCTAAAAACAAATTTAAGGTGTCCATTTTGTAAATACTGAAGTTCAATTTACAGTTTCTCAACCCTTTGCCTTTAGTGCCCTGTACAGCTTTTCTGCTTCCTGACTTGTAGTCACATGGCCTATTCATGGGCAAGAATTTTGTCAATTCTCCACCTTCATTTGGCTAAATGAAAATATGTGAAACTTTGCTACCTGTACCTCACATCATACCATACCTTCTTTGGAGTTGATACTTCTGAGTGCCCAGAGTCTTACCAGCCTGACCTAGTTCAAAGTCCTTACTATCAACACTTGTTCTTCATCAGAAAATTTCTTCACAATACATTTCAAAGAAAATTTCTGGGTTTTTCATAGCCAATCCATATATGCATGTAAATTTAAAAGTTTGCAAGCAAAATCTTCAGCTTGGTTGCTCTTTTCCAATTCATTAACTATGCCTGAAAACAGCAAGTCAATATTTGGAACAGGCAACACTTTAAATTGCTGGCATGTTTAAAATATATCCTGCTTTACAATTACACGTCCTCATTGCATTCTAGAAACATGAATCTGCTACAAATCCCTGCAAGATGCAGCCTTAGCCACAATTTCCCAACTAAGAAAAAAAGGAACAGGGAAATACTTCACTTATTTAAAATGATGAAACAAAATGAGTGACGAAGGTGAAAAAGTCAAAGGCCTTTCTCTAAGGTGTCACCTTCACTGAAAATATTTTCCCATTCTCTTTTCCAATTAATTAAACATAGATAGTTTTAGCCAGCCTTTCAGGCAACCCTTTCAAATCTTGTGTAACTCACTGCACAGAAGTCCAAGGCCCTAGAAAAGACTGCAATGCAGTGTTTTAGTCTATATTCCTTTGTCAACAAGGGCTTGATCCTTTTGCAGGAAGGTTGTATATAATAGTAATGAGATCAAATATTGGTCAAGGAAAAACTTTGTGAGAAAAAGCTGTGCAGACTGCTTGCACTCCCACAGGAACTGGGAAAGACTGACAAGAAATAAACACCAATTCAATTTTCTCATGGATAGCTAATTAAGAGACTGACAGAGAATGTGGTAGCAGAGGCTGTTTCAGTTCAATCCCATATTATGCTCATTGACAGGAAGGCCATCCCTGGTGTCCTGGATTTCTGCAGCACACTGGTGACACCAGACCATTCAGCCCAAAGGTCACATCATAAACTGACAGCACTTTTGAAACAAAAAACCACCTCCTCTTCTATTTATCCTTCAAAACTGAAATATCTGAGGATAACAAAGCTTCAGGATCCAAGCAATCAAGTCAATGCACATGCTGATTTTGATATAGCAAAATAAACAGTCCTTTAACACGTCATAAACCATTCTTAAAACACATCTGTAGATGGAAAATCATTTGCTATTATTGTAAGATATTGCTATATTAAAAATAAAAAATATTCTTATCTGCATAAACAGTTTATGGTTTCATTATCTATGTTCCTCCTGTGATCCAATTAACTTTACTAATGAGTGTGTCTCTATTCACAGATAATATCTCTAGCTATTGCACTGTAAAATAACAACTTAAAACCCTACCACTGGTTACCTGAACTTCTTGCCAATGCTTCTTCTGCTTCATTTAAAGTCTCTAACATGCCTTCTGTTAAGTTGGGACATTTTCCAATTACAGCATAGCCATTCCAGATATACATCATTTCCTGGGATCAGGGGGAAATGACAGCATTATTAATTACAGCAATGGATAAATGTAGTTGTCAAACACTTCAGTTTATCTCTGCACGATAAAACAGTTACAGGTTCCTTAAATAAAGTCAGTTTGTCAAAATGTATTTTCATTGCAACTGAAAACTTGTTACACTGGTTTTCAGAACAAATTAGCCCTGGAAGATACCTCAAGAGCCACTTACTGCACACAATGCAAAGGAGATTGCTTGAACAGAATACAAACACAATCTCACTTATAGAAGGCAGCAAGTACCAACAAAACAGACTTAAAACATTCATGGCACATGGCTAATTGCCCCTTCATTAAGATCTCCTCTTGTTTTTCAGTTCTATCCTAGCCAAGGCAGTAATATCCACAAATAACTGCAATGTACTGGTTCCACAGAAAAAATATGAAATCTCAGGAGAGCAAAACTAACCAAAAAGAAAACCAAACCCTCTAACCTTTAAGTCAAGTTTCAAACAAACCAACAGAACTTTAAATCTGAAGTGTAAACCTCATACATTCCTCAGGTTTGTTTGATGTTCCCAAAGCAAGTAACTTCTTTATTATTCAACTGTCCTTAGAGTAAACTTTACAAAAAACTATTGGCTGGATTCCTATTTGCTATCAGGGTTCTTTAAGCATATCACCAAATGTGCCCGTTGCTACCACCAATCACAAAGTGAAAGATGAAAATATTATGTAGACTTACAACTGGCCTTCATGACATGTTATTTAATCATAAAATCACAGAATATCCTGAGTTGGAAGGGACCCACCAGGATCATTGAGTCCAGCTCCCAGTCCTGCCCAAGAGCAGCCCAACAATCCCACCCTGTGCCTGAGAGCATTGTCTAAACACTCCTTGAGCTCTGTCAGGCTGGTGCCGTGACCATTCCCTGGGGAGTCTGTTCAGTGCCAAACCACCCTCTGGGTAAAGAACCTTTACCTAATATCCAGCCTAAACCTTCCCTGACACAGCTTCATGTCATTCCCTCAGGCCCTGTCACTGATCACCAGAGAGAACAGATCAGTGTCTGATGTATTTATCTATTTATTTTCATGACCTTGTCTGCATGCGATAACTTAAAGCATTTGGATAAAATTTCTATATAGAACAACTGAATTGTGGAACTGTGGCACAAAAAGCTGTCAGGCAAGAATAGCTGAAACAGCATGCTAACCCCAGTCACTGTTGCTTTCACCATCTGGTCTCTGTTGATTGGAAAATCTGTGCTCAGCTTACTGGACCTACTGCAGATTCATTAACAGGGTTTTCAAACAGAAGTATTCAGACCACATTTATTCAAGGCTAAATCTCTGAGTTAAGACTTGCTTGAGGATTCACTCTTTCCAGCAAGTCTCCTGATAATGAAAAGAAAAATCCTGGAGATGAGATCCTGTCCCCAATTCCACATCCATAAAGTGCTTTTATCTGTTCAGCTGCGGCACCTGCTGCCTCGGAAACGCAACTGCACAGCAGCCAAGGACACGGTGCCCAGCCAGAGAGCTCCTGGTACAGAAACCTGCTCTGTCAAAATCCCACTAGGATAGCCCAGCCAAACCCCAGCTGTGTACACTCCTTACTCTCCGAAACCTGAAAGGCACATCAAAGTAACCTAATTATTTCTCTCACTTCAGTCTTATTAGTGGAACGTGGCCCCTGGTGAATACCCACGCTCTGCTCTAACAACTATTTCTTCAAGAGGCACAGTGTCCCATACCCCTGGGTGGGCTGGGGAGTGGTCTCCAAGAGGCTCTCTTTGTTCTGGCATTTTCTTAAAGACTATTTACTAATTATCCATCTCTTTCTTAAAAACACAACAGCTCAAAGTGCTGCAAGTGTTAACAGCACTGCACTTGGCAAATCCCTGGCCTCAAAACCCTTTTATGTTCTTTTTTATATGTTCTTTGGAGACAGATTTTTCTAAGTGCACCACGAATGAGGCAATGGGTGCCTCATGCAGCTGGTCACAGGGAACAGGCCAGCATTACAGGGGAAAAAATAATAAACAAAAAAAACCAACAGTTGCAGTGGTTTTCTGGAGTGGCCAAAGGAGTTGGTTGTTTCATCCCAGCACCCATGAACTGCTCTGGAGAGCACCTAACTGCAAACATTCAGGGGCACATTCAACAGCTCCTTACATGCAGTCCCCAATCCTTCCATTGTTTCCTTGGCACCACCCCTCCTTGTACCTTAAAGTCCTCTGTTAGCAAGTGACACGACAGAAGAGAGCCAGGGCAGAGTTCCTCCAAAGGGAACCAAAAGAAAGCTGTTGGGAGCACGCTACTCTATAGCTGAATAATGAGTTACACATGCAACACATTTACGTGTCACAAACAGCTGGCTGAGTTCCCTGTGGCTGGTGCATGCCCCAGTTTTACAGCATTCCTTGCATTCATCTGGCTTTGCTTTGGGAACATTCCAGTCTCCTGCAGAGGTTTTACCTTAGAAACATGGAGAGATACCATTCCAATTACCTCGGGTTTATTTCTCTAAATTACAAAGATGTTGAAAAGGGGGTTTGTGTGGATATTTCTAACTTACCAAAGGTGGGACAGGCAAAGGAATGGGGTTTGAAGAAAGATACCGTCGTGCTTTTCGAATTGCAAACTTTTCTGTGGGCAGAGATTTCCCTGCAATTTTCAGTTTCAGACTGGGAACAGTCCTGGAAGTTTAAAGGAAAACGTAAGGAATTTTTCCCCCATGAACCTCTGGGATGAAGACATTCAAACTTTAATTAAAAAAATCAAACCAAGGAGAACTTAAAAAAGCTGTTACACACTGGGCTATTGCTACCTCGGGGAAGCTGAGCAATACATACTCACAAAAGCTGTCTTTATGCAGGGCACGTTTATCTCTAGGCTTCCTCTTTAATCAAGCAGGAGGAGAGGGACTCTTCCCCACTGAAAGATTAAATTAGATGATGCACCTGACTTATAAAGGGCTCATCTCTCTTCACAGAGTAAGAAAGAGGCAAACTAGCTTTTGTCTTCCCATTCTCCCAAAGACTAAAACTATTCACTTCATAATGGATTCTAAATTCAGTGAAATCTGTTTATAATGATTACAAAAGACAGAGAAAACTTGAAAAGTATAATGTAATCACATGTAAAAAAGAATTAGATTTCATATAAAAATAGTAAACGCTAGTAACGAAACTTTTTTTGCCCCAGCAAGCATTTTTGAGCTTAAATATTACATTAACGCAGTGAAGTTATCTCACTGTGTTTATAATGCATAGATTCACTGGCACATTGAATTATTTCTTACTTCTCCGAGACTCAAAACCCAAGAATCAAGTTGTGCTGATGTTCCCACTAAGGAAGAATACATATTGCAGCACAATCCATTGAAGGCTTTCACATCTTACATTCTATTTTGATTAAAGGAAGCAACAAAAAAAAAAAAAAGTATTACATGGAACAGCAGCAGCCACTGCATGGCCAGGAGAAATTTGCTGTCTGAACTCAGGGTCCACTTTAGTTTAAAGGATGTTTAACTCTGCAATTTTTACCAGTCCAATGCTATCTGCACAATTCTTCAAACCTGCATGATGAATAATTTTGCCTCTCTTCCCCCAGCACTGTGACATGAAAAGATAGTAAACAGTTGTAACTGTGAGTTTGCAAATTTTACCTAAATAATTCAACTTCACTGTCTCCAAAAGGACTGCAGTCATCTGGTCCAAACATACTGAGATAAGCAGCTTTCATGTAAATGTAAGTAGCCTGCAAATGCAATGAAGAATATCTATACAGAAAAATGAATTTACAGCATCACCTTTATTCATATAAAGCACAAAACAGCAACATTAAGGGACGAAGTTGCTGCTTTTGCTCAGTCTTACAAAAATTCAAGTAAGAGATAAATATTCTAGAAAATGAGTATAGAATATTGGTTTTTAATCATGTATGTATTTGTTTATTATGTATCAGCTTATAGGTTGTGTCCAAATTCCAAGAACAAATCTAATGCTTGCATGAAGTTTTTAATACTCTAAGGAACACATGCTAGAAAATCTAAGATAAGGTCATTCTCAGAGAAAAAAACCTAATATTATACAGTCTCTGTGTCCCATCACAACATGGCAACATATCCCAAACAGTGTATTCTAGAAAACAGTCACTCCCTGGAGTTCAGGAGAGCAGACTTTAGCCTCTTCAGGGATTTGTGTGGTAGAGCACCATGAGATAAAGTCCTGAAGGGAAGAAGGGCCCATAAAATCTTGTTACTATTCAAGGATCACTTCTCCAAGCCCAGGAGTGATGCATCCCAAAATAAAGAGGAAGTCAGGCAAAAACTCCTGGAGACCCATGTGGGTGAAAAAGGAGCTCCTGGACAAACTCAAGACACAAAAAGGAAACCTACAGAGGGTGAAGGGAAAGACAGGTAGCCTGGGAGGAATACAGAGAAATTGTCTGAACAGCCAGGTTAGGAAAACTAAAGTCCTGATGTCTGGCCAGGGATGGAAAGAGCAACAAGGAAAGACTATAGCTATGTTGGTGATAAAAGGAAGACTAGAGAAAATGTGGGTCCTTTCTGGAAAAAACCAGGAGTCTGGATTACCCAGGATCTGGAGAAGGCCAAAGCACCCTTTTTCCCTCGGTCTTCCCCATCAAGTACCCCAGCCTCCCTGCCCAAGTCACAGAAGGCAAAGGCAGAGAATGTGAGTTGAACTGCCCAGTGCAGGAGAAATCTGAGTTCAAGACCATTCAACGAACCTGAACGTGCACAAGTTCATGGACCCCAAGGGCACTGGTGAATGAAGTCACTAAGCCACTTCCCATTGTATCTGAGAAGTCAAGTCAGACCAGGGAAATTCCCACTGACTGGAATAGGGGGAGCATAACCCCAATTTCTAAAAAGGTAAAAAGGGAAGACAAAGAGAGGAAAGCTACCATGGTTCTGGTTCTCCCTTCCAGATGCACAGGGACAGGCACCACTTCTAATTGTATTTATTATTCTGGAGGCACCACTGTGGCTAACCTCACTCATCAGCACAACAAGCTTTTTATCCATAGCATAATGAAAGAGATGGCAGCTTGCACCATTAATTGCAACATTTGATGACACAACCAGTCAATACACAGCATCTTTAACAAGTTGCTCTTCATCTACCAAGCTGTGCCCAAAAGATTTCTGCTAGCCCACCGTCTGTTCAGATTTGGATGCTTGCAATTCACATAACTCTGTAGCAGCCACAGCAGGCCAGGTTTATACTACTTTATAGGTTGTACCTTCAAAGCTACAAACAGTCAACTCAATTTGATTGAAAGTTAATAAATACTACAGGGCCTCCTGCCCTCCTGTCCTGCTGAACTTACCTTTGACCAAGTGTTTTCTTTGCTCAGCAGGTCTGCATAGAAAAAAGCCATCTTCCACTGGCGCTTGTAGGTGAAGCACCACATCAGCTCCCAGTAGCACATGTGATGGAACTGCTTCCAGTACTGCTGAGCTTCACAGCACTCCTCGTACCTATTGACTGCCTGCACACAGAGATTTCCAAACACTGCCTTAGTCAGGTGCAAATGCACAGACAGCGGAGCTGTAACACACACTGAGGCTCCAGGATCTGCCTGCATGGCTCCTGCAGCTTCCAAATTATTGACAGCCCAGTGTTTCCCAAAATCACATCTGTTGGCCTGACAACAAGAGATTCTTGGCTACACCCTGCCACAGAGGTCCCCATTCCCGAAAGTTATATTCTAAGCATAATCAAAATGCATGTTTATGTCTAGGGAAATTAGGAAACTGAAGGCAGAGGACAGATGCTCAGCTGACATTTATTGCTGCACCGCCACAGATTTCAAGGGAGCTACTGCCCTGCACACCAGGTGATACTCTGTCTCAGAGTATTTTGGACATGCATTCTTCATCTTAGTAATTTTTTCAAGACTTTTATGACTCTCTGCCCATGCTGAAGGCAAAGGATTTCCACTGGGTCTCTTTAAAGACACAATCTGATTCAGGATGGGAAAGACAATGAGATAACTGTGTCAGTAATAGTGGTGGAAAAGATTATCACCAGAAATTGAGAGGAGAAGCAAAATGAGGTGGAGAAACAAGTTAGTCGAAACAGTTTACAAGATTCCTATTTGTAATTCAATAAACTAAGAATTACATATAGGCCAAAGCATTAGCCAAAAAGGAAATTTTATTCCTAGAGGAATTTTTCCAAAGCTTTTGAAATTTACTTTCTCAAGAGCAAAACGATTACTTACCGCATCAATATTACCCTTTAGTGTTTCTATCCTGCCTGCAAAAAACAGGAATATGGCTCCCTGTAATAAATAATAATAAAAATACAAGTATTCTATAACAGTTTTCAATCTGACCATACAGTCTAGATCTTTGATTTTTGGCACTAAAACATTAAATGACCACACCAAATAAATTATGGTTCATTTTACCTTTGGATAACGTGCCAAATAAGGCTTAAGTAGTCTTTCTGCCTCCTCAACATTTCCTTTTCCTGTCCCTAGAATTTATAAAAATGCAAGTGATAAAAATAGTTAGAAAACAAAGAAAAAAAAAAGAACAGGAACACAAGGTACTAATTATCCATCCTCAATTGGTCAACATGTTGGTTCCTCTCTCTACTAAGTAAGGGATAAATACAGGTTGGTGCTGCACTAAGGCAGCAGCAGGAAGCCCTGACAACATTGTATTTCCTGACTAGAAAACTCGGGCACAGACAAACATATTTTTTAGAATGATTTAGCAGGAGACAACACAGAAGTACACATCAGCAGGAAGCTGTCACCTCCCAAAGAAAGTCCAATATCAACAAAGCAATTATCACTTATAGCCATTATTTTAACCTCCCCAGTAAATGCACCTGGCTAAAACAGATTTAGATCTCACAACTTTCTTGGCCATCCCCACTATATCCCTTCTTACATGTTAAACAAACATCCATCTTGAATATTAAAACACACTCTTCAGTTATGATCAGTACTGCAAAATGACCCACAAAAGAACTACATTTAATCTGGTTATGAACAAACAATTCACCAACAAACAGGTGATGGAATCATTGTTTTCCCCTTTGTGTCCCACAAAAACTAATCAAATCCAAGAGTTATTATAAACAATCTTACCTAACACAAAGGTCATGAAAGTATGATAGCAAAGCAACAGCATGGTACACAGCACCGACCTAAAGCTGTATGATGATGCTCCTTCTTGAAGCTGCAGCAGACCATGTTCCTGTGCAAACAGGGGGACAAGGTGTTGGAGAAGAACCAGGGCTGTGCTTGGCAGGCTCAACTTCTGTAGGGTCAGCTACAGATTGCTCACTCACCAAATTCCCCAAAAGGCACTGATTAATTCCTCAAAAGGTACTGATTGCTTACATAGCAATCAAAGATAAAAATACACATACTCATTTACCTAATAGTTTTTCATGGAGTTACTGCTTAGCCAGGAAAACACCTGGTGACACAGCAGCAACTCGGGATGTGTTACATGGTTAACATAAGAAAATGAGAGACAACTTATCACCATGGTCCAAGTGCTGCTAAACAGCATTCCAGAAACAAAAAAGAGTTTTGAAAAGCAGGACAAATCCCACACATCACCACTGTACAGTGTATCCTTGTTTGTTGTGGTTCACTGCACAGAAGAGTTAAAGGTATCAAGACAATAAAATCTGCAATGAGCAGAGCAAAAAGACATTTTAAAGTATGTCAAGAATAAAAGGGGCTTTGCAATGATGTTGGCTCACTACCACCAGTGGAAAAATATGATGAAAAGAAGAGTATTTCTGTTCCCTTTGGGAAGAACTAAAGCAATCAAGTATAACACTGTGTTCATAGTCAATGACAGCATGATGGATAACCAACTTTAGGGATTCAAGTTCCTGAGGCATGATCATTTATCAGCCCATTCTAGGACTAGTTCCATGATATCAACAGCAAGAATATAAATATGCAAATGCATCAAAGAGATCTGCCTTCTTGTAAACATGCAGAGTAAGACATCCACTGTGTGCTGGGAAAAAATCAGTTTAAAAGTTGCTCCATCAGTGCACTGGAAAGTCACTGGAACACGAGGTGTGTGACTACAAGGCACCCTTTCAAACCAGCTGCACTATAAATAGGAACCCTGAGGGATGTCTATCAGAGGCACCAGGAAAGGCATTGGGGAGAGCCCTCAGAGCATGATCCCAGCACAGATTTACATCTTTTGTGTGTCCTTGTTGACTGAGGGGTGTTGCACCACCACACCTTTACTGCTTACTGTGTAAACACTGAATCCTGTAATCATATTCTCATTTTCCTCAGACATTTATTTTTTCACTTAACTAGTGCAGTTAATTGTTTTCACATAAATACAGGTGGGTTTGTGATTTTGCTTCTCTTTGTTTTTGTTTTTAAAACTCAATGTATTACTTTAATTACTGTTACAAGGAAAAACATGACTCATATTTGCAGAGCTATTATAACATCTAGCTGGTACAAAATAATGAAAATACTGACTTGCATGGCACTACAGAAGAAACAAAAAGATAGTAAAATGATTACTGAAAATTAGTGACTTAAAGGAAATCAAGTACTTAGCAAAATAAAACCAGCTTCATTTTCTGCTGAGAGCAAAAGTTGGATTGATACAAATAAGTAACAAAATATTATATACTCAGCTTCTTCAAACTGCCCAGACAAAACCCACAAATATTTGGATTTTTTAAAAAGTAGCACTTCACGGCAGAAGTGAGACAAAACATTCTGTGGAATGAATTTCGGCAAAAAAAGTTTCCAGAGTATGTTTCCAAAGTACAATATTTTGCAATGAAAAATCTTGAGGCTTGATATTTCACCAAGCCTTTACTGACACTAGGCCTTACAGCATTTAGTATCTTTCATATAATATAAAAATATATTTGAAATGAATGTGGATAGCATTTGAATGACTCAAACAGACTTTGCTTGTCATATAAAATAATGTAACCCTCTGTCAAGTTGATCTCAATTATGTTTTAGTCTCAAAAGCGTATCTGAGTACAGCCAAACACAAAGTTATAATCTGTATGGACAAGGAATGAGCCCACACCCACCTTACATGGGACTGCATCCTGGATAGCAGTAACTGGATTAAGAATATTGCCCAGTCATCAGAAGAGAGTTGTAAATCTGACACCCTTAATACTAAATTCTTGGACTGAGTAGTTACACAGGCATGAGAAGCTCACTGAGCAAGTTAGTTCACTCTGTGGAATGTCCATAAGCCTATCTAGTCCAGCAGAGTTATTAAAGGCTGTTTACCTCCCACTCTGCCACCAGAATACCCCAAACTTTTTGTACTACAGTAATAATAATCAGCAAACACAGCCTAAATAAAAGAAATCTAGAAGTAGTTGTTATTAGTATTACAACACAAAACACTGCAGCAAAGCTGCTTCTCAAAAAAAACCTCTTGCAAACTGCTTCTCTTACCATGGGATACCCAGAAAATAGGAATTGGGAGGGTGTCCCTGGGAATCTTGTTTTCCATCCCACACTCCCTAGCTGGCCTCCCGAGGCTCTCTCTGTGCCTGGCTGAGGCAGAGGTGCTCCTCCAAGGAACAGTTTGGCACAGCAGCCTGGGTCAGGCACATGAATCACCTTTGCAAGTACCACCCTTTCTCCACAGGGAGCCTACAGGGATTAGCCAACAAACCCCATCAGCCGAGGGAGTGCCAGGAGCTGGGCAATGGAAGGCTCACCGGGATCAGACTGAGGATCTGTGAACCAAATCACAAGCAGCTACTTGAGCCTAAGGAGTAACTCTGCAAACAAACTGCACTTACTTAGCGACTGGCACCAGCAAGTACATTATATTTAACTGTCAGGACACACCTTCTAACCACAAATGACCCATAACTATCTCCCACACCTATGTCACAACTGATAGAAGCAATCCCAGAACACCAGGAATGAGCTTCCAAACAAAGTCTATTATAGGGTGACAACATAAAACAGATGTCAGGGCGATAAGTGTTTGTAATTTTTCCAGAAAGACATTTTTGTAATTTCCCTAAATTGACACTAACACATTTCAGTTTTATTTTCACACAAAACACAAACTACTCTGAAGGACATAAGGTAGAACACAGAGCAGACGTGATCCAGTGTGGATCTCAAATCTCAGCATTCTGTGCAAGTTCCTCATGACATCCCACAATCTATTCCCAAGACAGTCATTACATTCTATTATATTATATTAGTATCTCATTGATTCAATTCTTGTCCCAAGACATCCCATGCTCTGTTTTTAAGGACTCTCCATGTGAGCAGTGGGAGTCCCACAGCAGCACCAGGATGAACACGGACCATTCTGAAAATCATTATCAGACAACACTGAGACTGGTTCATATTTACTTCAGCTGTTACTGACTAATATCCATCAACTTTCCTGAAGCAAAAGCTCTTATATGTTTTTTAAATCACTCTCTTTTAATTAGGGGTTTTGACAATGAAAGCAAAGCAAGGTCATTGTTCATGTTCCATGGCCTGATCACATTGCTGAAGGTTTATCAAGGAGGATGGATACTAGTAACTGTTTTACAAAGAACTGACTAATTAAGGTGATAGACAAGGCACTTGAATGTATCCCATGAAATAACATTAGATTTACACTTCATTTAAAATTTGAAGAGAGCAAAATGCAATTCAAAAGAGATACTTAGTGAGAAACCTGGAATTCAATTTATTAGAAATTGACACATCAAGAATATTCTTCAGTGTTGTGAAAAATGTCCTCCCACATTAAAAAAAAAAAGTATAATTTGAAAGAAATTGGTTCTATCTGACAGTTCTCCTGCCTTCTCATGAAATCACGATGTCACCTGACCCCCTGACAAATTGCATTTAACATATGGTAGGCTCATGTCAAACTGTTCTACAGTTTAGCAGCTCAGCATTTGTAATCACCTATAAAATAAGCACAAGAGTAAATATTAGCCTGAGACCTGGCAGAGGAGCCAGAGAGGCGGGTTCAGGCTTCCAGGGAGACAGTGCAAGGAGTCTCTTGCTCTCAGTCACAGGTTAGTCACAGTTAAGCACCCAAGAGCAGATGGGACACACACTCCACCTACTGCCCAGTGAGGCTGCTCTGCTCCCCAGCACAGAGCCTGACACACACAACTCTGCCCAAAAGGCATTTCCCTCAAAACTGGACTAAACTGCACTGAACTTCACTGCCCAAACGTGCGGCCTGTGCTACTAAATACAAATAAACCCATTTTTGACTAATGATGCAAGGGAAAGGAGCTTAAACAGTGCAAAGGGCACAGCTGGCACATCTTGGACTGGAAGGGAACAAAGACGGCCTCAGGCTACTTTTTATATTTTCTTCATTGTATCCCACTGACTATTTTGAGACTCCAGACTGCTATTAAGTTGTATCATGATGTCCACAGTGCCCACAAATGGCTTAGCAAGTAGTGGAGCTTTGGGCATGTCCTCATTTGCTGTTCCCCATGACATGACTCAGAGACAGGGAGAGTCCCCAGGGGCAAACCTGCTGGCTTTGAGGCAGGTTGGTATCGTGGAGGATCACATAATGCAATTTTATATCCAGTTTTAATAAATACATGACCCACACCAAAATCAAACTGTCCTGCAGTGCACTGTAGCTCTTCCAGGTAATCTGCAAACACCTCAAGGCACTAACCACGACTCTGTTGCACAATCTGATACTCGGAGTGAGCATTTAAAGGAAAAGACTGCAGCATCAAACACAGGTGTATGAAAAGCTCTTTTCTTCTGGATAAGTGCAGCACATGACACACAAACTTTCCTCTCCTTTGTCACTGTTTCTTTCACCTCCTAGACTCTCTTCTACTGCCTTGTTGCAAGCTTTGCAAAACCACTACTGGAAAGGACTGCACAAGTAATTGCAATTTTACTTTTGGCTTCAGGCATCTGACTCAGAAATGTTAAATGTAGAAAGACTTTTTTAGGATGTTAAAATAAATGGCCATCAATGAACTTTGATCAACATGTTTAAAATATTCCTTTGTATGGTGTGCAAACAACAGGGTTTTTCTCAAATTTATGGTAATCTAGGTCATGCTTCAATGAGTTATTAAGGAACTGTAATAGGAGCTGACTCATCAACACAAACATCAGCCCACTCACAGCCATGCAAGAAATCCCTGGGCCAAAAGAAACTCAATTAAAGGGACAATTTCCATCTGCAGTAGTAAGATGAGTGTTCACCAAAGAACTCTCAGAGCTCTGCTGGTACGTAAATTGCCTTTGCATTTCTAAGAGAATATTTTGCTTTAAATGCTCAGTTGTTGAAACTGACAGGTAGAACTATTTGATTTTTGCCTTTACTGCTTGGGAAATAGCTCCTGGTAATTTCTAAATTGTAATCCACACTCTGCTCCTTGCTTTTAAATAGGACATTTTATTTTCAGACATAAGAAAGTAAGCCAATAAAACGGTGATGATAGTCATTCACCTGCCATGTAAGGCTTCAGCTCTGATAAAAAAGACAATATTCTCCTTAAAACTTGTTTTGTAAATAGAAAGCATTATAAAAGAGTTAAAACTTTACTTGCTTTCGTGGCTTTCCTAGTGCTTGCATCAGACATTTACCTTACCCAGCATTTACAAAAAATGTAACTGGTGGCTTAGATTAAAGGGATCCTGTTCTCTTAAGCCAGGAGCCCTGTTTTAAGGCAATCTCATGTTCTGCTTCTGGAGAGACAAGGGCAGGTACAAGATAGCAAGACCAAGATACTCCCATCAATTTAGTATTCTTTTGAAACAACAAATCCACAAAGCAGTAGCACAGCTCTTTCTCATCATCATGTGAGTTTTCTGGTGCTCCATTACTAAACTTCTTTCCTTAAACATCTTGCTCAAACAACACAGGTCAGACTGGTTACTCTACAGGCAAAAAAGCACTTACTCCCTTAGACAGGAGAATTTAGGAGCCCCCACTCAAATTTCCAGTTGCTATTAAAGCAGAAATTAAAGAGATTTTTTTTCCCTGTCATGCAAGAACCTGTCAGAAACATTCAGACCCCATAATGTTAGTAACTACCAAGTAAGTTATATAATATATTGAAGGCTAGGAAGACTCTTTTGGCTACAGATTTCTGAGCACAAACCTACATCAAAAGACCAGTAACTGAAAACCTAAATATGTTGACATCCCTGTATTAGCCATTGTCTTTACTGTGTTTCACAAATGTTTCATCACTAAACAATGGTATGACAGCCTTTGAAGTGCAATAGTTCAGACAAAATATAAAGCAAAACTGAGCTGTGTGAAAGCATCAATGCTACAGTGCACATGTGCGATACCAAAGGGTTACAGCTAATGTGAGGAAGAAGAGAAACTCCTGTCTCCATTTTTTAATTTAAGAGTGAGGGGAATGTACCAATAATATTTATTTCACATTTACCTTATTCCCAGAAAATCCAACAAACTCCAGTAATCTCAGAATCCGTGCAGGAAACATGGACAATGTCTACAGAGAAAAATGCAAGAGTTATGCAGTAACAGACTTCCTGCCTTTCAGCTGCCAATTGCCTCCTACAATTTTTCCAAACACAAGAAATAATTAATAAAATTACTAAAACCACCTCTATATGACAATTTTCAGGGTAAATGTATACACCTGCTATATTTTACGTACAATTTAAACAGAAATATCTGTTTCATATAGGCACCCTATGTCTCCATGATGCCCTACATAGAAATATGTTTACACAGCACCTGCTTAGTAACTCCAGTACTTCTTGGATGTTTCAGAAGTGCTGAGTTCATACCACACAGTCCATATTTGTTCTGTGTGCAGTAAATCTAATATTTGGGCATGTGCCAGACTCATGCAAAGCAATGCAAGCAAGAGGAAAGCTCTAGGCACTTTCTGCAGCTCATCCCCTGAACCACATCACCCCTCTCCATTTCTGTGCCAGTGCCTGACCAGGAACCATCCTGCTCCATTTGCTCACCTGCTTTTTGGCCAGAACAGAAGCAACAACAACCAACAGTGGCTGGAGCAGCACCTCGAGCTTCATTCACATACCCCACCCCTCCAGCTGCCCTGCTAACAGATCCTGGTCGTTTTCCAAGTGCCAGGTAAACAGTAAGTGGAATTTGCAGGCACAGGCAAGCGGTGCTTGTGGGCAAGGCTTCTCCTGGCCCCTACCCCACCTTGTGGGCAGCAATCTCTTTATTTCTCAAGTGTGTTATTATCTGATGTTCTCAGACCAGACACTGGGATCCTGAACTGTCACAGCACACATCCAATTCACACCTAATTTTAACCACATGATCAGTATGATGCCAGTGGAACTTCTTAGGAATTCAAGTTGGGGTCATTTTCAGGAGGTAGCAGGACTTCAGCTTAGGATAACAACTGTTGGTACATACCAGATTAAATGCTCCAACTCCAAGTTTTACACCTCCCTCAAAATGAAGATGGTTCTCTCCTTTGACATAATGTGGGGACTGTATGAGACTGTCCAACTCCCTGGAAATGCACAAGATTCTGTTACAGTGGCAGTAAATTAGATGATAAATTGTAATTCAGTAAGGAAGTAACCCCATTACCTTGAACAACAGAGTAGTTAAAAAAAGGTCAAATTGTCATCTCACTCAAGTGAGCAACATCTACATTTTGTTGTATTTATCAACAAATCATTCCTGTCACACTACTATCAATTAAAAACCATGGAATCCTGGAGAGGAATTCTTGTCAAACAGAGTCAAAATTCAACCCTATTTCAGCCTGAAATGTTTCAAGGATGGCTGTTGGGAACATCACCAGAATTTCCTACTGCAAAAAGAGATGATGGGGCAGTGCACGAGACTTAAACTTAAACAAGCAAATTTGACTTGAGTTTCACTAATCCCTGGATTAAGTGCATGTTCAAAACAGTATTTTGTTTTATATATGAAAAGACAATTGTAATAAATATTTTTAAATAGGCAGATGTATCAGAAATAACTTTCACTCATTTTTCTAACTTTTATAGGTCTCAGCGTTGTAGTGCCCCTTTATTTCCCACGTAATCCAGCTCAGTTTGAAATCAATTTGCATCCAAGCTTTCTACAGCTATGTGGATTTTACACTACTGTTTTAGTTTATTTAGTTAATTATTAGGAGGGGAAAAGCATTGTTTTAATGGAAACATATATTTGTTTTCAGGCTGTCATATTTCATTGATGGTTGTTGCCAATAGACTCAGCACTATTCCCTGTAAGTGCAGCCTTTACAATGGACCTGCATTTAGAGTCACCTTCAACCCACACAAACATGGACACTGACATCTCTCTCCCCTCCAGTGGACTTCTGGAAAACCTAGGCTTGATGCAGTTTTGTGTCTGCTGGACCCAAGATAATTTGTGCCTACTCTGAACCAAAATTTAAAATTTTAAAATAAATAAAATATGAAGCATGTTTAGCCTTCACTTTTTTACTGTGCTTCAGCTACTGGTTTTAAAAGCTCCAAAAAGCTGCAGCTGAAATTATAAAGAAATGCCATTTCATTATGCCTAATGCCTACAAGACCTGCAAATTGTGCTATGCAGACACAATGAACAGCACATCATTTAGAACAGTTACTTTCTGACATAATTTCAAGGATATAGAAGTCAAAGTAGGCAAACCTTGGGAGTTAACTGAGTTAAGGTCTCTCCACAATCCAAATAAACCATAATGTTAATGTCTTTTGTTATGCAAAGGAAGAATCTGTGTGGGCTGAGAAAATCTATAGATGTGAGGCCCATAATAAAGACTCAATAAATCCAAGAGTAATGAATTTGTGAATTGCATCATTTCACCAGCAGCACTTTTTACTGACAGAGTGCACTTAATCACATCATCACTCTGACTCACCTGTAGGTTTGGTAACTGTTTCGGACTTTGATGCCTCCTTTTATGAAGCTGACCATATTCTCATCCTGTTGGAATGGAAACACATTATCAGTATCAATTTGTAAGCATTATAAAGGGCTTTTGTCTTCTTAAGATGAATACACACCTGGAATATAACCAGCATGACACAGACAATATAAGCCTCTAAGACACAAGACATGGATTTAGGATTTTGTTTCTATATTGAAATATTTTTTACTCTGTTCAGACACAGGCACTTTATTTTAATGCTTTCTGTGACCAGTTTAGCCCTTGTCACCTGTGAACCATCTGAATTTGTATTAATGAACAGAGGGACTCAGCTGATAGATATCACCTAAGGTACATGCACTTGTGACTCTTTCAAAAAATAGCTTTCTCTCATTTGTCCTTGAGTGTTGTTAAGATGTATCTGGTGCTGAGCCAGGAAATGTTCACAAGTAAACTGCCTGCCCTCAAGAGTCTGCAGAATACAGTTTCATATCCTAAAAGGGAAGCAGGGTCAGTAAAATTACACAGGATATGCCCGTTCTGGTTTGAATACCCATATATATGTGAGATCCACACTAGTATGATAACATTACATGATAAGCTATAATAAACTGAGAAATACAGCAAAGTACCTGGGGGACCATTAGTTAGAGGCTCTTTACTTTCATAACTTTTTGGTGGCACTTTCTTGCCTCACTTACATAATCTGTCTTTCAGGTTTGTTTTGATATCTGCTGTTACCTTAAGACAGAGAGTCTACATGTGTTTTAAGAGAAGATACCATAAGAGAAAAATTCTAAGAGGGCTGTATGAAGCATTGTGGGAAAATTAGCATGGATTAGATGAATTAATTAGATGTACTAAGTACAGCATATTGGGGGGTGCAGCACACCCAGCCATGTGTAAAGGTTCAGTTACATTTTCCTTTGAATGGAAAGTAGAACAAGGAGGATGGTTTTAAAATGTTTACACTCAGAATGATATCAAAACAGTGATAGCCAATGTGAGAATTTTTCAGCTCTTGAAAAATTCTGAGACTACATTTTATGTGTTTTCAACTGGATTTGGTCACTTATACTAAGCATCAAAACTAACCCACTTCAGTAGCTGTTGGAACCAAGTGTCTCTGTTTAATTTTTCAAACTAGTTCATGTGTTCATGAAAAATTAAACACAGAATAGAACAGGAAGCAAAGAGACCTTTGCAAAAGAGGACAAGAAATTATTTTTTTACTCTTGAATATCTCATATATCTATAAACATTTCCATTAAAAGATACCTGTGAAAATAGTGCTTAAAACCAAGAGACATTGCTTTAAAATGCTCCTTTCCTATATATATAAAGAGAAGTTCTCAAAAGTCTTCCTTCCATAGTTTCACATCTGACCCAAACTGCCCCTAGTGTTAGAGACTACTCATCCCAAAGGAAAATGGAAACAGGTAACTACACCTTGGACATTTCAAAGTCCACCATCAGCACTGTAGAAACTACTAGAAGCTCCTCTGATTATGGGTGTTGCTATGAAGCAATAGTTTCTAGCAGAGGGACTTAGCAGATGGCTGAAAAAGGTTGCATGGTTCATAAACTGTTGTAAGCAACATAAATCAGAGCCCACCTGGCAACTCCCAAACACTATAAAACCACCACCTGCATTCCATTTCCTATCAGCACCCTTGAGCCAAGAAGCAGAAGCCTTTTTCTGACTGTGGCTTTTATTATCCCCATGACAGATGAAGAGGCCCACTTGCATACAGCAAGCACAGCCAAATCAAGAACAAAAATCACTTATTTTGACTGTGACTAACAATTTAAATTGCATGCTGGAGCCCAAGTAAGTACTGCTAATGTTGCTCCATCAAACAAATCAACCTTCATTAGGACAGAGAGGAGAGCTCCCCTATATTAAAGGCAGGCAGCACTGCTAAGGAGAAAGCATGTGTGAAACCTAATAGCTATGCAGACCATAATAGCCGTTCAAGAACAAACCAGTGAGAAAGCAGCTTTGGGAAAGCAAACACCAGCCAGACTCAAACAAAAGTCTTGCCTTTATTCCAGCACAGCTTCAATGACCATCTCATCCTCTCATATTTTTTTTCAAATCTGATATCCCAACACAAATCATTTGAAAATTGGTGCTTGCTGCAGTTACATTTCACACATCCAAAAGGGAGTGGGAAAGGGTATTACAGGGCACTCAGCACTATGTGTATTGAGATAAGTATTTTGTGGTAATCATGAGGGATAATTAAACATTGTAATATCCCATCAGATAGTCCAGATAAAATCCAGACTTGAGTCAGGTAAGAGACCCATTAGGTCAAACTATAGTCTTCTACCAGCCCATTTAGGAAAATAAACCTGTCTGTGTTTTTCCCACCAAGAGCCATACAGGAATTCATACCTGGAGGAATGTAAGTGCTGCTCTCTGAAGTAAACATTCAGCATAACAAATTTCTGCATGGATTTCCTCTAATGTCACACAGAGAAAAGAAAACAAATCAATCAGTCAATTAGTAATTGAAAAACACTTAACCCATTAAGGTAGGGATAAGATCACTGAGCTCAAACTGAGAGAAATATTTTCCACATTTGCTGTAGTTTTTCAATTCCAGGCTACTGATATAACTCCAAACAGAAATGACACAGTTACAAAAACTTTGCAGGAATTTTGCTGGTGCTTTCCACAAATTCTGGGATCTACAAACTTTACAGGCATTCATGTCTTCTTTCTAGATACTTCTTTACCCAGCAATTTTCGGGAGTGCTGAGTTAGAAAGCAACAACAGCAGTGATTTTGGATTGGTTACACAGCAATGGCCAAAACACTGACATGTGGTCCAGCAAATGCCAGATCAATGATTTTGTCAGTGAATTCACAATTTTCAAGCACACATTGAGAGAACAATTCTATGGAATTCAAACTGCATAAACAGAAAAGGAAAACATTACGGATGGGAAAGGTGTTACCTTCAGTGAAGTGTTCAAGGCTTTGCCTGTGCACAAGGTTGTTGATAGAATCAGCTACAGTAGATTTCTTCCTAAATCTGCAAAAAGTCAGTTTGATCATTCTGAAGAAGGAGCATCAACAAGAGAGAATGACGTTTTTCAGCTGCCCATGCACACAGTCACTAACAGGCCTCCAGTGCTCACCGACCCCCTGCCATCTCACCACACACACACAAACTTCAGCACAGTCCACAGAGAACTTCATCAACGTGATCTTCCTGGGATCTGTCTCTTACCCTTCATGCACAGAAATCTCTCTTGATGAAGGAGAGCGATAAGAAGGTGTTTTGATTTATTTTGTGTGTGTAGGATGCACGTGGGTGCAAAAGTGGGAGCACAGTTGACTCAGACAGACAACTGCAGTACAACCATTACCCATGGGAAAATTCTGCAGTGTTTGAACATTGTAAACAACTTCCAGGCACTGTAGAACCAGGAATACAGGTAGGACAAAATCTAATTGACAAGAAATATCAGACATTGCAGTAAACTGAAGTTTTCAAGACCAGACTGCTGAAGACCCTGATTTATGTGCTGTGACCCTCCTCTGAGCAGGAGGCTGGACTAAATGACGTCCTGATGCCCCTTCCAACCTCAGTTTTCTTGTGATTTCTGTAAGGTTACATTTCCTTTTGTATCCAGTAGTCTTTCAAAACTTTCCCAAGAAGGAACCATTTACTGACTGAATTGCTCCACTCTTACCTTTGACAAGTGGCTTGAGCTTCCTTCATTGTGTTCCCTGCATTCAGTATGTCCTGAGGATCAAATGTCATCATAGCTTGCATCTCCAGTATGGTGGCATAAGTCAGGGCATGATACATGCTGTCTTTAGTTCTGCAACAAAACACAAGGTGCAAAGCACAGCTGTTTTGACTGTGTTACTGCTTTTAAAAGGCAAATACAAATCCAATTCTATACATGTATCAGCCTCATGGGAACAAGGTCTAAATGAACTAGAAACCAAACACAAAGGACATGCAAAAAAATCAAGAAAGAGTAATAGATTAAGATTTGTACAAGAAATCATGTCTACAGCTCTACATACCCTGCTAAAATGTATCAGTTCTGAGCTGAGGACAGGTATTTAACAAACATAAAGCACAGGAATTAACCTCATGGCTCACCATTCAGAGACAATAGGATCATGGTGGGATTTGGGGGGGTTTTCTTGAGTATCTAATGAATGCTACAACACGTGACATAAATGCAGCTGATATTCTTCTAATTTGGGACAGTTACTCAGTACAGGCTCAAGGAGATAAGTAACACAATACTATAACCATGGCCAAAATAGAATCTCCTTGAAACAGTTCTTCCCACCAGAAGTATTAGAGTCTATGTCAGAAAGTACAGCTTTTTCCTCCTCTCCCCTTCTACCAAGCCTCCACCTCAATCTGTTCAATTTAAGTATTATTCTGTAAGGTTTCAGATGGTGCACCTTTTGGAGAAGGTAAAAACTTTGGCATTAGTGCAATGAAAATAAACAATTCCTCTGTGCAGCCATTGCTGGCACCTTTCCTCTGACAGGAAAGAGAGTTTACATATTGCACAGATTTAGAGCATTCACCTGTGTCTGGTGTAATGCTCTGCAAGTGAATCAAAATATCTTCAGGCGTAGAGGTCTAGTAAGGACGACTTGAGAAATATGTTGAAGGGCAAGCTCAGATAAGTTCCTGACACAGAACCTCTATGTAGACCTTGCTAATCCACCCCTGACAAATAGCATGACTTAAGACAAATAGAGTTAAGGAGCAACAATTGCTGTTTCAAGTGTTTACACTCTAGAACAGATCAGACAGAACTATATGGCAGGGAATATTCAAAAATACTTGCAGTCAAACAAGGATATCCTTTCAAAATCTCCACCCTCAGCACACCTGTTCTGAATGTGCTCTTGACAAAGACAGAGCTGCACCAAGGGGCATGTTGCTGCCAGCAGGATGAGAGGGGCTCCTTCCCCTCTTCACAACACTGGTGAGGCCCCACCTGGAGTGCTGTGCCCAGTTCTGGGCTCCTCAGTGCATGGACACACTCAAGAGAAGGGTGGTGAGGATGCTTAAGGGACTGGAACATCTCTCCTATGAGGAAAGGCCAAGAGAACTGGGACTGTTCTGGCTGGACAAGAGAAAGCTGAGGGGGTTCCTATAATACACAGAAATACCTGAGGGGAAGAAGCAAACAGGACAGAGCCAGACAGGCTCTTTTCAGTGGTGCCCTGGGACACGATCAGGGGCAATGGGCACAACCTGAAGTACAGGCGGCTGTCTGAACATCAGGAAACACTTTTTTACCCTCAGGGTGACCATGCACTGGCACATATTGTCCAGAAAGGTTGCAGAGCCTGTATCCTTGGAGACATTTGAAATGGCCCTGCTTCAGTACATGACTTTCTGAGGTGCCTTTCAACCTCATCTCCTCTTATTCTGCTGTTTTGTTTTAAGGAGAAAACTCGGACTTTAAAGATACCTCAATTCATTTAACTTCCCCTCTGGAAACTTGCCTCCCCAAGTTTTGATATCTGGACTGAATTGAAAGAAAATTTAATGGATAATTTCAAATCACCCGTTAATTATACATTATTGTGTATTATACTAATACATTAATCAGCAATCTAATAACTCACTGTGGTGACTTGAGTCTGGTGCTTCCCATTCCAACCCTCACACTGATGACAAAGGGGTTTTTCCAACACACAGGGTGGCTGCACTGAAGGAATTTGCAGTGTACACCTTTAGACTTCACTGCAGTCTGTGCTTTGTGGCTGTCCTTAATTCCTACTTGCCCTCACCATCGAAACCCATCTGGCAGAAAAGCTGTTTTGGGAATTCACCTGGTGCCATAAGTGCTATAAGCCCCAGACTATGTTACTATCCAGCTCATTTGCAAGCTAAGAACAGACAGATAACAGAGAAATTCGTTTTAAATCCAGTGGAGTTAAGACAGCTCTATCTTGGCCTCATAGATCATGATCCTTTCAGTAGGCTGATAATGTAAAGTAGAAAAAAATGAACACTAAAATGCCAGCCTGATGAAGTGTTTCTGTTCATTTGATTATTCATCAGCCTCACTGGGCACAGAAAAACACTTCGTCTTGTATTTACTAAAAAAAACCCTTCCAGAGGCTCAAATTCAAAGCCCAGGGAAGTGACTGAAATAGTACCCTTTCAAAATTATAGAAATTTGCTTTTTAAAACAAAGCAGATAAATATTGAATTCATTGCACTAAAAGGAAAATTGGTACTTTTCACATACATGTGGTGAAGAGGGATTTCCTGCTCCGGTACTTTGTTTCTGAAACCAAACCACCCCTTCCCTAATCAATGGTTTCACCTATTTTCCTTGTAATATTTAAAAGAGGTAATAATTAATGTCTATCATTAGCCAACTGGTATTTAGCAACATTCAAATTTGTTCTTTTTTTTTCCAGAGCTGGGGATGTTTGCAACTTATCTATGCTATTTCTATTAACCATTCAATTAAAGTTGCCAGCTACATCCTGGCATATTGCCAGGAGTTTTAAGGCCTGGGTTTCATATGGATGGATACAGAATGAAACTTGCTATCTTTTTACTTTCTTTTTTTGATTCCTCAGCAGCAATTTCCTCAGGACATTGCTGGAGTTAACAAGCCTGTATGGCATAAATACAACTAATATTGTGATTAATGACTTATCCTAGTAGTTGGTATCACATGACTGAATAAGAGGATTATAAGTAATATCTTTAGGCACTTATGGAGTTCTGCCACATGCCTCCTCTCCAACTATGGTGCAATCATTACCATTTCACAGCACTGCCCTTTCTTGAAGCTGTTAGAGAACACTTTTCTTTCGGCTTGAAAACAAGCGATTAAGTGAGGACAGTCACAGCTTTCCAGCTGAAGTATGAAAATCAAAAAGCTTGGCTTGACCTCAAAATTAACCCAGGGGTAGTAATCTTTTCTGAAAAACATTGCCCAAAATATTTTCTGAAGATCCTTTAAAGTAATCCAGCAGACAGGACACACATTACTAAGTAACAGAAACCTCAGGTTCAAGGCCATGTGTTGATGTAGTGTCGAGATGCTTCCAACACTTAAATCCAACAGCACCTAGTGAGAAAGACCCTCCACAGACCAGTCAACAGCCTGTTCATCCAGGAGGACTCAACAGTGAGGGATCAATGCCCAAATCCAACCTGGATTGGGAGAATGTGGCCACAGGGGGCCTGAAGGCTTTCCTCATCTTTGATCCTTGCAAGCTCCCAATGTCCAAACCTATGACATATCTTCCACCAGACCTATGGCAGAAATGCTCCAATTTGATGAACTGACATTTTCTGATAAAAACCCATTTCCTGCAAAGACTCCCCAGTAGCAGTAAATTAACAAACAGTAAAGATCTCTCCAGTCAGCCACCATCACAGCTCCCCTGTTACCAGAAGCCACCAGGATGGCTCAAGGCAAAAAGCTGTGCTTCAATAAGAGAACCCCTGAGCCTTTTAAATTGAAGCCATCTTCCAAAATTCAGAAACTAAGTTTTTCCAGCAAAGAGGTGAAACCAACAATTTAGTTAGGTTTTGGTAGCAATTAATTTATTTACAAAGACTATAAAAGTTGTGTTCTTCCAGTCTTCAGTTATAAAAAGATAAACCCTCCTAGAAATAATAACCTTGCTCTTGTTCATGACATTCCATACAATGAACAGCTAACTCAAGATTTAGGCAATATATTTATCCAAGCACTGTCTAGAGCGTCACTCTACCTGTGTGTGCCTCCCCCTATTCTTTCACCACATTTGACAATCACACCTGATCTTTGGGAGATCAGCTTCCAGAGAAAGTTTTCAAAGCACAGTAATTTTAGAATTAATATTCCACCAAACAACACCAAATGCTTTTCAGAGTCTATTTTCAGAATAAAGTCAACTGCCTGGAATGAATCATTGTCTTATTATTCCTTTAATATTGCAAGCAGCAACACATGTGGTGCACCTCATCCAATGGTCCAGATAATTCTGTCATGAATTTATCTTGTTTACCATTCTCCCAACAGATCTGATATCAGTAAGCTATCAGGTGATTATGCCATGCTTTCCTTCAGGATAATTATTAAAATTGTAAGCATTTGTCTTGGAAAGGGAAGGGGATACCTCACCAGAATCAATCCTGAATTTATTATTGTCTGTTTGCAATTACACAAGGGCTAAAATCCAGTCAGCATTTAATGGATTTACTGTATGACTCAGGGCTGAGAAGGAAAAGGAGATTTTTTTTTTCCCCTGCTCCAGTGACTGAAGAGTTTCGGTGATACACATGTTAACAGTTAAGACATTACATACAGAAAATGACTGCTGTGCTTGGTGACTGAACTTTAGGAATTTCTTAAGAGTTCTTAGCTACAGTGTGAGTATTCCATATAAAAGATAAAATTAATTAAACTTACTGCAGAAAGCACAAGATAATCAGAACCCACTATTGTACAATGATTGTTAATAATAATGAAAACTGACTCTAAAAGCTAAAAGGTAGCTCAGGAAACGGAAAGTTACGTAACATGAAGCAAAAACACCAGATGTATTTTTTCTATGAAATAAGAGCTCTTCTTTATAATGGATTTGCTTTTCTTTATGATGGATTTGCTTTTCTAACAGGAAAAAAAGAGCTTTACCTCAACACAAGTCTAGACACCATCCTCAGATATTTATTTTTAAGCTGCTAGGAAAGCTCTTCTGATTTTAACCCTCGCACATTTTGCCAAATCTGCTGTCAGTTTCACATGGTACAAATTAGTTGAAAATACACTTATTGTGGAAGCCAAATGTGAGTAATTTAGTGAATCTGCATTAATGTAATATAGAGCTGAGTATCTCCTACACCAGAAGCGTTAAAGCTGCACATATCTAAGATATGAAATTCTTCACAAGCATGTAAAAACTGAAAAGTGTTTCTCTAAACAGTGATAGTATGTTTATGGGCTGTGAAAACTAATTTCAAATCTCAGCACACTAAAAGGGAACAGTGAGGATCTGGTGTCTCTGAAAGAAAATACTCAGTACTACCAAACGTGCCCACTCTCTAACTCTTATTCCTAAAGAGACGGAGTATGTCCATAACAGATTTCATCTGTGGGGAAATTCAGCATCCTGCTTCTTCATTGCACTCACAAAGATCATAAGTCTCCACTTCCCTCACTGCCAAAGGCAACAGGAATAAGGGCCTCCTCATAACAACAGGCTAACATGAAAAATTAGTTTCAAAATGGTTTTGCAGTGTGGAATAGAGTCAGGTACAAAAACAGAGTATCAGCTCATGAAATACATTCTGCAGAGCCCAACAAAAGCTGAATGAAAACCATATGCAACAGAAGAAAAATGGATTTACAGACAAAAACAACCCATAGCCTCACTAGTTTTTGCAGTGTTTTGGAAACCTGCTGCAATAAAATATCCCCTTATTTTATGCTAAGCACTGAGTGAGCATTCCCAGATGGGCACAGGGGCTTTACTGTCAGGATTTAATGAAAACACAGTTATTCTTCTTACCATTTTTATTATATCTTCTGATGATATATAGACACTAAACAACACTGCTGTGAATAAACTCAGCATTATTAATACAGCTGATGCTATAATTTATCATTAATGTCTGTCCCAGAGTAGACTTACATGGCTAAGCTACAGATTCTGGCATCAAATATGAGGCTGATACCTCAGCAAAGGATATGTGTAGTATTCATTGTAGTTACCCCTGATGCACATCAAATACACACTATGAATTTTACTTGTTTCATATTCCAGTGTCCCAAAAGAAGTCATGATGTAATTTGCTGGTGGCTCAGAGCTAAATGGAGCAACTTGGGTGGGTGGAGGAGAAATTTAAATTAACCACAGATTTCAACAAGCCAAGAACACAGGTAACTTTGGGACAGGGTATGACAGATCACAGAGATTGTAAAGACACAATAGTTTTTAGGAACTGTTTCATGACCTCACTGCTTGCAGCTGGACTACTCATTACAAGTTGGGCTGCAACATAATTAGGAAACAGAGTGCATGAACAAAACACTGAATTGCAAAATAAGCTGTGAGAAAGTTTCTGCAAGTGATTACAACAGCAAAAAAAGAATTCATACCATGTTTCTCAAACCCTCAATTCAGGGTCAGTTGCTCCTTTAGACACAAAACTATAATTATTCAGATTCTCACAGTGTGTAGAGAAATATGGGAAAGGAGACAAAACCAAAATGTGACAGAAGATGGTTTTCACTCTTCCAGAAGCAAGAATTTCACATACTGCACTACAGCTAAGGGGTTATTTCTTTGGACATCAATTCTATAATTTTATAAGGCAGACAAGTGCTTTACACTTGTGTGAGTAAATAACAAGATTTTATTTACTCACACAAATGTAAAGCACTTATCTGTCTTCCTCAAAACTTAACACATTAACTTACCACTCCCTTCTGAACCTAAACCATACAGACTTATCAACTATTAACAGAAAACCAGCTGTCTGGTCAAAATTTCCTGAGAGATGGTGAAGCAAAGAAAAATAAACAGAAAAAACCCAGGAAATTTATCAACTTACTTTGCTTGTAGAGAAGCCAAAGCATCTGAGAACTTGTTGTTAAGAAACAAATCCAGAGCTGCCATACATTCACGCAGTGCCACATTGAGGTCTGATGTAGATGACCTGCCAGAAGAGATAATAAACTCAGCACATCTGTTCTCCTTCTACCAGTGTATTGTTGCTACATTTGAATCCCCCTTCCTCAATTCCAGATTTATTCCCTTGCATAATTCATATTTCATCTCTAGTGATTGCAAAAAGTGAAAATTACTCCTATTATATTTGTGGATTTGGGTTTTTGGGGGTTTTTTTTAACTATGCTTTCACCAAGTAATATTTCAAAAGCAATTGAAGTCTTTTGTTTTCTAGAAAAAAAACCCAAACAACAAATCAAAACAAAACAACAAAAAGTACTGCATGTACTTTACATAAGAACTTGAACACTCAGAATTTGTCATGTGGGAGCACAGCAATTTGATGAACTCAGGTACCAGGAACACAGAAGCACTGGGTGACAATGCACATCTGACTGTAAGGCTGCCAGACTCCAGCCGGTGACATCATGCTCATGTTATCACTTAAAGGATGAAACATTGTCAACCTGCATCAGAATATTACATCAACTGCTGCTGGAACACCTGCCTTCATTCAGCTCATGTTCAGTGTGGTGCCTGAGCAACAGACCACTATAAACTCACAGGTGGGTTAAAATTTCCTATTGTGCATGATCCTGGGAATATCACTGTCCCTAAGAAGTGCTACTCCACTCAAAGAAAAAAACAACTACTGCTGTATCTCAAAGTCAGAAGACTCTCAGTGACTTACTCTGGCTGTACTTTTCTCCTTTACAACATTCAGATGTCAGCCTGACCTGTCACAAGGCTTCTCAGCTGGTCTTTAAGTTACTGGCAACAGGATAATACAGACCAGCTGAGTTAGTTTGGCCCAAGTTCATCACCACCAGAACTGCTGGACAAAAAAAAAATCCACTAAAGAAACAAAAAAATCCTTGCACTAATGAAGTTAAGGTCACCTAGCCAGTGTTAGGACAGTTGAAACATCTGCATATAATGATCAAAGAGCTACACTGCACTAGTATATTGTATACAAACATGTACAAAACATCCCCCGACAAAATACAAACAAATCCTCATCATGGTCCTGACTCTGAACAGCTCTAACTAATGTGATCTATCTTGTGACTAAGAAACTGTGTTAGCTCCTTTAAAAATGGCACAACACAGAATGCTGAAAGCAAACACAGAAAGCAAAGTCCTGATAACATCTTAAGGAAAAGGCAGGGGAGCACAGCACAAGCAGATAGCATCAGTAATAACCACCCACTGCAGCAGTGGTTTGGTTTTGATTTTAGGAATAATCACTGCAATGAAATAGAGAGTATAATTATATATATAAAAAACAGGACTGTAAATTTGAGAGAAACATTACATGATGCTGTTCCTACTGGCTGTTGTCATCACAACTTCAGATTCACCACAAATCCTTTTGCACCCAAGACACTCTGAGTGCTTTGCAAGCATTGATTAACCAAGTCTTGGCATTCGTCTCATACAAAATGCAATATCATGTCTGCCTATTCTGAGCTATTATGAGCTCTGCTTAATAATTAAAACTTGGTCAATTATTGCTTATTATACTAAAACGCCTACCGTCCTTCTTTTAAAATCTGCACTCCTGAACCAAATTGCATACTTAACATGGCATAAAGCATATCCTCACCTGTTTTAAAACATTTACACTGCAGATTTTACCTGGGTTTTTTGTTGGTTTTATTATTATTATTATTATTATTTCTTGTCATGCAGGAGAATTACCCCATTCAATACAAATAAACCTTTTCAAAATATTCCTTTGAAACAGAAAGATGACAAAGAATAAAACCACTGTTGAAGCTCAAAGCAGAAATAAGATACAATAATTATTTGGCATCTTTTCTGGAATAACAGTTAACAACACAGTGCTACCCACAGCAGTAGCAAAAACACAAGCTGCACATTTCCCTCAGACTCCAAGGAAACCTGCCACGGGATGTAGTTCCCAAGTCAAGGGCTTAAGACCTGGATAAAATACACACCTCACATAAATGCTACTAACCATCATTCGTCACAGTTACAGTATAGTTAACAACAGGGCAGAAATGCTTTAAACTCGAGGGTGCTCAGCATTTCAGCGAACTGATTAGTCATGCCTCAGTGGGCTGCAGATTCCCTCCTGCTTCCAAACAGCAGGATCAGAACTGCCTCTAAGCCAACTGCAAAATGCTGTGTGCTGCTACTCACCTCTCTGCTGAGTCTCCTGCGTGTTCTGACATAGTCATTGTAAGCCCACTCAGCTTTTAGGCTCGAACATCAGCAGCACTCGGTGCTCCTGAGCCAGCTGCGAGTGGCAGCCCCGGTGGGAGCGCAGGGCAGCGCCTGCCTGCGGCACCACACTCTGCAATTGGACACTGCCGCGGGAACAGGAGCATCGCTAATTCACCGGCCTCATGCTACAAACCAGCGATTTGGAGCCCAGTCCGTGGCACGCCAGGTTCATGTGCCGCTGGATACAGATACAGCTGGGTACCTCTAAAGAAGGAGGGGCTGGCGGCTGCCAGCCTAGCTCTGATGTACAGACCTGTCTGGAACGAGCAGCAGCAGCAGCCACCTTTGCTTCTGTCCAGACCAGCAGAAGCCAAACACCCCTGTAATTACAGGCCTGAAACAACAAGAATTACTGCATGTGGCAGCGGCCCACATCAGAAACCTGGGAACCAGAACGGAGAGTCAAACGAGAGCAGCTGACAGGCGGCACTCAGGCGGTAATTGCTGCAAATGTGAGAAGCACACAAGCGAGAGAGACAAGCAAGGCTTCCCAGCAAGGATTCTCCACAAAAAACAGGCTCCAATCCAGCAGCCAAACTGCTCCTTTTTGTTAGTTCCTGTACCTTTGGGAGGAACTGAGACTTTGCATGCTCTTTGCAACAATCTCTCTTTAATGCCATGGAAAATGAGGCGAGCTGGCACTAACAATTTAATCAGTGGAGTGAGCTAATTTGGCTGATTTTGCCCAAACTGAAACAGAGTATTCCCCTGAACTGCTCTGCTGGCACATCAGCTGTACCAGCCCTGTACACAACTACAAGCAGCATTAGCAGTCCTTCCTCTCATTGTGAGAGCTGGACTGTAGAAGTTGATCAGCTATGATCTATTCAATAAATTCGTTTCTCCAAGAACATCCAATGTCAGAAATTATCTGTTTGCTAGATTACACAAAGCAGTACCAATAATGAAGACATATGCTGCTGAAGGAAGACCCAAAAAAGATAAACCAGCAAAGGACAATTCCAGGAAGATACTCTAAATCCATTAATACACCTGATTAAATCTCTTACTGGTTTTATGGCATCCTGTACAGGAAAAGCTTGTGCTGCATTTGGTACAAAAATTACTGTAATAGACCCACAGGCTGCCCCAATAATGACTCCATTACAGGTTCCTAACAGCACTGTGTACCTGGGCCACAGCAGGAGATAAAATATATTACTGGATTTTTTTTTCTCCTAGTTGGGAATAACTACTGGTTACAACTTAAAATTAACTGTCTGCTTCCATGGAAGGATCATGGGCTACTCTGAAAAGATTTTTCATCATTCTCACTAGCTGTTTGTACAATTTCTAATTAATACTGTATTCTCCAAATAGTCCTTAAAGTCTCATATGGTGAAGGCTCTGGCTGTCCTGAAGACAACCTTCAGTATGCAACCCCTCCTTCCTCATATGTATGTATGTTTTCTTTTAACTAAAGAAAATACATGTAAAAAACTCCGACCTGAAATATTTCCACATTTAGGCCATTTCCCTGCTAGTTCTACAAGGTTCTTTCCTTTTTTGTTTTTGGGCAGCAGGTTTTGCAAGGACAGTCATTTGGTTCTCCTTGTGGTTTTGTTACTCAGGAAATCATTGCTCTCTGCCCCAGGGACCATGAGGGGGTTGCTTCACAAATCACAACCACAGAATATCCTGGGAGCTGCAGTAAGAGCTGCTCTCCTTTCTCCACTGCATCCCCATTGTCTCTAGTTGCAAGCACAATTCCTTGGGATATCCCAGGCAATGCCCCTTTTACTTAAGCACCAGCTCCTTTCTGTATCAACAGCAGTATCAAACAAATGAATAAGCAGAAATAAGCAAAATTAAAATCTGGACTGTAAAGCATTTTCAAAAAAAAAAAATGTTTTCTATGGTCAAAAAGAAAAGGACACCAGATTTTTGAGCATGGGAGTTACCATATTTATGCATAATTGTATTTCACTGTGTGCATGATGTTGACTGGTTTCTTACCATGAGTTTGCAGTGCATAAGCTTTGTGATTTGTCATTGGGTTTTACAGATTTCTTAAATAAAAAAAGCATCTTGAACCTTATACTGTGCAAAATGCTACAATACTCAACCTCAGTAATTATCAGAACTTTACAAAAAAGCTAAGTCTGAGGTTTGTGCCTTTATAGTAATGCTTTTAATAGTAATTCAAGAGCTCTTTCAGTACTGTGAAACACTAAAAGCAAGTTAAATCAGTCATATCCTAAAATATGGATGTATTTCTCTGCCAAATCTACCTTATCTGCATAAGTCAGCTGAGGTAGCATGGATGGGTAACTTAATTTGGAGGAGGAGAATAAAATACAAAGAATCAAACACCATTTAAGCTTCACCAATGCTAACACTTCAACCATTCACAGATGTGAGGAGACTCCCAAAGCACATTTCAAAGGTCTCAATTTCAGTGTTAAGGAAACTTCCCTGTCTGACCATTCAGGAGCCACTGGCAGTCACACTCTCATCACCTGAGCTGGGGCTGAAACCCCTTCACAGCTGCACATCCCACACTCACAGCGAGACAGGCCCCAGCTCAGGGTTCCCATAACAGTCTCAGATGTCCTAATGCTTAAATTTCATCTTGGTGCAATAACAAAATAACAGCTCGAGCTGTGCCTCCAACAAGAGCCTCTGAACAAAGAAACCTCTGGGCTTTTATCCCTTCACAGTCTAAACAGGAAAAAGTCTGGGGGTCTTCAGCCCCTGCTTTGTCCCCAAGTGTCCCTCCCTGTGCCCTTTGTTGTGAAAGGGTCAGCAGTTCACATCCCATGGTACCATCACTGACACCAGGATGTCCTTCCTACTGCCTGTTTTCAAAAAGATATAGAAATACAGAAATTCCTGCCATGACACCATTTTCTGTTCTCCTAATGCTGGATAATCACAGAAACATTAGGAGATACCAGGATACACCCGGGATTATTTCCTTTAGCCTTTTCAAGTTTGCCAGGTCATTTCTAAATTCACTACTACTTTTCTAAAGAGTTTATTTCTTTGAGCAACACCACACTACAGTGAGCCTGAAAAAAAGATCTACATTCAAAGAAAACAAAAAGCACATCACTTAGGAAGAATTTTTTCTTCTGCAAGCATTTCCAAGCCTACATGAGATCAGAAATAATCTTGCATGAAAAGAACAAATAAGCAGTTCTCGCAATAATTTGTTACTATTATTCATTTTGCAGACAATACAGAAATGTCTTCGTAATTCAAAAGCAAATAAGTTAATGCAAGAAAATTAATTCTCCTATATCCCTTCCTGTTCTTTGTGCCAAGCTAGTAATACCTCAGCATTTATCCTTCTGTGTTCCTGAACACTTTTCTGGCCCATGTCTAAGACTCCTCACTGCTGTAGAAATGCTATTGCTTCAACAACAAAGCAACTGGAAAGGTTTCAATACTCGTGTTCTCCAAATATTTTGCATAGAGACACAACAGTGATGCAGTTCTGGAATTCAGGATATCATAGTATTTCAAGTTGTACATTGAATATGACACCATTTATTTTTGAGGTTAATTCAGCTCTCAAATCACTGAGTTATTGATGCCTCAGCAATGTCAAAAGTCTTTTTAAAAGCCCTTCTGCTCCAGCAAAGGCTCACAAATCAAAGGGATGTGGCAAAGCAGCCCAGTGAGCAGCACAAAGACCAGGGAATTGGCAGACTCGTGTTCTGCCCTTGGTCCCACCGTGTTTAACTTGGACAAAGCAGGATCTAGTTTGCATTAGGCTCACAGTTCCCATCCTGTATTTGAACGGGCAAACAATGCAATAAATTCATTAAGTTAGGTTTGTTCAGACAAATAAAATGTACTGGTGTCATTTCTGCCATTCCCTTTCCTTGTTGTGCTGCCACGACTGCTCAGAGGGCAAAATGCCCCACTGTGGGTGAGCACTCCCAGTCAGAACTGCCTGCCTCAGACAGAATGAAAATATATATAAAGACACACAATTCAGTCTGGCATACTAGAAAAATAAGCCCAAACATCCCGCTACAGCACTGATCTATTGGAATGTACAAAGAAAAAGTTGCCTCACATAGGATCAACACTGAAATAAATATATTCAGCATTACAGAAATTGACAGGACTGCCGCAATTAGGAGTAAATTTTCATCATAAATCAGAGCAGAGTAATATTTAGCAAGCTTTAATAGCTCCTCTTTTTTAATTCAGATGATCTACAATCTTTGTCACTTTGAAGGTCACATGTGATTCATATCATGCCTTTGGGGGTTTTAAGGGTCTTTAGAAAACCTTGTAATACCAACCTGCTCTTTTCTCCAAGTCCTCTGACTTTTAAGTTTTACTGCCTCTGGTCCACCTACACTTCTGACATAGTTATCCTCAATTTTTAAAGATCTAATTATCATCTCACTAAAACTAATGAGAAAAAAAATATCAGCAAGAGCTGCACTAGACCACTGTCATGTAATGGTATTGAGCACATTTAGGTACCCAGCAAACAAACAAACAAAGCACGAAGCAAAATGCAAACTCACTCTGCTGCATTCATGGTAAGAAGCCAGACAAAATCCATGAGATTTGTTTTTCTGCAAGGTCAGGGCAGAGATCTGTATTACTTCTGAACTCAGACTCAGTGCGAATTCAGGGAGGGATGTCAGGCAATTCCTCCTTTTGGCTGGATCCTGCACTTCCCAGCGATGATCAAGGCTGACTGGTAGGTAATGAGAGTTACCTGTGCACCTTTCTTCACCCGTTTGTGAAGTCTGGTTTGTACTGGTTTATGCTGACTTACACTCGGACTTCTTTCAGACTTCAGTGTGCTGACCAACACAGAAGGGATTAAATACACATTCTGGCCCAAAAAACATTTTTCTGTAGTACTTCACGTGAGTTGAAATGTTTCTTTGTTTGGTTTTATTTGGTTGGGTTGGTTTGGTTTTGTTTTTTGGTTTTTTTTTTTCATTAAATTATGCAAAGCATTTTCAGAATAAATTATTCTGTAACATGTTTTGTTGCAACTTTAAAAAAAAAATCATGCTTCTGTTATGATTCCACTGCTGAACAGTATCTTAGGCTCCCATAAAAATAATATATAGGAATGACACAAAATACTTGAACAAACAGAGGATTGTTGCTTTGCCTTTAATCATTGCTTTACATGACATTCCAGATTATGTTTCCCTGAAAGCTTCCAACAACCTGACTTTATTCTCCAGAAGTCATCTGCAAAGAATACTTCACAGTACCTTGACCAATAACAATGCCACTTTCTCTCCAATTAAATAAATTTCAAGCATGGCACTTCAATACACCTTTACAGATTTCTTGAACCTGCCCACTGAATCAATACTCAAGAACAGAAAAAGAAGTACCAGTAGCAAGTTGTCTTGGCACTCAGCATTGCCAAAGCCATTTTGAAGAGTTATTCTTTGGCACAGTGGCTTCAAGAAGAAAATAGTTATTATTCTCTCCATTTTAGAGTGCAAAAACAACTAAGCAAACCACTTGAGGAGAAAAACCAGAACAAGTGAGGCTGATGTCGAACTCAGATTAAATTAGTCTGGGATCTTTCTGTCAGTTTTTCCCTGACAGAAAACAAGGGTTGGTAAAAAGTAAAAGCTTTGATGCAGATGCAGAGAGATTTCATTAGTTCAGGATGGCAGTTTTAGTTAGAAAGGAATGTAAAATGACATCCGAGTTCAGTACTGCATTCTGTTTGATATACATCTGAGATTCCAGCCATTAAGTCAAGTATATCTGAATGACCACCCTAACAGTGAGACTTTCTTCTGACAGTTGCTTTTTCACAACAGATAACTGAAAGTTTTATTATCAAGTTGAAGACAACAGCTGAAAGTCTCTAAAATGGGAGGTCATTTTTCATCTGCCCTACTCAAAAATCTGTTTACTTTTCAATTCCAATCATTCCACTAAATCATTTTTCCTCCAACTATGATCTGATAGTCTCAGTCAATTCCCAAAGCATACCTGATAGCTGAAAAAACCACAAATTCAGCTCTGTGAAAACACTGTCTGGGAGATTCATTGGGGTTTTAAAGGAGTGATTTAAGTAAAATGTGACCTACAATAAGGAAATAGTAATCTTTTCCCACAAACTAGCCAAAATCCTGATATACTCTGTTCAACACTTTATAGCAGAGTAATGGAAACATCTGAATTCCTCTGGATTCCAGTGCAGTGTCACCCTGGAATGGGAGAGCTGGTTCCAGCAGATGGAGCTCCAGAAAGGCAATGAGGAGCCAGCACCAAGTGCTCCAGCAGCTTCAGTAACACAGACTCTCGGGACAACCTGCCCAACCTGGCAAAATTCACCCAGCTCCTTCCTGCTTCTAAATATTTTCACACACATTGTTCCCCACATTCACAACTTCCTGAAGCACGGTGCAACAGCAGTCCCTCAGCCTGCTGCTATTGCCAGTGCAAACACAACACCTGGAGGTCATTTAATGATGTCAGTTAACATCATTATTACAAACACATAGCCCACCTTTCCACCCTGGAGTTAAAAAAAGTATTTAAAAAACTGCTGGTTCATGAAAGAATTATCAAGACAGAGCATGGCAACAGAACCATATAAAGCTTGAAAAAATCACAGACTCATAGAATGGTCAGGGCTGAAAAAGACCTTAAACAATATCTCATTTCAAACCCGTGCTCTGGGCAGACACACCTTCCACTACACCAAGCTGCTCACAGCCCCATCCAGCCTGGCCTTGAGTACTTCCAGGCAGGGATTATATATATAAATAGTAATAGACAGGTCATTTTTGATCATTAGCAAGTCTAGAACTCTGGATTTTTAAATCCCACAGGACTTCGTTGCTTTAAATACCATTAGACCACCTCCTTTGGTCTCTGTAACAACTCTAACATTAAGATCAATGCCACCAAAAAAGAGTGCTATTGTACAGCTTATATAATCTAAAGTTCAGGAAACGTTTTCTTCCATTGTGGTTTCTACAGCAGAAATAGTCTCAGGTAAATGTTTGCTGTTTCCAACTTGAAGCTAAAGGGGAAGTGTGCAGCCAGAGAGAGAGCACACCACTGCTCTCAACACTTGCTGAAGAACCATGAACAGAGCCATTACCATTCTTTCAAGCAGCAGTTTGTTGACCTCTCCAACAACTGCACTCTTGAAAGCCTCTACTCCTGCATAGATTATAAAGCAGATTATTGTAAATGTCTTATGTCAAATACAGAATCCACAAGCCGACCTTTAACGCAGCCGTCATCATGGGGGAAGAGTGTTATTTGCAGACTGATTCAGCTTTTGAAGAAACAACTCTCTAACACGCACACAATGGAAGTTTATGTATTTTAGGGGCAGTGGGAGTGCACACCTGGAATGGAGAAAGTTATCCACCTGCAGCTCGTTCATGAGGGCGAGCAAGAAGGTATTGAGTTACAGAGTAATGAACGTCAGCGTTTTGCTGTCAAGGTGTGTTGCAAGCTGCACAAACAGGAGCTCAAGCAAAAAGGACCTGGTCTTCCACGCTCTTCCACAGACAAGACAAGCTCTTCAGCAAGCCTTTGAAGCCCAAAAGCTATTTGCATATAACTACTGAAGGGTTGCTGCGCAGGTATGTAATTAGCTCAAGCTAATGCTCTTAGAAAAAAGAAAACCCCCTCAAAGTGAAAGAACCAGTTTGTGCCCGAGCAGTGGCTGCGCTGGGGTGGCCCAGCCGGCACAGGTGGGCACAGCCCCTGCCCACAGCTGGGGCAGGCCGGTGGCCAGAGCGGCCCGCGGGGTAGTCCGGTCCCGGCCTGGGTGCTCCCGGCCTGGGTGCTCCCGGCCTGGGTGATCCCGGCCTGGGCAGCCCCTGCCCGCGGGCCGCAGGCGGCTCCGGCCACGGCCCCGAATGCCCGTTGGGGCCCGAACCGCCCTCAGCAGCTGCAGCGCCCGGCGGGCAGCTCGCCCGGACCCCCACCGCCCTCACGCCTTCCCGCGGCCAGACCCTCCGCTCCGGCCGGCGCCGCGACGGGCGCTCCCGGCCCATCCTCCCGCCCGGGACGGAGCATCCCCAGNTGCTGCTGCTGCTGCTCCCCGGCGGCCGCCGCAGCCACCTCGCATGGTGTGTGTGGAGCGGCGGCAGCTGGAGCCTCGGCGCATGTTCGGGCAGGGCCGGGCCGGGCCGGGCGGAGGGGCCGTCCCCGCAGGTGAGCGGCTGCGGCAGCGCCCGCCCTCCGCCGGCGGTGGGGATGGGAGTGGAGTGGGATGGGTGGAATGGGATGGGATCGGGATGCCCCGCGGTTACGGTCCCACAGCAGCGCTCGGGCGGGACCCGGGCGTGTCGCTCCGCACTGGCGCGAAAGGCTCCGGGAACGGCCGAGAGGAGCGCGGGCATCGCTACAGTGTGCTGGAATTGGAGCCATTAATTCCTCTCGAGAAAAAACGTGAGGAAAAAGTAATTTGTATTTCGCCAAGTTTTCAATTAGCTGCACTCTGGACCTGCTGCCAAGGCACGGTTTGCCAGGGTGCAGCCGTCTACCCCACAGGTACAGGAGTCAGCGCGTTGTACCAGTGTTCACACCTCAGAGGAACCAGATTATGAACAAATCACTTACACAAATAAATAATTAGATCTAAATAATTAATTTTTAAAATTTGTTTATTAGCATAAAACTAATAAACAAAATAAATTTTAAAAATTTTAACTTGCCTCTTCCATTAAAGAAAACCAAACGCATTGATATTATGAATAGATGTGCAATACTGGGAAAAAAATGCATTACTTTGGCCATTATCTGTATTATAATCGTATCGATCACGCAGCTTCAGGGTTACCGGGATTACAGTTCAGAAGAGATTAATAAAAGAAAGGAGCCTTTAGAAGGAAATGAACAAGGCAAAGGTATACACGGCCAAGGGAGTGGCAGGACAAACAGAAGGACTGGGCTGACATAAAGAAACAATGGGCACATTAACGGGAACAGTGGGTGTATTAGGTTAAAAAAAGAAAGAATTTATGAGCTGCACACCGACAATGTGGCTCGTGATGTGAGGAACGAGGGGTGGGTGGCAGGACAGGCTCACGCTCCAGTGCTCGGGGTGCAGCTGCTCAGTGAGAGGAGCACAGACATCCAGTGACTGAAGGATGATTCCCTCGTCTGACACCAGGCAAGAAGTCATGATTGCCTCCACTAAATCGAACATTTTAGCTCAGTGAGGGATAGCATAAGGAGTTGTGACAAGCACCTTCCCAGAGCTATTTTCATACAAATGCAAGCCCATGTTTTCTAGCATAAAATACCTGTTTACATACATTTCATTTTCTGAATTGTGAGGCTCATACAGTCCAGCTCACAGCGTTCATAATGAAGCCAGATTTCCTGTGCAGTTCTGCACTTCAGCCCATTGTCAGTCACCAGTCACAGCTAAGTTTAAGAACATTTTTATTATTCATCACCCCAGAATATACTCTAAATCTCTTTTTACATCTTCTAGGATTCTGTGTTGTAGGGACAAAGTTGAAAAAGCTAAAACAGAAGGACAAATTTACTCCTCTGAGCATAGTATGTTTGGCAACAGCTGTGCTGTTAATATCTGACAGTAAAATATATATTTTAAGTTAAATGGATAGCATATTAAGGAAAATTAGAGAATTTAAATATATGAGTTTAACATTCAACAAGTACTTTACCTGCAGTTTTCAGGATTTAAGGGTCAGTGCTTTGACCCTCAACTCAGTTATTTACTCAGTAGAAGTTATTACTGAATGTGGTGCCAAAATGAGATTTGTACTCCAAAAACCTCAGAACTGTTTGGAACTCAAAGACCCTAATTTTAAAAATAAGGAGGTATTAGCAGAGCTTCAGTAAGTAGTAAAAAAAAATTCTATAAGGATTTTACCTAAAAACCCACTGAGTCTTTTAAAATTACTTTTTTTCTGTCTAAGTGACCACACCTGTACATGTAGCATCTCAGGAGAGACTGCATTCTATGGAAAACAATCCCAAAGACCTTCTGGCTTTGAATACAAAAATTTCAATGCTACATAGTCTCAACAGAATACATAATAAGTCTGCTACACAAGAAAATCAGTCTGAGTGGATTGGGATGAGTCTGGCAAATGCAAACCTGAGACAGCAGACAATCTGCAGACAGTGTTACAACATCTCTCACTGGGACAGACCTCTGAAGTCAAAGGCAAGATTTTGTCCCTGTATTACCAGCAAACTAAATCCTCAAATATCTTGTTTAAAACAGCACTTCTGTTAAATTCTTAATCTATCTCCAGTTATTTGTATAGTCCTGTATAGGAGTGCAACTGGCTGCTTATACCAACAGAGAAAATATAACATCTCTCCTGTCTATCAGGATACACACAAGTAAAATGGGATAAAATTCCTTTTACTCTGCACAAAGTTGTCTTTCCAGATTGCAGCAGTTATGTAATAACTATGAGACCTGTTATCACTTACAGAACAGGAAATGGCTTAGCTTTAAGTGGTTGGTCCACACTCACTTATTAAATCAGCAAGAGATAACTAGAAACAACATCCTGACCTCTTGAACACACATCCAAACAATGCAGCATTTTCCCCCTCTATCAGATCACCTGCTCTAAAAACCACTGCTCTTTGTTTTCATTTAAAATCTAAGGTCCAGGCAGCTCCAGACGTCTCCATTTTAGCACCACAGGAATTCCAAAGTATCCTGAGCAAAGAATGGAAATGCAGCTGGTGTTATTTATGTATGTTTCGCTATTCATGTTTCTTTAAAGAGCTTGTGGATGAAAATTACTTGTTTCAGGATATTACTGACTGATGGCTTGTCAGCTGACAAATTACAAGTTCATTCCCAGCTTTTCTGGGATAACTTTATGCTGTCTTCCCTCCCTTCCTCTTTACTTTTGTGCCTTCCCTAATTTAAGCCTCAGAGGTCCCTGCAAACACAACTCTGCAGAGGATTCAAGAGTTCAGTAACACTCACATGGGCAACTAAAGCCCCACTCTACCCACCAGAAAAGATCAAAAAAGATCTTTAATTCAGGAAAATTACTGTACTCTTCCTTCTTATAAGAAAAAATGAATGCATCTGAAAGCCAACCTTCATGTTCACTCTAGTTAACAATGGAATTAAATTGAAGAGTATTAATGATACAAAATTCCTTAACAAGAAAACAGGGCTTTAGTTGCCAATGTTTTGAAAAGATATGTTACTTTCCCAATCCTACCCTCTATGTTAACTAAATCCAGTATCATCTAAATTACCATTCTCTCAGTATTGCAAAAGCAAAAACATGAGGCTGCACATCCACACACACAATGACTTCAAAGATTCAGGCTAAAGCACAACTAAAACACTCCAATACTGAAGTCATAAATTTGCTAAATATTCAAATTCTGAAACATCCAATTTAAAGTTAAGTAGGTAAATGAAACTGTTGAGAAGTTACTGGGGAAGTAACACGAGGCAACACAATTCTGCCACTGGATGCTATTTCTGTGAAGGTGACCCATGGCAGGTGTGTCAGGTGGCAAAGGCCACAGCCTCTGAACTGCAGTCAGGACACCTCATACTGCATTATATCCACACACTGCTTGACATGTCACAGCACCCTCCTGAAAAAACAGGCAAACAGTTCACATTTATGTACTTAAACTTTATTTCTTCATAATTACAGGCTATTGTTAGAATTTTTAAACAAAAGGGAAGTCTATAAATAGAGGCTAATCCCACCTGAACAAGTTGTTTAAAAAAAACCAAACCAAACCAAACAGTTAAAACTTCATAAAGTAATGCCATTTAGCTCACAGCAGTGGTTTGTTGGTAGTCTGAGTAAAAGTCCTATAGTCAGAGTCAGTAACATGAAATGTAACATCAAATGACTCAAAACTTTAAATTCCATAAAGGAAAGCAGGAATATATATATAATATATACATATAATATTGTGTTGGTCCACTGAGTATACATTTTTAACAAAAGATAAGAAACTATGTAATCCAGTTAAGCATATGATTTGCAAGATTAGTGTACACTCATTACAAAGATGTATAAGTTATAACTATTTAATACTTGCAAAATTTTAAGTTACTTTTTTTTTGAGCAGGTGTTTAAATGCTCATTTCCCAGTGCAAAAGAAAAACCATCCCAGTCAGGTTACTCATTTTTTCCTGAAAAATTGAAAACCCTCAAACTCATGCAACAGCAGCATTGACAGGTAATGGGAAGAGCTTAAATATACTAAAGCATGGCTGAGTTCTCCCCCTTTGCCCCAGTGCTGTGTGTTGAAACACTTCAATTTCATCAAAAGAAATACCACAGGTTAAAAGTGCAAGAAAAAAACCCCTTCTAGATGTTTATGCTGCTGACATCCATTTTTCTTTGATAGGGCATAAGATTATTCTTTTTTGGAATTATTTTAATGAAACTGATTTTCCAAATAGAATTAATTCAAAATGAACAATAAGTTATTTTCATTAAGTTATTTTCATTAAGATTCTATCAATCCTACTCTGACTCAGTGACCATTCAGAAATCATTCAGTTTAAGGTGCAACTATCAGTTGGCATTCAATAAATTACATATACAGAAAACAACTGTGGTTAAAAAAAACAGAAATCAGACTACCTGTTTTTTCTTTCTATTCTCAACCCTTTTTCAAATGGAACTTATTTAGTTGCCAGTTCAGCTGCATATTTCACAGGCAAAAGTGGCTCAAATAGCAGTGGGGTCTCACAATTTGACAGTCACCTTAGCCAACAGCAAATGCACATGAATCTTCAGCTTAATTGCTTTATAAAACAAAATAGCAGGTCTGTCTTAAAACCTATGATCATGCAGGAAAAGCAAGAAAGGTTTCAGAAAGAGACACTCTCTCTGATGGAGACTCCATGAAGATTATGTTAAATCCAACATAAAATCTTCAATGAGGAGAAAAAAATCTATATGCATACATATAAAATAAAGCACTCCACAACTCTGGCATTACTAAAACCCCTTCAGAAGGATAAAAGGTTTCCAGTGACTAACTGCTTGATGGGAGACAGTCAGCCATGACAGAATAATTGCTGTGTTCACTTTATGCTCAATTACCAACTGCTGATAGATTACAGTCAAACCCCAATCTCTCTATCTGCATTTTAAACTGATTTGCTTTCAGCTGGGAAAAGTACTTTGTTCTCCTGAAAACTTGAGAGAAATTGAATGCTAAACTTAATGATTATTCAAACAATAACCAAAAGGATTGAATTTAGCAGAAACATTCACATCACTTCCAGAAATTTAAAACCTTTCATAGTTTCTTGTATATATGCATTTTCTGATTAACATTTAAATAGGTTAGGTATTCAGGAAAAGGGACAAAACAGTTTACGTAAGATAAAATCTTATTCTAAACTTCATGCTTCTGATATTTCAGATTTACTGAGTGCAATAGCCAGTTCCAAGTCTTCTTGCTCTTGCTGTTTTAGTCTTGCCAATCTTTCTTTCTCTTCTCTCTCACTTTCTCTCTTAGCCCATTCAATCATGTCTTCCTCAGTAGAATACTGCATTTTTAAAACACAAAATAAAACAGATTAATAATACGGTGATAATTATTACTGTCCAAATGCTCAGTTTAAGGGACAATTAGTTTTTCAATAATTGTACATATTCTAGTCTTCAAATATTACTTGGTTTGTAGTTGTAATAGACTAAGATTGGCTTAGTCTAAGGTTTAACTACTTGTAAGTGCACTGAAGCCATCAAACTGATGTATTTTAATGAAATATGCCATGTTTCCAATTTCAGTATTAAGTTTCAAAAACGTTACTGAGCAGAAAGTGCTATAATTCAAATAAAGTTTTGTTTTGGATAAAAACCAGTCTATACAAGAAAAACTGAATACATCAGAACATTTTGCAAAGCACACTCCTATTGACACTGTAGGCCATCCTGATTTACCCTGCTTTCATTAGGGATGACCTTTCCAGGTGAAAATGACTGCAAGAATTTAGCTGTAGACTGTTTCTGGATGTGCAGATGAAAAATGCTACCAAGAAGCAGCAAAATAATAAGGTAACTGTAGAGTTAGAAGGCTGGTAGGTAATACAGAGAAAGGTCAGCATGATATGAGAGGGGAAAAAAAAGAACAGATTATTTCCATGGATATTGATGAGAACTGATTGTGAACTAACTACCTCTGGCACAATGATTATAAATCAGAGACAGTTAAGGGTATTATCTTAAATAAAATACAAAAGATTATGCTAAAGTTTCTTTCTAGCAAACATGCAGAAAAATTAAGAGGTGAAGCCCCTGTCCTCATGGATGTCCCAGCATTAATTGAAAGGGTTAGAGACTCCAGGTCTCTGTGCTGAGCTGCTCCTTTGGGAAATAAATGCAGAAACACCTGAGTTTTCTCCACAGTGCACTCAATATTTTCCATAATTGCAGCTGGAAAAGAATACTTTTTCCTTCATAAAGATAATAAATATTTTTCCCACTCCTCCAAATTGACTTCTCAGACCCCTAACTACTAATACAGATGTATAACCAAGTTTCAGAAGTTATCATGCTCCAAGACACACCAACCAGTGCAAGTCTACTTTGAGAGCCTGACAATCCTTAGTTTACTTCAACCAAGCACATGGTTTATTAGGTCTGAACAGAAAAAGAGCAGTATGGTCAAGATACTGTAAATGCAAATTGCATTTAACAGGTATCAGGCTTGAAAGTGAGATGATGCCTTTCAAAACTTCTACTTGCAAAAGCTCAAAAGAAAAAAAAAATATATAGGCATGCACAAACCTTTAGATTTGCTTCTACTGCTTGGACACCACGATTTCTATTAAATGAATTCTGGTTATAAAGAGACACTTACTATTTCACTTCATTGTGCATAAGTCTGGAATTTACTAACCATTCAAAACTCATCAAGTTATATTTCATTAACATACACTGTTATGAGGCTGTTTATTAATATTTTGGTACATTAAAATGATGACCAAAGAGTTCAGTGACAAATTAAAATCACATTTTGGTTTCTTTTTAATTGGATAGTTAACAGTGTGCCTGTTACAGATTTGTAATTTAAATTTGCTGCACACATTGATAAAATGGATAATCCCTAGAACACAGATATTTTTGAAATGCTCTCCTCTAAAAGCTAGAAGGCCTCCATGAAAAAAGGCATAAACCCAATGCAATTTAAACATTAACTACAACATTTTGCAGCATTTTGGTTTAGGACAGCCTCAGCTGTAAACTAAATGTAAACACTACTTTAGCTGGAAGCAATATCCCTTTCGTACATGGGATATGTTTTAGTAATTTAAATTAGACTGGAGACTTCAGTGTGAACATTTCAAAGCTGCCGTTATACTGAAACAAATGTAAAAAGTGTTTACTCACAGTACTGAAGTTTGCAAAATTGTTGGGGTCAGCCTCTTTACTGATGCTGGTGGGAGCAAATGGATCAGAGAATAGATCTGCTTCTTGTTCTTTGGGAATGTCTGGGGTGGGGAAAGGCTGAAATGGATCGCTCGGTTTAAATGAATCTGAAGAGTCTATTTGATTGATAGGTCTTTTCCCTTAGATTAAAATGAATTTAAAATGAATTTAAGATAGCAGGTAATAACATGCCAAAACTAGTAAAAAAACCCCATTCAAAAGCTACTTGGAATGCAACTTCTTCCCCCAAACTAGTGGAGCTGTAGTTTCAGAGGAAGGATTGCCAATTTTAAAAATGAGGATACAGCCCACACTTTCTGAAAGGGTAATCAGGTAAAAAGGAACACATGTATGTTAATGAATCAGGAATAGAGTTATATATTAATTAACTATTTTGGAAAGAGAATTCCTAGCAGTTTTGAGCACCTATTCTGTCAGCACAATATTGTTTTCTGGTTATCAATTGTCTTTGATCATTCCAGCAAGGCTATTTTATTATTGTGTTGGATCAAGTTAACAAAATTTTATTCAGAGAGCAGAAATACATTACATTTATAAATTTTCAAAACACCATGTCCTCTCCCTATGCTAAGACCAGGAAATTCTGCAGTTTAGAACAAGGAGTATGATAACAGGCAATCACAGGCTGAGCTGTTTTGTTAATTCTTGCCTCAATAGCTGCAAATAAACAGAATCAGGGACAACCCTCCACTTATCTTATTGGGGTTTTTTCAGCTTAACCCCAGTCAACTTTCAACACCTTTGAGGACATTAACCCAAATACTTCCAAGAATAGCTGAGCTAAATTTCATCCCACCACTCCCTCTGTATGTTACTGTTTACACAAGAGGTTTCAGTGCAGTTTCTTGAATTTTACTACTGGGTTCTGCAGTGGTTCCACACTCACAGTGGTTGTATTTTAAAACCTGCTTCTGTTTCCATTTCAGATTAAAACTACAGAATTGAACAAAGGTGCTTATTATTTCATATATCACTTTTGAAAATTAGTCTAAAAATTACTTCATAAAAGCAAAAGGGATTCTCATCTGGCAGTGATTTAGAGATTTGGAGAACATCCCTTAGAAACATATGATTTACTTAGACACATCCCAGATAACCCTGCCATCTCCTCTCACTGATGATATTGGGGCTGTCCCATCCCTGGAAATGTTCAAGGCCAGGTTGGATGGGACTTTGAGCACCATGCTCTAGTGAAAGGTGTCCCTGCCTGTGGCAGGGGGTTGGAACTGAATGATCTTTAAGGTCCCTTCTAACCCAAACAGTCTGTGATTCTACAATTCTGTACTCGCAAACAATGCCTGCCTGTTTCTTGAAACATGTGGGAGAAGCATCTCTAAATGACATCTGGGAAATTTTATTTCTTCATGGGAAGGGTTAATAACTGTAAGAATATGAAATACACAATCACCAAGTCTTCCCGAAAATCAAGAAATGAGGGTGCTTATCAGTATCTAGAGAGGCAACAGAATTCAGAGGCAACAGCCCTTCTACACACTTTCCAGTAGAGAGAAGAAAGATTTTTGGCTATTTCTTTGAAAAAGCATACCATTGTTTCAAACCAGACCAAGGAAGTAATTAAAAATAATTACACTTAAGTACTTCAAATTTTATTTCCATTAGGAAAATAATTAATTGGGAATGGTTATCAAGATAACCACATCTTTAACTGTGCATAGCAAAACAACCTATTTTTTTTCCAGTCATCTGTTGCTAAGGATGCTGCTGTTCCACTCCTAGAAGCTTGTATTCCCAAAGTGCACCACGTCACAGCCACTCCTATACAGTCAAATCAGAAATCCTTTTTATGTTTAAATAAGGACCAACGTCAAACATTCAAATTATCATCACTTGCCATGTCAGCTGTTTCAACGTCATTTACAATGGAAATGATTACTTGCAAGGCATTAGCATGAAACAGATCTCACACCAACATTAGAAATCAAACAGCTGAGTTTAAACTTCAGCAGGAGCACTCCTGTATCTACTGTGTTGCCCTTCTTTTGAGGAAAAGATGAATACACGTTTAAACTTCATGTTACAGTTTTTCAGAACACCTTAAGACTCCCTCCCTCATATAGTGCAAAAGTGAAACAAATGATGCAGTAGAGTTTTTAAAGACAATGAAACAGAGGACAGAAATTTTTAAAGGAATACTAGAAATCTATTTTCCTGTGTTTGCAAAAACAATTGAAAGAGAGGAGTTTGTTGTAACATGGTCTTGGTGCAACCACAAGAAGGTGTTGTTATCCATGCTAATCATGGCCTTTTCTGAAAAGCAGAGTGGTTTGTGCCATGGAGCATCCCAGGGGACTCCTCTGTCATTGAGGAGAAAACAGCCCAGGGAACTTGGCTTTATTACTATTACTGCTACAAACCTCTGGCAAGGCCACCTGGACAAAGTTAACCTGAAAACCTGAGCCAGTCATTTAACCCTATTTAATTCATTTCACATTAAATTCATTTGTGTTTGCAATGTATAAAACACACTAAATTCTCAATTTAAGCATAATTTAATTCAAGATTCACAACGTATAACATTAGTAACCATTTAATTTGCAGCTATGCTGTGTTCTTGCACACATTTGTAAGTAAGTATTTTTTCCTGTTTTCTACATCCTTTCTCTCTTCAAACTATGATCCCAAATACCATGAAAAACTTACTCTGAGGAAATGACCAACAGATCAGGAATGGACTTGTTGCACATCTTGCTCATTAATTTTAAATTCAGACCCTTTACCCTCCCCTCACAATTCCTGTCCCTCTGCCAAAATGAAGCAGCTGATTGTTACCACATTTCAGGGTCAGCTCTTACCAGGAGGTGGTGGACAGGGCCTGGTGGGAGTTCCTGTCTTAGGGGGCAGTGCAGGAGGAACATCCTCATTTTTAGCTGGTGGTTCCTCAAATAAGTTTTTAGTTACGGTGACACTGCTGACAGAGCCCGATGTGGAAGAGCTAAAGGGATCCTCACTGTTGGCCTTCAGTAAAGAAAACAGCAACATACACATTTTCAGTGCACTGCTACCAAACATTCTCTTCAATAATATAGTATTAAATCAGAACTGCAAGTTTGGACTAAGACTAAAGACCTTTATTTTTTACACATATCCACATACTCCAAAAGTCTGAACAGAAAGAAAAATCAGGAATGGCTACTGTGTACAGCACTATAAAAGTTGAAAGCAGTTAAACATAATAATACTTTTGCTACTAAACTCAGCAAATTTAAAAATAAATAACTAAGTAAATTACAATATCACTGGAAATGGAGAGAAAATACTTATCAACCTGAAAAGATTACATTGCATTCTTCACAGAATTGCAGGACAATCTGCTATCAAGACCTCTTTTTCAAGCAAGTCAGCCATTATAAATGTTTAGTAGTGGCAAAACTGTAATGAAACTGAGTAAGCTCTGTCTTGTCAATGCAGTTTCATGCATTTTCTGTGAGAAGCAGCAGCTCCATATTACCTTTGACAGTGTGCTGAAGTCAGCAAAGCCCCCTTCAAAGGATTCACTTCCAAACAGGGAGGCAAAGGGGTCTGTAGCTAAATACACACAAATCAGGCAAAGAATAAGATTAGAAGTTAAAATGAAACACTGAAAAAAAAATCCACTACAAAATAGCAATTCTTACATATTTTGCAACATAAACTAATTACTACGAAGTATTTTATGAAGTGAGCACTTCAAGTTTATATTAAGTAGCTTTCTAAAAAACTCTGTCAACTTCCAATTAAGAATAATAGCTCTCCTGAAAAAAAGTTAAATTCCACTGAAAATACCAACACTGCATACTATTATGAAAATGTACTACTGAGATACATGTATGTATACACACAGAGGTGTTTTTTTGTGTGCATACACCCATAAATATACATATACAGACATATATATATGTGTGTATATATATGTATATGAACATGAACCAGAGCTCTTTTCTGACTGCAGACCCACTTGTGGGATCAAGTACCTGAACCTCGTATCATCCCAGTCTAATTCAACTTTCATTCTCATGTGCCTAAAATTTGTGAAAACTGCTACTGTACTGCAGAGCAGCAAGTACCATACTCACTTCTGCATCTCTAAAAAACACCTTTTATTCCCTACAATTAAAATGAACAGGTTTACAATAAAAAAATCACACATGGATTCCTGTTTTAGATTATGACTTGTCAGTGCAGTTTAGGAAAATGAGAGTTAAGAACCTTCCCTAAAAAATCTTTAGCCCTCAGATGAGAGAGGGTCACAGAAGAAGCAAACTTTAGCAGTAAAAAAATCTCGATGAAGCAGTTACTCTATTCCACATGTACTCTTCTAGTGCAGAGCTATCCTGATGTTACTTAGAAAGTAACATCAAATCTCTGAAAACAACCCTAATGGGAGGCAGCATAAACCATCCAAATAGTCCAAACACTTAGATCAAGATACTGTCCCAGTTTTAGGTAAAGCAGAGGAACAGTTCTTGTGGAATCAGTCTTCAGTGACACACACTACAGATAAAGAGTCAGTTCTGGCTTATAAAATTCCCCCCTGAAAACAGGCACCTTATGTCACACTTCATAGGAAAATTCAGAAAACATGGGAAATCCCTAAAATGCTCTGTTGCAAATTCAATTAAAAGACTAGAAAAAAAACCAAGTTAATGCAAATAAAAATAAAACCCGAGAAGCTTGATTTGTACAATCTACTTTTACCTAGATCATTTGATGTAGTAACAGTGGTTCCACCAGGAGCAAAAGGGTCATTCTTCTTTGATATCTCTGTCTAAAATAAAAAATTCCTTTGGAGGGAAATTTGTTTTTCAGCTTAAAGGATTCTTCAATCTAAGAATACAGTCACGATTTATTTTAGTTTAGAAATTTTAAGATAACACATCTGGAAATAGCTTTTATCAGCATCAGCAAACAAGCCTGTTAACAGAAACTCCTCTCTCTTTTGATTAATACTTTGAAAGGGTGAAAAAAAGGTACAGTATGTGCAACATTCTTGGTAACAGCTACAGCAATGGCCAGGAATATCTACCACTCATTTTGGCCTCAGACTTCTACAACCAGAGCCATCTTCACGAAGACATAGGATTTAAACCCTCCAGAGACGTGTGGTAAAGCATTTAGGATGAATGCACAACTTCAGTAATGCAGTACAGATCTCAAGAATCCACTGCTAATCCCACACCACAGCTCTGACCTCCCTTTTTTTCCTTCCTTGGACAGTAATAACAGCAACAGTTGGTTACATTAGAACATCAAGACTTTGAAAAGGATAGTGTGCTAAGCATTACAGATTGTGGAAACCTAATTTTTAAGGCTGGAGGTGTAGGCTGTGGTGGGTAATGTGACCTTGAGATCTGCACAATGTGCACACCATGGGGAAGGGCAGGACCACCACTGTCAGGTGCAGTGATTTTTCTCTCCTGGCTGCTATGGGTGCACCTCAGGCACACTCTACAGCCACTCAACTTGCTTCTTAATCCACATGTATCTGAGTTTTATATATGTCTACACATGTTTTATGCACACACAAAGCTGGAAGTGAGGTATGAACAGAAAGAGCACTGAAAAGGAAAGGAGATGGCAAAAGAATGGAGACAAAGTTAATGGCATGAAGAATTTCAGCTGCTTAAATTTTTTGTTTATCAGCTTTAAATATTACACATTCAACAAGTTCTAGTCTACACCAGAGGGTTTATTGCCCAACTCCACCTTATAAAAGGCTCAACACTATTCAGTAACTGCTCATTTATAATGTGAGCTAAAAGTTACATGAAAATACACTTGAAAGAGGTACATTCAGTAGGAATCTCCACATTGAGACTTTTGGTGATTCTTATTAAAAAAAAAAAACCAAAACACAACAAAACCTAAACATACACCTACAGAACAATTTGACTTTTCTAGGGGGAAATCCCATACACCACATCAAATTTCAGATAAAATGCAGCAGTTCTTGATCCTATAGTGTGAGGAGGCAAAAATCAAGTAACTCAACGTAACTTCATGAGGTTGATTCTGGGTTTCTTTCCATTTATTAAGTTCCATCAACTAATACAGTTGTTGGAGAGCTCTAGAGCTCTCCAACAACAGACCTTAAGTCATTACTGTTAAATAATGACAGAGCTTAAGTCTTTACTGTCAAATGCTCTTAGCTTTGGGGCAGTGAAGATCCACAATGAAATACTTCTAAAATGTTTTCATTTTTACTTCTATTTCATCTGTGACTGCTTCTAGCAAATAGGACACAAAAAGGCAAAACAGAGCTGGGGAACCAGAGGTAATTTTTATATTATTTATGAATATCAATTTTTTAAAACATGTCTAAAAGTACAAAAGAGGTTATTTTGTCCAAATCATATCTAGAAAGCAATGAAAGGTATGACACCAAACTTACTGTGGTATTATTAATGTTGTCTGCAGAGCTAAAGGGATCAGTACCAGCAGTCACAAAAGGGTCAGTGGAGGATTGTTTGAAGAAAGAGTCAGCTGCAAAAGGGTCTGAGCCTTTGAAGGGATCACCACCAAAGGGATCTAAAAAGTAAACATCTCCTGAACATTTCTGCTTGCTTTACTTAGCTGATATGCTAAAAACTAAACAATATCACTTTTTTCCTACTGCTATAAAGTGACACATTTAAGATCAAGGACCTTTGAAGTATGAAATTCACCTGTACTCTGATTCAAAACATCAGAGAAGCCAACATTTTCTGCACATCATGAAAACAGTAGTTCCAGAATCATCTCAGCATGTGTGTTCTTTAACCAAGTCCCCTACAAATGAAGCATTTTACAGAACCTAATGTTTTCTAGGAACTCTCCTGCCCTCCTCAACCCAATTGATGTTTCTTATTTGGCACTTGGTGCTCAAACCTATTTTACTATTGGTTTTCCCACTGGTTATTTGGCTTTTTTTTGCCACCAGGAACTCCACCCAGGACCAAACAAACAATGCAATGGCATTGCCTACACAGTCAGTCTAAATAGAGACTTCCCACCTTTTCAATACTTGGTTCTAAAGCAAGTTGGTAAATTAAGAGCCTTTAAAAGAGCACAGTCCTACTACTTTGCATATAAAACAGGCAGCAAGTGTTTGGGGCCTTCTGTTGACACCTTCATACTTAAATCCCAACTAAGGAACTTCCAACAAGAACAAAGTTCATTGGCAATGGACTTCTCTGAAAAGCTTTAACACAAGTGGCCAGGTGCTAATGCATCATGACTTTTTGTGGCATTTCCACCTACTTTTTTCCTCTGAAAGTGGTGACACCTTTCCCCACTAGCAAGAACCATTTAGAAAAATAAACACATTGCAACTTATAAAGTTACTTACCAATTTTTCCAAAAGGGTCATCTTTGAAGGGATCATCTGTTCAAAAGAAAAGCAAATATTCATTAAGCAGCTTATTACCATCATGAAACACACACAAAAGCAGCCATCTCCAAGCTGCATTTCCTTTGGCTGCTGTCCACAAACACCCACATTATGCAGTATTACTAGAGCAGTACTCCAGGCCAGCTACTGAGATGAGTCCCAGTTTTGTTTAATTGTCATAGACACTGTGGATGGTAGCTCCTGAGTGTTCACTTCAGTACTGGATGCATGATCCCAGCTCATTTCTACTTCCTCATGTACATCTGAGAGATAGACAGCCTGTCTCTTGGCTGTACATGAATATAGTGAGTGCTCAAAGCCCAAAAGTTTGGCTCTTGACAGACCTTTTCTTTTCTGAAAAAAAGGCCTTATCATGTGCTGTAAGACCACTTCAATATAAACAAAAATCAAGCAGTATCTACACAGACACATTCAAGCTGTTTTAAATTAGTTGAATTTATTCATTAAAAATATTAAATCTGCACTGACATTCTTGCAGAAACCAAGTGATCTGAAACAAATTTAGCTTATTTTCCTTTCAAAGCAATACAAGCTAAATTGATCAGACCATGTTGATCTGAAGGCGTGTAAAATCATATTAATGTGGCTGAAAACATCTGCTTGAGCAGTTTATTCAAGTTAACTCCCCTTCCCCAACTGGCTCCATATAGGCAGATCATTCCTTCCAGCAAAAAATAAGAGCAGAGCAACATCATTCGTCAACGGCAAGTTCTTAAAATAAAGCCTAGCACTTCCACAAGACGAACAGATGGTGCAGTTCCACATTACCTTGTTCTGAGAGCCAAACTCAGCAGAAGTAGGCCACAGCCATTCATTGTGAACCACCCACACCCTCCCCACAGCACAGCCCAGAGAACCCTCTCCTGACCCGTCTGTGGATCGGGGCTGTAAATCACATTAGTGATGCATCACAAGCCTGCCCACACCTTTACAGCCAAAATGCCACCAGGGCAGGGGCAGGGAGGGGCTGGGGAAGAGAAGTCCTCAGGAAGAGCAGTGAGGGAAAGGAGCAATTTTCGGGGGCTCATTAGGAAGTCCATATCAAGGAAGGAGAAACACCCTGGAATTCTCATTTCTATCACTTCCATATTTGTAATGCTATTGGCTCCACACTCCTGCCACTCACACATCTTCAGATTTATTCTATAAAGAGCAGTCTCAAGGTGAAGATGAGTCTGATGTATTCTCACAAGACCTGTTTCTGCAAATCTGCACTTAGAGAGAAATGTTTACTTACTGCCAACAAAAGGGTCAGACTGGAAGAACTCTAAGCTGGCTTCAGAAACTAGATCAGGCAAGGGATGAGATTCAGCATCAAATGGATCTTCCTGGGCAATGCAGATGGAGAGAAACATATTAAATTTTTAAGACTTGCAAGGATGGAAAACATTTATGTCATCTCCTGTTACCATTCAGTGGTTTCTTAAAACTTAAAGCAAAGAGACAGCTGGAATTCTATACAATTCATCAATGGGGATTCAAGATATTTTTCCATTACCTGCCTGCTACATGAGATGAAATGTGTTCAAGACATCACACTAAATAAAACCATAGGAAGTGACAATTATTTCTCTATTGCTGTATGACCATCATGCAAGCTTGAAACAGTTTAACCAGAATTTATTTTAACCTACTTTTTCTACCAGACCTTAACAAACTCACTTTTTTGGTAACAGTTGCAGCTGGGGTCTCTTTCTCTTCTCCAACAGAGACTGCTGTTTCAGGACTATTCCTTATCTGTACAAGGATAAAAGTAATTCACCATAAATAAGTAAATACAAGACTGCATGATAAAATTTTAAGTTTTAAATAGAATCACAGAATATACTAAAGCATACTTCAAGAGGCTCATACTTATTATGGCACATACTTTACTGTTCCATAAACCCTGTAGAAGTTAAAAAAAAAAAATCAATCATGAATCTACTGAGACATAAGGAAGAACATTTAAAGCAAGACAATTTTAGATATTCTGTACTTTTCCTTATTCTGCTCTCATTGCACCCAGTGAAGACAGCTGCTCTGCTGTAATGTTAATTCAGCTATTCAATTTATGATATTTTGCTTTGGAAATAAATACAGAAAAAATGTTATTGCTACTTTCCAGGCAAGCTAAAATTGCCTCCTTTCCCGCTTATGAACTTTCAGATATGTGGAAACACAGTCCCTCAGAGAAACACCCTGAAATTTCAGTTGTGCAAGTGTTTAAAAACATAATCAATCTTGGTACATTCTTAACTTATTCCAACTTCACAGCTGCAATGCATCGTGATCAAGCAGGCAAAACACTACTCACTGGAGACACAGAGTTTGTTTGTTCCTCTTCTGCTATACTTTCCCTCTCAGCATTCTCATTAAGGTTTGCAGTTTCACTGCTGCTGTTGCTAAGACTAGAATGATCCACAGTTCCATTAACAAGTGTACATTGGGACTGAGAGTGCCAACTAAATTGGTTATTTTCCAGTTCTTTCAGTTCAAGAAGCTTTGTCTGCACCTGTAAACAGAAATAAATGTATTTGCATCAGTATGGCAGCACATGGAAGCCAGTAAATGACCATCCCCTCCTAAATATAAGGTGGGTGATATATATCTGAAAATCTTATTTTCAAAAGTAAATATAATAAAAACCTGTTCTGTCTATCAAAGGGTGAAATTTGAGAGAAAAGCAGAAATCCTATTTAGCAGAAGTGCAGAGTGGTTAAAGGACACACCTTTTGCCAAGGAAGAAGACTGTCACTGGCAACACCACCACTTGTTGCTACTCAGGTTCATCAGAAAAGTTGCAAAGGTTTCAGGGTTTTTTTGTTTCGTTGGTTTTGCTGGAGAGTTTTGGTTAGGCTTTTTTTTCTTATTTTTGTTTTGGATTGGGGTTTTGTGTGTGTGTGGTTTGGGATTTTTTTCTAGATTATGTATTTGCAAGTTCCTTAAACTCAAAATTAAAAAGGCTGCTTTACCAGAATTCTCATCTTCCAAGAAGGAATATTACAATTTCATTATCATCTCCCACATGACTGCTGTAGTCTACAAAAGCCAAGTATATCTTCCTAAGCAGACACTCAAATTCATATAGTATTATTTCAGCAATATGTTTAATGCAGTGCTTTTCAGCAAACATTTACCACCAACCTGCCAGTTATGAAGGAATTACTGGATTTGGCAGGTTATGCAAAAGAATAAACTTAGTTCAGATATTTGGGTGCCTAAATCCCACTGAACTCTGCTAGGTCACTCACCTAATTGAGTTATTGGGGTGTCAGCAAAGACAAATCTTTGTCTTTCAAATTAACTGACCTTAGACCAGCCATTAGATAATCTTGCCTAAAGCACCAAAGCACCTACTGCTCCTTATTTATGAGTCAAGAGCAATAAAATCAGAAGTACTGTTATAAAACCTAGTAAAAAAAATGTCTGTAGTACACTCAAGCATAACCACTTATATTATCAGTCTCAAATCTGAGCAAGCATCTCTTGTCAGTAAAAACCACTGGAACAGTATAACCTTCTCTGTACCTGTGCCGAAATGATGAAAAGATTCATTTGTTTACTTCTCAGTTTCTAAACTAAAAGCCATATTTTAAAATTATGCATGTTATAAGACTCGTCAGCAAGTTAAGACGTGAATTGTGTGAAATGACCAACCCAAAAGTCAGCCATTTCTAGGATTCAAAGGTAGGCTTTGCCTTTTGTTTTCAACTTTGTATCAGTGTGAGTGGCTAATACATAACACAGCTGGCAACAGGGAAGGAGAACCATGAGGAAAGGGTGTGCAAGCTCATGCATCACTGAAGGAATAACAAATCACTGATTACAGAGACAAACTGAAAGCGTCCCATGCCACAGCAGCCACTTCAAAGCACAGGGCTCTCTGCTTCTCAGTGTCTAATCTCAACCCAATTTCTTCTTACATCCACCTTACCCTCCCCCTTCAACAGTGCATTAAGTAAATGCTATCAGTAATTTTATATCAACTGCACATCAATTAAAGAATAGTGAGAGTGTGCCCCAGGCCATGGCTGAGGATGAAAACTTAAATAACTACTGGACACAGAGAATTTAAGTCTGCGTTAGCCCTTTTTCATTCATTACATTATGACAAATTATTCATGGAGTATAATAAATTAATCCCTTTAATTAATATTCTTGGAGAAAGACCATGAAGTATCTTGAGTGACTTAAGTCAGCCTCTAAAAATCCTAACAACTACTAGCACAAAACACATGTGTAAGTAAATAAAGACATGAGCAAAGAGTGAAGAAAAAAGGAAACAACACCTTTGCCTTAAGGCAAACCACACTAAAGGTTGCCAGCTCAAAATATTTTTTGGGGGGTGGGTCTTTCACACTGCCTTACTGAATTGATTTCCTGTTGTGAATCCTGCAGATGTTGCTGAAGAGGTCCCAGCTGTGCTTTCCCAGACTCTATGCAATGCTCAAGCTCTGCAGTTTCTTGCTGCAGGCGACTCAACTCCTCTTGGGCTTTGGTCAGTTCATCTTCATACGCTGAAATCTTTGATTCCTGGCTTGTTATTTCAGCCTTCAGCATAGCAATCTAAAGCATGAACAGTATTTCAAGTTAAAAATAAAACCAAAAAGCCAACAAAAAATTCACATCCAAAAACCCAAACAACACTTCCAAACACATCCAAATACTATTATTTATGACCAGAAAAAGTAAAAAAATCTCATAGCTATTGAAGAGATTATAGATCTCTAAATGAGCAGTTAATTCTCTATTGGTCTCAATAGGAACAGTATTTTAGCCGTTCTTCTGCCCAACACAGATATTTCTAGTATTGAAAAGATAATTTCAGACCCTAAAGAAATACAATAGCTTTATGTTAAAAAAAAATTACACAAGATATTTTTTTAACCACTAAGAAGTCAGTCCCAGTAATTAGTGCTTCTAATTACATTTATATTAATTCATAATTTTGCTAACTGTTTGCTCTAAACCTTATTTGTGTGCAAGTCTATCTCAATATGTTTGTTGACAAGCTGATAGTAAATTGATGTACTTCCTATGCTCTGTCAGTCACAAAACCTTGACATTCAGGTTATTTATTCATTAAAGCTTTTTCTCCTGCCCCAACAACTGGAACTCTGCAAGGCTGAGTTCTTCAAGACAAGGCATTTACTCTTCCCAAGGGCCTTGGCCACCAGGACTTACCAAATGGGCCTCCTCTGCACACTTCTGCCTGATGTCATTAAGTTGTTCTTCCAACTTGGCCTTCTGCTCATCAAGATCATTAAGGGTTTCCTGTGCTTCCTGTTTCTGAGCTTGCAACTTTTGCAGGTTACTGCTCTCCCGCTTTACTTCATCCTGGAGATCCTGAAATAAAACACATCAGCTTTACATTTGTTCCTTCTCTCCCCCAAACCACTAAAATCCGCAGTACAAACTGCAGTGCTAACCCAGATTTCAAAGTATCAACAAATGATCTTCCAGAAGCCTGCACAGATACCAGACAAGCAAGTACTCTCAGCTTCTAGTAAATGACATAAAAATGACATAAAAATAATCAGGTTGTTTGCCTTTGCTTTTCTTCAGTAAAATAAATCTCACTGAAGTATCGAGATCATGCACTAACACACAGATTAACCGTTTTCCTCAGAGAGAGCTCAGGTTTTCATTTTGAATTTAGAAGTTGTCTTTACTCAGGCTGCTACAGTGTCTCTGTCCTATGTTTTAGCACTATATCTTACTGGGTTTCTTATTAAGAACATGGACGTGATGGAGCAAGTCCAAAGTTGTCCATGAAGATGGTCAGAGGGCAGGAGCACCTCTGCTATCAAGCCAGGCTGAGACAGCTGGGGTTGTTCACCTTGGCAAAGTGAAGGCTCCAGGGGGACCTTAAAGCCCCTTCCAGGAATTAAAAGGGGCTTGCAAGAAAGCTGGAAAGGGACTTTTTATCAGGGCATGGAGTAATACGAGAAGGGGGAATGGCTTCACACTGACAGAAGGCAGGTTTAGATGGGGTATTAGTAAAAAATCCTTCCCTGTGAAGGTGGTGAGGCCCTGTCTTAGGCTGCCCAGAGAAGCTGTAGCCAGGTTGGACAGGGCTTGGAGTGACCTGGGATAGTGGAAAATGTCCCTGTCCATGGCAGGGGGTTGGTATGAGATGGGCTTTGAGGCTCCTTCCAACACAAACCATTCTGTGATTCTATGATAACAGAAATACTTTATTCTGCTCCTTCCCCCTTCAAAAATACATGGCCAAAAATAGGAACTGGTTTTCAGAGCAAGTATGGTAAAAGACCATTAACCCAAATGCACTGCCTCCTAAGGCATTCCTGCCCCTGATTTTGCAAGGATCAGCCAAAAACTTATTTTCTGTGTACCAGTATGGGTAAGAAATGCACATTTCATACACAAAAATACGGAATCTTCTGGTTTATGAAAGAGCAACAAGTATGTGTCTTGTGTTTTAAGTATATTAAGTAGCATCATAAAATAATTAGTTCATTTCTGAGCAACAGGGATGTTTATACTTCAACAAGCTGAAGAGATAATACTGAAAAACATGTCAAGGAAAGAAAGTAGAAAGAAGAAAGAATTGTCAAAGTCAAGGGGAAGAGATAATACAGGGAGATCAAAAAAGATTAATACAAAAGGAAAAGTATTAGATGAAAAGAGAAGATTGCAGTCTTTATGAGAAAATACAGCAATTTCAGGAAGGATCATCAACAACAACTAAAAAATTAACAGAGAGCAAAAAAAACTATGGAGGCTAAGAAAACAAGCCAATGTGAAATTCTCTGCTGCTCTAAGCTACAATCCTGCTTTCCTTTTCTAGGGGTGTTTTGTTTGGGTTCTTTTTGGTGGAGACAGCTTATGCATGTGCTGTGTGCTAACACCTCCACATAATGAGGACAAAAAGCCAGATAGGAATAGAAAGGCATATGGTGCAGCAGTCAGATGCTGGGGAATTAGGCAGCCTCAAGACAACTGGAGGACGACCCAAAGATACATCATAGATGCTTTTTTGTTAAAAATCAACCACAGAACCAAGCAAAAAAATCCCCAAACCAAAACACAAAAAGCCCCCCACAAAAACCCTCCCAATCCAATTTGAATTTCAGTGAAGGGTATGTCAGTATGCAGCAGTCAGAGCAGGAGAAATGCTGGTTATTTCTAACCCATGAAAGAAAAACCAGTGCACACACAAAAAGCTCTTAGAGCAGCTACTGACTTGGATAATTGGGACAGTCTTGATCCATTCATTTTTACACAGCTTTGAAAAGCAAGGATCAGCTGACACTTAACACAAGAAGTGGAGGAAAAAAGTAACAGCTTAAAGAGACTTCAGCCTCCTTTCTCCTTAAGGAGGCAAGAATTCACATCCACATAAGCTAAATATAGACCACCTCCACTTTTGTCTGTCCTAGGCACCGCAGTAGAGAAGCACAGAAAAGCCTGATGGCTGCCAGAAGAGAAAAAAAGGAAAAAACCCAACTGAACCCAAAACCTGTGGTAGTTTTTGTTCACACGTGCACCTAACCACTCCAGAGTTAAAGGCTGGAGTGTGGAGTAGACACTACACACAAAACTGGCTATAATACTCAAAGACACCTCTTCATGAAGTAAACCAGGCTCCAATTAAGCTTCAATTTCAAAGAACACCCCTCAGCATAGAGGCAGCATCTTAATGTTCAAGCACTGAATGAGATTCTAAATGAAAACCATTATGATATTTGAGGTGTTACAAACTGGCATTCTGATGGTAAAAGTAATCCTTGTATCAGATTTATGATCACTGTAACTCTTTATGCCAACAGAGTGTAGGATAAGGAATGTTTAGGAATCCATATTTCCATGGACAATGGATTCAATAGCTTGCCAGTCTGTACTTCCCAAGACAATTCACATGCTAGAAAATGTTAAGCCTGCAAGAGGACAGAGAAGTAAAACTTCACTGACTTTCTAATGGCATTGGTGCACTGCAATAAAGACAAAAAATCCAATTCTGAGAGGGACACTTGCAGCATGTAACTTTGAGGACACACCACCAGACTTTAGCAGTCTTTGCTACGAAAGACCTGATATTTTAATAAGCACATTAAACCCCATCAATATGCTATATTTTCCTTACAACTCTTTTTCTGTGTTTGCTTTTTAGTACCATTGACGCAGTATAGAAATTATTTTATAGAAGAAAAAACTGATTTGTCTAGGAGGAAGGAAAGAATGACAGTTTGATTGATCACTGACCATGGCTATATTTGAGATTACCATTTGTGTCCATGAAGTGTGATGCCACAAAACTAGCTTGAAGCAAGGAGGCAGGTTAGAGCAAACTGGTTTTGTAGTTTTGACCATCTTTAGAAATGTCCCCATTAGAACAAAACCAGAAGAAAAAAGGATGAGGTGGAGATATCAGTCTGTCACTTTATTCTCTGAAGTTCTAGAAAGTTTGTTGAAACATGCAGGTCCTCTACCAGTACGAAATAAGAAAAGGTAAAGGGCCATCACATTAAATAAATGCTGCAGCCATTTCCTGTTTGATCCTAGAGGTTTCTCATTTTCCTGAGAAGCCAATAATAGATTGTTTCTTCTCTGCAGACTGACAGAACTCTTTAACTACGTTTAACAAATGGCTTGTGTGACCACTAACAGGTTAAAGACCTGAGACAGCTGCTCCCAACACCACTGCTCAGGGATACAGAGACTCAGAGCATTCTGTGATGCTGCTGCCTATCAAACACACACAGATGACACTGTAACATTCAAGGTAATGTTTTTATCAAGCTTTACAAACCTTTTGTGCAAAGGCACCAGACAGCTCAACCCTCACATGAGCATACACTGATTCCAGAAGATACCAACAAAATAATCTTGTGTGCAAAGCCAGGAATACCCCTGAGAATTCTGTGAAGAGTGGGAAAGGGAATCTGCAGGGTGGGGAGGGGAATGACTGTGGAGCACAGGCATGGGCAACTTCCACACGCATTCCTGCAGCTGCTGGAGCTGCTGCCAGTGTGACCAACAGGCCAGCATCTGATTATCTCCTCAAAGGTCACTCTATTAATTATCATCCAGGCTCCAAGGATGTTAAATAAACCTGCACAAAATTCACAACTCTTGTAATATATTAGCTCCCTTTCAGCCCAACCAAAATCGAAATGCAGAAATCTTGCACTATTTGCTCTTAAGTAAAGATTATGGAAAATGACAGATTCTTAAAACAAATGTACAAATAAATATAAGTGGTCAGATATCACACTGAAGGTTTTTTTTTAAATAGCAACTTCAAATTTAATTGGAATATTGCTTTGCAATATTTAATTCAGAGCTTGGCTAGTCTATCAGCACCGTAAACACTGATGCTGACTGCATAATTTTTAACATCTGCAAAACACTTGTAAATTTAAATTTTCCAACATTCTAGAAATTAAATATCATCCTTTCAAATAAAAATCAACAGATCCTTTTTAAAATTCACTTATATTAGGCAAAATTAACTTGAGGCAACATTTCTCCCAAGCTGGTAATTACTGTGCCTCTTAAGAAGCAGCCCCATATATAAGACCTTTTAATTCAGCCACTTATGTTTATTAATTAATTTACAGTGCTACAGTGTCCTCTTTAGTTTTAATTACACAGTAGATAATCTTGCTTAAGAAAAAAGAAAGAAAAATCTATTCTTTTGTAATATTTTTCATTTAAAACCCCAAGCATGCTATATATCCTATAGGAGCTTGCACATTTATATTAATATACACAGCTACACAAACCCAAAATTACATAGAAAACACACTTCAAAGTACATGCCTTTTCTTAGCCACCAATTTTTTTTCTTTTTACTGGATAAGCGATGTGATCTAAAGACTCAGTAATCCCACTGTCATTAAAGCAGCATATGGTGCAATATCAGGTGTCTCAACAATAATTTGTTGTTTTATTTACCTGGACCTCACTTGTCCTCTGCTTGATGGCATCTTCTTTCTCCTTCAGGTCTTGCTCTACATTATTCTTTTCCCTGGAAGACCAGCAAACAATGCAAGAATACTTAAGAACATCAGCTACAGCAGGTACAGTTATCCAGCCCCCTAAGCCTGTATCTCTCTTTAAATACATAGTGAAACATTAAACACAAAAGATGTGAGGGATTTCTGCTTTCCAAATTATTTACAAGACAGAAGCCCACATAAGTGTTCTGCATAAACCCCCCCTGTCTTTCCACCAACTGCACTCCAGTGATAAGAATGGCTCAAAAATGGAAGGGGGCGGGAGGCAGAAATCAATGAAATACTGTCTCCAGTGATCTCACTGTTGCTATGGAGCACTTGTCTAATGAAAACTGCTAGGAAAAGTGGGAGGGATTGCATCAGATTCCATCTATTAACCCCTGCAAACACAGCGATGCCTGTGCTCCCAGCAGCCAGGGAACACTGCCACAGGCCAGTGGAGCCCATTAATGCCCTTTGCCTGTCAGATTTTGGATCTGTCTGCTGGGAAGCTCAGGGTGGAACAGGAAGGTTGGCATGGCTTGCTGGAATCACGATCTGCTCAGACACTCCACATGGAGTGATTTGCTGTGTCATATCAAGCCTGCCTCTACAGACATTTATTCAAATTTAAGTGACTGCTGATGACAGGGGAATTATCATCAATAAATTCTCATCAGTCAGACATAACAATAGCTTTAAGAAAGGGAAAAAACCCATACAACTCAGAAGTGTTACTGTTATAAAAAAATCATGAGTGTTTCTCTCTAGACAGCATATGGAGTCTTTTCTCCTTTCACAGATGCAGAAAAACATTAAGCATTACAGTTTTTACACAGTCTTCTGTAGATATTTACTCTCATAAAGATTCTGTTACTAAACCAATACACACATTAAATTTAGAATTTGAACAATAAACCTAACATTTATAAATGAAATACCATAATGAAAACCTATTAGATTGTACTACTGGTATAAACCGAAATTAAGAAACTTCATATTTTAATAGCAGCAGATTGTTAATCAATCTAAAACTATTTATTTTTTACTCTTATTTGCATTTCTGTGTCTGAAGTAAAGCAGGTCTACTCTATGTTCTCTTTACTCAAGCTGAGAAAGTTTCGTTTACTGCTAAACCACACACAATGGAAAATTAAAAGAACCCAGATGTCAGGTGTTAACTGAACATTTGCTCTGACAAATAATTACTATAGATTATACTCTGCTATTATTTTTCTCATTATCTGATTAAGGCACAACTTCCTGATTATGCCCAAAGGGGAAGTTTAAATGGAAGGAAAAGGAAAGATGTGGAAAGAGGAATTTAGAAGAACAAGGCTATTTATTCTCTTAAGTGTGATCCTTCGAATTTCATAAAATTAATCAGTCTCCATTCATCAGAAACTGGAAATTCTAAAAATATCTTCACCTTTTCAATCAAAGCTACAGCACACTGCTCTAGCTCCATAAGCATCTGTAGCACAGTTGTACTCAGATATTTAAAGCATTGCAACTCAGGCTTGAAACAACCTCTGTTGCTTTGGTTTCCACAACTTTCCATGAACAAAGGTCTCAATAAAGCACCTCTACAGATCTATGTACAAATCAGGCTGAAAAACACCTTCAAGCCCTCAAACACCCATCAAACACAGCCAACACTCATATATATTCTTCCTGATTGATGACAAAACAGAGTAGGAAAACAAATACTCATTATTTTTCATGCTGGGGTGGGAAAACAGCAAGAAATAGAACTGCAAGCAGGTGTGGTTAATACACAGCCTTTCCACATGACTGTCACTGATGTGCCTGAGAGACTGTCAGAAATGCAGATCACTTCCTTTGTACTTCAACACAAGCCAGGTACCTAAATCCTTGCAATCTGGACTAAGCAACAGGATACAACACCCACCCACTGGCACTTCCATGAGCCAAATCAGAGCACAAACAATGAATTGGAAAGAATCAAGTGAAAGAAGTATTGTCAGGCAGAACAAGAAAAGCTTAGGCAGCAGTCTCAGGCAAAGGAAAACAAGCTGAGTGTATATAGTCTGCACATAACACATCCCCTCCTCCCCCCAGAAATGCCCCTTTGTTTCAAAGAAAAGACAACAGAGACCTACTTAATTCACTAATTCTTCTGAATGCCTCCATTTCTTTTAGAAACTATCTGCTCTGCCCCTGTAGGAATGCTCAGCAACTGAAAGCACCAAAAACAAGTAACAAAATTGATTTGTTGAATATGACAGATTTCCTGGATCATAACGTCCCTTATTACATCCAAAAAAAAACCCCAAAAAGAACTGTGGTCTTGCCAACAAAGGACACTTGTAACCAATTCAAGTCAATTTTTGAAAGCAATTTCCCTATGCAGTTTAATAGTAGTCAGGTCAGGAGAACCTCATATCAAATGAACTAAAAGCAATGACTAATAGATGGTTTCTCCCATGCAGATGCTTCATGATTTACTAGATCCCTAAATTTAATACCAATTTGTGAATGGAGTCATTCATAAATGGGAGCCAGCACATTGCAAATATCTGTCATAGCTGAGAACTGCAAAGTCCCCATGTCAGCAGAGGTGCTCAAGCCAAACATTCAACTCTGGCCAGGCTGAATCACCTTAGATACAAAAGCAAAAAACCTCAAAGTTCTTTTTCACAGTAAGATGATGACTACTCACAGAGCTGGTAGCATTATCTACACTCAGAGTTGCTCAATATTTCTTATTTTCACATACATTTCTAGTTTTGGGAATTCCTAACATAGCAATGCTTCAGTTTGGCAATGCTAGAAAACAAGCCAAGGGTTTGCCTGGTTTCCTCTAACACTTGTTACTCCCAACCTCTTTTGTTCCAACAGCACAGTTGCTTCCAAACCAGAGGTTAGAAAAACTGATGTATCCTACATTAAAGTTCTTTGCTTTGCTAAGGTGATATAGATCTCTGAAAGGTAAAACAAAGGTTTGATGCAAGTGTATGGCAGGGAGAGATTTTCCTGTTTTTCTGGGGGATGTTTTGCTCTTTCATTGCTATTGAGACACCAACTTACCAGCTTTATGGTCCTTTTAATCTGATTTATAATTCAAGACAATTTAAATGTTCCTATTCAGCATATGTGAAGTATGACATCTCTGGTGAGATATCACAAGTTAAGCTCAACTACTCCACATGCTTAGAGAGAAATGTAGCATCAGTGAAACCTGAAGAAATCCCACGAATTTGTGGGCTGTAGCTAACTTTGAATACAAGAAAGCAAAGCTGGGTTTGTTGGGGAAGAAGAAGGTTTTATGGCTCAAAGAAGAATATTAAGAACATCTGGTCCAGCCTACCACAATGCTGATCAAAAAAAAGTTTCAAATAGCTTTCTAAAAATATAGTGCAACTGAAACAGAATTTAGAGACAGCAGTGCTAACAGACTCCAAGTGATGCAGATTCCACAATGTCCCCAGGTAAATCATTCCCCCACCAGAGAGGAATTCTCCTCCCTAATAAGTGTTCTGCATTTTATTCCTCAACCTCCAGCTTCCTGACACTGTAGTTATCATAATAAGATTAACAAAGCTATTGGCTACCAGAATCTTTCCCACACAAACTGCTGAGCCACAAAGACATTACCTCTGTATTCTTTGCTCAGTCTCTCCAAAAGCTGCTTTCCACACATTGTCACTCTTTTGGCCATTTCCTCTCCTG
>VZTR01023012.1:322456-336907 GCA_013400775.1 Chaetops frenatus | reverse complement strand
GATGTAAATACATTAGAAATATATATACACAGAGAGAGAGGCTGAAGAATTAACAAATAAGTTTGTAGCATTTTTTCATTATGTTTCCCCTTTATAAGGGCCTCAACTGATGCAGTTCATTGCCTTCTAAATTGTGTTTTTCACTAATACTTTCTTTTTGAGGTTTAGTGCTTAGCAAGTGAAGTTCAATATCTTTTAGAACATTAAAATAATTCTCCAAGCTTGTACCAGTGCTTGTGGAATTTTATTTGAGAGAAGACTTCAAACACTTTAATTTATCACCATTTTTCCAGAAATGGCTCCACTTAGCATCTAATTTTTTTGCTGTGGTAATCTCTTACTTAACACTTCTTACATTATTTCATCAGTTCTGGCATTAATAGTGTTAAAATTCCAACTTACTACGAACTTTTCTCAAGGATACCTTGAGGCATTCAAGTTCTATAAATATTGAAGGTTGAGGTAAAACTCAGTGTCTCATGGGACAGGAGATCTCAGGTGTAAGTTTTCTATGGCTCATTTAACCCACAAACAAAGTTACTGCTGTATACTGAGAGACATTCAACAAACTGACAGAAACATTAAACAGCACTAAAACTTGATTAAGGACTCTGACTAAATATAATAAATGAACCACACAGCCAGAAATTAATACACAGTGCATCTATATTAAACCCTGCCATCAGATTTTCAAAATCCCAAGAGACAGAAGATACTTACAACTGCAAACTCATCTCGATCCAACATTCCATCACGGTCAATATCACTCAATTCCCACACCTACCAAAAAAAAGCAGAATATAGGGATCTTTGACTAAACTGCAGCAGTTTCCTACTTAAAACCTCATTAAAAACAAACATGAGATCAGCCTCCCTCCAACATATCTCAAGTCCTATTAAGATTATCAGCGTTAGTTTTCAGTGAGCAATGTAAATTCACATAAACCATACAAAAGCAGAGAGATTCTTAATTTAGAGACAGAGGCACCCTGCCCTGATCCAAGTGTTAAAGTGTACACATAACTGATACACTGCAGTTGGAGGTGATCTATCCAAATTTTATTTTATTCTTCAGTTTAATAGTTGCACTCCAGAAGATCTTATTTAATAGTTAGGCTCATTACTAAAAACCTTCAGTTTGTAAAACAGGTACGGCTGAGTGCAGCCCAGGTATCATTTGTGAACTGACAATTAAGAAGAAAGATATTCTTACTCGTCCCAAGATATCCACTGGCAGTTTTGAGTTAAGGAGTACAGGTTTCACCTTATCCCCTGACAACAGTCCATTCACTGGATTTAGGCTGTCAAAAATAGCATCATACTTGACCTTGTCTTCCAGCTGCAGGGGCAGAAGAGAAATATTACTTATGCAAACAGTCATGTCATATTTGTAGCCTAAGAAGCAGAAGGTCTTTCAAAAGTCTTAACTTTTTTTTAATAAACACACATTGCAGTTCCTGATGCTTATAATAAAGCATCAAAAAGATAATATTTTTAAGTCAGAGATTCATCAAAACCCTGTGAGATTTCTTCTTCAATTATTTTCATGGCTTCATGTAACAACCTTTTTTTTTTCCTTTATTTTAGATTTCTAAACATGATGAGATTTCCCAAGGGTCAAGTGTTCTTATTAAATTTAGTCTATTAGCCCAATTACAGGGCTAATTACAATTGACAGGAATGGTAACTATCATACTGTAGAAATGTAGCATTAGATTTTTCTCAGAAAGACAAGTTTTCCTGCAAACCAGATAACAGTTCTAAGTAACAGCTAATATTTAGTTTACCTTTACAGCCCATGGTAGATCACTTGATGCTGTTCCACTGAGCAGCAAAGGACTACTAGTATCAGTCTAAGGAAAAACAAGGCAAAAAACCACCAGACACATTAAAAGAGACATGATGCTGACTTTGCAAAACCACCCCCTTATTTAAGAAGGTGTTTCTCAAAGCCAGAACTGCATTTTAGTATACCAAAATTTAGAGCAAAAAATTTAAAATGTTTATTCCATTAAGGACAACACTAATAGAACAAATATCATATATCATCAAATTATACACAATTTTATATTCAAATATATTCCCCACTAGAACATGTAGCAGCTTATCCCACATTGCTTGATTTTTTCCTGTTGTAGGGTCCCACTGCCCTGCAACACCACCCTCTGAAGCATTTGGTATTTATACCAAACTTAATTATTCACTTAAAAGCAGTTCTTACTAGTATGTTCAACTCAAAAAGAAATCTTACAAATCTTGGTGGAGGAACAGGCAAGTTGAGACTATTCAGGGAAACATCCAATCCATTCTGTGCACATGCTACAAGTCGTAAAGCCACAAAAAATTCCTACAAGGGAAAAAAAAGAAATTTTGAAGGATTTGTTATATGAAAATATAATTTTAAAAGCTGGTAACATTTCAGGAGAATTAGGAGCTTTTCTAGCATTGCTGCATATGAAAAGTTGCACATGGCTTCAAAGGGGGTCAGAAAGTGACAGAAAGCAGCAGCCAGCAAATGCTGGATTCCTCCAGTGAGACAAAGTTTGCAATTAATTTTCCAAGAATTTAGTAACTTCCTGGCCAGTGTAGTCAGTTCTCAGTACTCAGTTCTTGTATAACAGAACAGTGAAAATTTGAAGTGTAGTTACAGCTGTTTATCTTGGAGGAACTGAGCTGATCTAAAAGATGGTTAATGGAAGCAGAAGAAAACAGAAAAATGAACCAAAAAAGCCCCAAAATTGTTTGGCAGACTTTACAACCTCTTCTTCTTCCTACCATGGGAAGAAGCAGTTCCCTCTCCATGGACTGTTATTTAAGGAACTGTATTTCAGATCAAGCAGCAGCACACATTAGAGCTTGTGGTAGCACCACTGAGATGTGCAGTCTGTCCCCACACTGCTCCCTGCCACAGCTTGGGAAGGACAACTCCAAACAGGATGTACTAATGTCAAGACCACCAAAATTAAAAAAATAAGAATTTTGAAGATTTTACAAGAATTTTAATTTTTGCATTGTAACATTATGAGGAAAAAGTCACCTTCCTAGTAAATACAGTACATTAAACCTTAAATTACTTCTCAGCAGATTGCACAGCTACACATCAGCCCATTTTACAACCTGGAGAAAAGCTGATGAGGCAGCTGAAGGCTGTTTAATTTATTGTAGCTTTCACTCAAATGGGAATTACATAGCCAGCCAAAATTAGAAAAATCTGTTAGAAAAACTGCTTTCCTGAATCAAAAATTTCAACTTTCATCTTGTTGGGCTGGGTAATGGGTAAAGTCATACATCACATAAATAATTATACCTGTTTGTTCAGGATACCTTTGCCATCAGTATCAGCTAGGTCCCAAATCTGAAACATAAAAATAACAAAATATTCACAGCACTTGAAAGGAAGCTGGCAAGTCCTCTCTCCATTTATAATGGACTCTTGGAGGAAAGTTCACATCTTAATTTTCATGGTAGCACTTAACTGTGATGACCAATTTAAATATTGCATTAATTTCCACCACAAGCCACATACATAGTAGAATAAGGGAGGATTCTGAAGTTGGAAACTACTGAATAGAACAACTGAAAACACATTAGGGAAGATCATGTATCCTTTAGTATTACTATGTATTTTAATTCAAACAGGATAGAACTGAAGCAAGAAGACAGGATAAATAAATTAAACAGCTGTCATTAAATACCTTTCCAAGTACCAAATCTGTCAATCCAGACTTTTTCAAGAAAACAGCTGCATCAGAAGCTAATACTCTTCCAGCATTAGCAGAATCAACCTGGGGGAGAAAAAAACCCTCACATGACAAACTAGCTTTTGAAACGATGCCAGCTCTTTACACAAGCTCTCAAAAAGCTCCCAAAGAATAATTGCTCCAGTTAACAGTCTCTCTGAGGACTATCTTCTGAACCTATCTAATTAGCCCCTCCTAATCACAGGCTTTTCTTCTTGATGCCACCAAAACATGTGATTTTTAAAACCAGAGATTTCCAGGGTTTGATTACATTTCATTGTCCAGCTCTGCATTCATTACCATTAGGGTCTGAAAAAGAAGGCTGCTTTGAAGACACCTGTACCACCACAGCAGAGGGAAACACTCCCTAAAGTGAAACCTATTTACACAATGAAGAAGTTGGTGCTATTGGCAGAATACCAATCACCATGCATTTCTCCCTGGATCAATAGAGAGACCATTAAAATAGAGTTATTCAAATTCTTAAGTGGAAATGGTACTGAAACTAAACCTTTTCAAGTGGGAAAAGAAAGAAGGAAAACTTAAATTACCTACATGGTGACATATGGACAAGGGAAATAAAGGAAAAACTCAAGAGTCCTTGAGAACCTAAAGAAAAGGATTCCTAAAAAGGGCACAGTATGGAAAATAGATCTAAGGGTATCTTCAGTCAGTTCAGACTGTCAGCCTTACCACATCCCACAGGTAGGCTGATGATGACAACTGCACCACTTCCAGTCTCACAGCTTTGTGTTTAAACAAAGACTATATTCAATATTTAGTCTGGAACACAAGACCAACTGCCCAAGTTCACAGGTGCAGCACACACAAGGTGCTCAAAGCTAACAGCTTTCCAGGATGGGATTAGAACTGGCTCCTAAAAGACTGTGGGGAATTTATCATTTGGAAAGAATGCTGCAGCAGTTGTCTGTAGACACTTCTAAATGGGAACAAAACACTCTGAAAGCAATCCCAAAAGCATAATTTCATATGAAAGTGAAAACATCTTTTGTTCTCAACATAACCGGTATGATTTTAATTAGGAGAGGGTTTTTCCTGTAACTGAGGATGCCCTGCTCAGAGCAATAAAGTTAAAAAACACTACAGCCTAGCAGTTAGGCTAATTGAGTTATGGGAGAGCTGGTCAACTATAGGCACAAAGTTGCCAAGACAGTGCATCAAACCCCCTTTTCAAATAGTGGACTCGACCTTGCATGTATGTAACACAACAATCTTGGCATCCACTCAGAAAACCTCCAGCCTAGAACTTTTCTTACAAGAAAGTCACAAAACACCACCATATCAGCTGTGTTTACTTTTTATTTCCCCAAATCCAAGCCAGAGGAAGGTGACTTTAAGGGATTTAAACAGGACTCTTACTTAATCCAATATTCATAGTTTTGTTTTATACAATTCATAATCTAAATTTTAGTAACTATTTTTTTAAAAGGGCTGACTTCGATTTCTTTACAAATTACTGAGTCTTGAACACTGAGGTGGGGGTTACTTATGTGGGATTATTGCACTGGGATGATTGCTTGTGTTTGTCAGCTATACACCAGCTTGGTAGAGCTTTTCACCTGATGTGCAAGAAGCAGTTTCCACAGCTGCATAAGCCAACAATTCCCTTGTTACAGCCTGTCTTTGGTAGTACCAGGAATTATCAAAAGTTACAAACATATATCTGGTGTGATTAGGGCAGAAGGTTACAGTGAGAAGTGCTTCAGCTCAGGATTCATCAAGAATTCAGCACTGCTTCCCTGCTGCACTGCATCATGTGATTAAGTAATTTTCTAGTGCTTTATGACAGGTATTTAAATTTATCCTTTAACCTCACCCTGCTTTGAGTCAGTCTGTAGAACGTTAAACAGAAAGATCATTTATTTGAAAGAAAAGCTTGCCCATTGAAAGGTTGAGATTCCAATCTCATTCTCAGTACAAAGGCCGGGATTTACACCCATTTCACAACACACCTTTTGCAAGATGAATTCCTTTAAGTTTGTGATAGAACTGGAAGTGTACTCAGTATCAGAGCTGTTTCAGGTGATAAATTTATTCATTTAAAAGCACACTCCACCAGCACCATAAGACAAAGTGGGAAACGTCTTTTGAACATTCCTGTTCTGAAAGTTGACATCATCTCATCTGAGGAATGGAAGGGAAAAGTTCCCCAGTGGAACTGAAAGTCTTTAGACACGTTTGAAAGCTCCTCTTTAGAAAAAATGCTTGCAGCAAAGAGTTCATCTGACTAAGTCAGAAAAATAATCTTCTGGAAAACAAATCCACTGGCACCACTTCACTAACAGTAACATCATGTTTAAGGAATCCCTGTTCCTGTACACTACTGAAACAGCTGGACAACAAACAGTGCTCCAGTTTCACTAGGCTGTGTATTCCAACAAATGGAAGACACTGACTTAGGAACCAGTATCACATTTGTGCTTCAATGCAGTTTCTTTATCCAAGATTTTGCTCTACACTTCAGTGGTTGAGCAACTGCAATCAGGAGGAAGAGTTAGACAGGCACATGGCAAAGGTGGTACATGACAGTGAGAGTCAGGACAGAGCTAGGAAACACAATGTGCAAAACAATCAGTTCCCAGCCTTTTCTTGTGCCCTTATAATGATATTCTGTGATAAGGGACTCTCCTAAGGTTTTTAATCCGATGCCTAGGGATAAACACAGTGGATTTGTCCATCTGAAGGGAAACTTTGTGAGGGTGATACTATCTCCTTCAGCCACCAGGAGCCATCTGAACTTTGACCAAGGTAAACTCTCTTCTTGTTTAGCAATTTCAAATCTGCTACTCTCCTGCAGTGGAGAAAATCCCTTACTAAAGTGCAATGGAAAGCTCAGACTTCAGGCATCATAGGCTGATACACTTGAACTGCTGTTTTCTGCACTTGATAATGGGACTAATCCTCTAAGCACAATCCAAAAACAGGGCATGGATAGAAATCATGGCCTTGTCCCTTCCCCAGCACAAAGTTTACATTCTGATACTGACACACAAAAGAAGCTCCTAAATAAGGAGGCCATATACACTATAACCTGTCTTAGGACAAAAGGACAGGAACATTATCAGTTGGACAAATGAAAAAACTTTCTATAAGGTTGTTTTTTTACAGGGTTCATCAATTACTCATCATGTGTATTACAAACCAAATTTATTTTTAATTGTTTTATACAGCCATGTGGTTTAACTTCCTTGAAAGTATTTACATTGTATTTGTACAGTAAAGTACATTATGGACATGACAGAAAATACTGCCATTACAGAATAGGTAAAACAGCTATTTTTAAAAAAAAGTTGTATTTATAGGAATTAAGACACCTTAGTATTCCTGGGTCAACATATAGAAGACAAGTGATAAATAAAATTTATATTCTTGTATTTATATGTATTTTTTTATTTTTACATCATAAAGTCAAAAGATTTGCATCTGTTGAGTGAAGCTGCAAGCACTACAGGCATTCTCTTCACATTCAGTGGCCTTCTATCCAAATTTCACTCCTTACAGCATCCTGTGATTAACTCTGGGTGAGTTCCAAGTCTTACATGATGCTAATTGAGCTACAAATGCAAGAAATTCATCTTCACTTGTAAAAAGCAACCAAGAACATATCAATACAACATTTCTGAAAAATTTACCCCATTCCAAAACCTCACAGTCTGTTAGAACTTTCAAGTGATGTATGTCATACATACCTGGCAGTTCCCTAGAAAATAAGGGTCATCTTACAACCACTATTAAAATTTATACCAATACAGCTCAGACCTAAGACCTAACACATTTTAAAGCACTATAATTTTTCTTGAACTTTTACTGTTTACACACCATTGGCCAGGCTGAGTCCATAAGCAAAAGAAAATCAATTCTTTAAAATCCAAATGAGGTCTGTTCTTTCAGAATATACATACCTGTCGATAGAATTTCTCATACACAGGATTTGCACTCGATAGCTGTAAAAGAGACACAGAGAGAAAATTAGCCCTGGAGATCCATATTTCAATTTCAGTCTCCCTGGACAAATAAAGATATAAAACACTTTCCACTGGGCTTCAAAGAAGCATTAAGGATTTATTCTGTACAATGATGAGGAACTAGGACAGCTCTTCATGCTGTAACTTTTAGAAGACTGACTTCTTGTTTTGCAGTCATTGACACCACCCCAGATCAGATTTCCCTCAGCCAGGTCACCAGGTGAGGCTGTGTGAAACAGGAACTCTTAGGCAACATTGCCTATGGGCAAAAGCAGAAACCTGAAACGACTCAGGCTAGGAAGTGCTCTCTAATATTAAAGTACAAAGCAATATAATATTATTTCACTATCCACTGCATCATTCCTTAGAATTTAGTGTCATATACGACCAGTCTGTAAAATTTTCAGTTACCCAAATTAATCCCTGGATTCACAACTAAATCCACAGCAGTGGTACCACATTAAAACAGAGTAATATTCTAACTTTGGGTTTTGTAACTTGAACCCTTGTTGGGGATAACTTTTGCCTTCATTCCACTGCCCTCTACCAGACATTCAGGGCTCTCCTAAAGTTAAGCAGACAAGGATTAAACAGCTTCTTTGGAAAAGGCTCTTTCTTTATTTTAAAATTATTCTTAGAAACTCAAAAAAATATCAGACCTGAAATGCAAAACCTAATCTCTTGGCCTACACTAAATACCCTTGCCCAACAGACAGCCAAGAAATGAAGTGTTTAGGGTTACCTCTCTTCCTCAATGTAAAAACAGGCACAAAATCAGATCCTGTTTTCATGAAGTGCATGTTGCCTAAAACAAAGGCATTTATGCAGAGGATAACCCTACAATTCAGTTTGTTGCCCTCACAAAACCCTGTGGGAACTGAGAATAATACAAGCTAATTACACCATACTTACAAAAAAAGCCCAGAGCACGTAACTTCAAGTATCATCCAAAACCAGAGTTCTCCCCCTTAAGAGGAATATGATCTCAAACCCCAGGATTTGCAGATCTTTGTACAAATAGAATCCAACAAAGTAGCTTCTCTGAATTTAAAATTTCTAAGTTTGAATGGAAATATGGAAACCAACAGTATCGTAGATGTTGTCAATCCCATCTTTGTAAAAACCTTTACTATGGGTTGTATAAATGGTGACAGCTTAAATAAAACCACATCTATTTTCCTACAGCAACAGCTGCTCTTTTGGCTGAGTACTCCATGTTCATAGGTGCTGATTATCAGAAAAATATACTAAGAGAAGACATTTGGTAGAAAGTAGTTTAGTGTGATCTTGTGCAATTACAAAAAGTATGCAGCATCACCAGAATATCCTAAAAAGTAAATTATAGAGTACAGCTAGAAATGACAGGAGAACTTCCATTCAGAGCTTATTCAGCAAGAACACTGCCCCAGACACTCAGCTTCTGATTTTCTAGCTGTTTTTTTGCTTTTGTGTTTGGTGGGGTTTTGTGGGTTTTGTTGTTGTTTGTTTTGGGTTTTTTGGTGTTTGGGGAAGACGAGGAAACAACAGGGATACACAGCTGGTAAGGTTTTATTTGATTGCTAGGAGGTGGGTGGGAAATACCTCTCCACAGCCAGACATGAAAAATTACATATGCTGGGAAACCATCATTGGTATTCACTGCAATACCTCCATTTTTATAGCTTAACCTTTCTCTGACTTTGCTCTGGTACCCAAAGACTTTTATTATTTCAGCCATCAACTAAGCATGCAGTTACACATCCCTTAAAATAGCCTGACAAAATATAATCAAGTTTTGCCAGCCCTCAGACTGCCACAACACCAATACAACAAACAACTTTCAATTGCTTTCCAGCACTCCACAGCACACTGTATTTTCTTACCTAAACCTCATGTGCTTTAGTTACCCACTCAGCTACACCTTGCACAGCAACCTAGAAGGGCAGTTCTCTTAAATATTCAAATATTTGACTTATTAAGTGTTGCTTCATTAGAATGTAAAAGTCTAAGCACAAGACAAAATTAAAGCTGTGAGAAGTAGAACAGAGCTGGCCAGAGCATCAGCTGGAACCATCGATTCTCGTGCATCATCCCTCTTGCCCAATGTCACCCTTTGTTCAGCCAAATGTTTCCTTATTACAGCCAAACTGATCACTGCCACTCCTGGACAGGAAACATCGTGCTGAAATCCTGCAATGGAAACACTAAGTGCAAAACAACCTTTTCATTCAGTACGTAAGAGTACAAGCCAGTAATTCTTATTTATTTCATTAGTGTTTCCAATATTCATTTTAACATCAGTATCACTGCAGTAACTGGAATTTCCTGTGTATAGAACAACAGTAGTAAAAAACTTTCCCAGACTGTTTTACTAGTAATAGACTTGGTTTCCTTCAAAGTATAGCCCACAATAAACCAACAGATGCAAACATAATCTAGGATATTCTTCTGGGATTAAAAAAAAAAATACAGTTCAACACCTTTCCAAGTGCTGCTGTAGAATTTACTGGCAAAATTCTTTCCATGGGATTTGTAACAACCATTTGCAGGATAAATTCAGCTTGTTTTAAATGCAAAATGAGGGAGGGAGAAAAGGTCAGATTCCACAGCATACAAAAATAGAAAGACATTATTATGGCTCCATTTCAAAGTTGATCACTTCATAAGGGTAATGTGTGTTGTAGTAATTACAACCTTTGATACAAACCTGTGAACTTTAGAATGCTAACCTAGGAAATAAAAAACACCTTCAAGGACACCCATCTTTTTCATCTTCTGTTGTCAATCAATCCCCATGTTTTCATGCCTCTGGCACACTCACATGTAGGTGTAATAATATACTATTACCAGTCTGTCCACCCCATCCAGCCACAACCTTTCTTCCAAAAAGGCTTAAAAACAAACACACAAAAACTGTCCATTGAGAAAAACAAAAGTAATTTCCCCCTCCAACCTCAGTGAGATAGCAGGGGAGAAACAAGCTATTCTATCCTGATTAAAATCCAAAATACTGCATTCTATCATGTCACAAAGCTCTAGGACTCATTCTAAGAGTTTCCAAAAGACACAATCTGGCCTTAAATGTTCTTCCTGTAGTCAGCCAGCCAAGAAGCAGGTAAGTTCAAGGCAAGCTGGTTTCCTTACCTTGCCACTTCAAAACAATAATCAACTACTCTCTTTTTCCTCTATTGCTTTATTGTCTTAGCTGAAATATTTCAGGGTAAAGCTTCCTAACATTTTCAATTATATAACCAAGAATATCTCCTACAGCAATAACAAAAGGAAAGAAAATATTTACTATAAATTTCTGTACAATTACTACCAAGTACTTCAAAATTGAGCACTTTTTTTCCCATTGAACAGCTGAAGCAGGCACAAGAACTGCTGCTATCTTCTCTCTGCAGAGATGTCTGTCACTGCATAATTAGAAATGGTTCCATTTAATTTTCAAATTACTAGAGAAGATCTGCACCATCTTCTAATCAGTACTGAACAAAGCCTGTGCAACATGAAAGAGTAGCTGCACTGCCTTTTTAGGGGCACCTTCTCCCCAGCATGCTGGATGCAATACCAATCAAAAAAATTACGTTCTATCTGCTTTAGGAGCAGTCAGCCTCCTCTATATGCAGGTTAAAACACACACATGCATAGACTGCTTTCTTCATCTGCAGGAGAGAAAGAGGAACAACAGGTTCCTCATTCCACTAAAAATAACAATGATTTTAATTTGACAATTTTGCTGATTTCTTTAAAAAAAAAAAAATTGACAAACTAGAAGTTTGCCAGAGACCTCAAAATCTCTGGCTCTGCATTATACATAACATGTGCATTACTGTGAGGGTATCATTCATACTGCAAGTATTTGGATCCTGTGTATTCCAGTAACAAGACATTAATCCTGACAATGTGTGCATGAGACAGGAATCCACCCAGCTCAGCCTCAGTGTAACACTCCATGCTTCCCTTCAACAACACAGCACAGCATTCTCAACCCTGCAACACAATACTCAAGCCTAAAATGAGACTTGCAGCTAATTAGGATACAAATTGATATTACATGATTTTGTCTCGTTTACCAAAGCAGCTCGTAACTACTTCAAGACAACCACCACATTTCTCACAAAAAGCATTTCATCAGGAAGACAAACACAAAGTTATTTTCCTTTTCTTCCTGAGTATTTCTTTACAGTGTTTCCCTGAACTTTACAGTGCTACCCTTTCAATCACGGCCAGTTTTTCAGAATAAACAAGTTCAATTTTCAAGAGCAACAAGAAGTTACCGAATGTCCATATTAGCCCACCTTTCAAGAAACAATCTCTCCAATCGTTTCCCATTCTCAACATCCATTTTCCACAGCTTCACTTTTCTGTTCTTCCTCCCTAAATTCCCATATGAAAGAGGTCAGATAAGCAACCATCAGGTCAAAACATACAACCCCTTATATTGGTTATGGCCTAATTTGACTTCTCCAACAACAGATGACCATCTGGGAGATGGGACAGTTCCTTCTCATTGCTGTTGTTTGCTTGTTTCCAAACTAAAGGCAACCACAACAAAACACTCCCGTGGTAGAAGTTCCCTTAGAAGTTCCACATTAAATTCATAGTCATGCTCAGACTGTAACACTCACTGAGCAAATGCAAGTGGCAACAAGATGTTGCAGAATGGGTTCAAAATGGAGAGATAAAAGATACTTCAGACTATTGCTAAAGGGAGAGAGGAGGGGGAGATAATCACCTTTAGTTTGCAACCCTTGTTCAAGCATACTTGGTGTAATAAATTGCACTACAGCTACACAGTCCTGAAGTATTTTTACTAATCAGTCAGAAGAATACAATTAGCACCAAAAAGTTTCAAATTACTGAAATTACAGCTTTGATATTCAAATAAAGGATATGCAGCCCTCTCAGACACTGCAGCTGCAAAGTCATCTGAAAATACCCTCATCTCACTTGGAAATACCCAACGTCCCAGCCGGGCTAAAGTAGTGTCAAACCAAACACAGGAAAGGGAACAGAAAATCGGACCTAACAGTGAGTCTGAGTGCAGGTTCATGTGCCTCTTGCTCTCTGCGTGTGACCTGGAGCGGAGCGTAGTGATCTGCACACCTTCTCTGCTGGTGTCAGAACCGACCTCGGTGCAGCCACCGCTGCACTCCCCACCCCCACACCCTCATTTTCACTTCCTCATGCTCCTTTACAGATTCTGAACACTTCACCACTTGCGAGGACTTTTTAGAACCCAAAAATTCCACATGCTAGAACCTACGTTGAAAAAAATTGTCTTCAGGCTTGCTTGACTTTCTAAGATGATTCTTATGCAACACAAGAAGAAAAAACAAACAAGCCAAAAAAAGAAAGCCCCGCACAAATAGTCAACACACAGAAATAGCTCCCTCAATTTAACCACTGATGTAAGCTGCAGCCACAATGGTTTTAAGGATACTGGCGATTTTTCTGCTTCTGTCAACATTATCACATTTGTATTTAGTCGCCCATCCATGTGACCAAAAAAGTAAATAAATTCTACAATGAAAGGATTACACAGCCTATAAGCAATACTGTCTTGCTGTAGAACACACCAGAGCTGACACCCCACTCCTCTCCCCCAAGCAACAGCAAGAACAGCTCTATGAAAACTTCCTTCCCTTCAGTAATCAGATGTTTTAAAGCATTTTCATTTACTTGAAGACTATTGAGAAAGAGACTCAAACAAGGCTAACTTAGCAATTTCAATATAAAGCAAGCTTTCTCATAAAGTGCTATACTTCATAACTCTATACCTTTAGACTCTTAAAGACATATTTGTTTTCTCCACATATCTGTTCACCTTTTCACTGAACTATCCTCCTTTCTTTCCTTGAAATGGTTGACAGTATTCTCAAAAGTGAACTATGTAAGTAACTTCAAACTGAGCAGCCTTGCTGCCAGCTTTTAAAGTTTACTTCCATGTGCTTAATCAATTCATTAAGCTTATTTACCCACTTTACTTTCTGTAAATGTCACAACTGTCTATCAGATTGAAGCATCCCAAGCCAGGAGGGTGCACCAATAGGCCCACCTCAGCCTTACGTCAGGTAAGAATGGAAATTTCTCATGTCACTGCTAAATGAAATTAAACAGTATCAAGAAGTGCCGCTCATTAGCTACTGCAGCTTTAGGGAGTAAGACATGATGCTAACGGTATAGAATAACCTGTGTGAAATGATTCCATTACTGCCAGGAAAAAATGCGAGCAACAAGGATTGAGGTGAAGTGAGATCACACGAGCACGAAACACTGCCAAGAGTCTCCAAGTTTTAGGGCCATCACTTGCACAAGTCTTCACTATGAGCCACCTTGTAGGCACTATGTGTAACAGTGTCCCCACACCACGGGGCCCACCAAAACCAAGGTAAGATGACTTGCAAGCAATCTCTACGGAGACAGGCTTCCGTTAGAACAAGGAATTCGTCTGTCCCTCCCAGGGTCACCTGCCCACGGCCTCGCTGCCCCAGAGAACCCCTCGAAGCCGGGTGTGCCCTGGGGGTTGGCAGCGGGCGCGGGCACCTTAACCCGGCGCTATCGCCTTTCAGCCCCTCCGCGAAGACTCCTCGAGCCCGCCCGCCCTCGGCGTTCACGGGACGGGGTTCGCTGGGCTCCAGCCCGGCGCCCCGAGTCCTACAGAGACAAAGACAGACCGCGATCGCCGCCGGCGCAGCCCCGCCCGCCCAGGGCCGCTCCCCGGCCGGGTCTCCCCAGCCCCG
>VZTR01023012.1:301505-316380 GCA_013400775.1 Chaetops frenatus | reverse complement strand
TCATTACATAGTTTGTCTTTAAAACAAACTCATGACTGCTTATGGCAAAAGGCCATTTTTATGGCATTACTGTAACTCTTGATACTAGTGTTTCTTCTTGAAGATTTCCTTATTGTCCTCCCAATTATTTTCATCTTGTTATCTATTCTTACCTTCTCCACTTTCTTTCATTTTTGTCTAGTCTTAATTACAATCATAACAATGTCAAAATGGTTCAGAAAGTAACACTGGTCATAAGACAGAAAATAACTTTCTCAAATCATACTTCACTACTGCAACCCCCAGTCTTCAAGCTGAGCAACAATTCAGGTACTAACATTTAAACCACACTCCTAAATTCATCCTTATTCAGGACAACACAATATTTGTGTTTAATTTTACCTATTTTTCCTAAATGTAAATCATGTTCCACTTGCTTTCAGCAATGAGGTCTCTCATGTATGGGAGCTGCAGTGACAGAACAGAGCTCAGCTGGGTTAAGGTAGTGACTGCCAAAGGTTCAATGAGGAGATGAGTCAAAAGCCTCAACAATAGTGGAAAATCGATCATACTTGAAAAGGTGGTAATGATTTAGCCCTTAGAGTAGACAAGGACAGAGATGATTCAACCATTTTAGTTAACCTTGATCAAGTGACATTTAAAAGTGTGTTTTTGCTGCTATGGATCAGATCACAAGTTATTGTCAAATACAGTGAGAAGCAAGAGCAAAGCATTACTTGCCTACATCTGTATCAGTGCAGAGAGCTGTAAGGGAGCCTGCAGGTTGCACTCTGTGAAAGCTATCAAATACCACATTGCAGTGCTCTTTCTGCAAGCAGAAGGAATTTCCATAGATGCTCTTTCAGCTGCACTTCCCTTTCTCAGAAGCACAATCCTGCTGTATGTCCATAAATGAGAAACCACCATGTGGCACTTTTTTTTTAATTTACAACCCTGCAGCAGGGAGTGGAATCTGCTCTGTTACTTGGCCAACTATTGCACAACATCAGCAGGCAAAATGTTCCCTTAAGTGCAAAACATATAATCCCACTGGTGTCAACATGTAAGACTAAGGAATGTTCCCTTAAAACCCCTCTTTGTTCTTTGGATGCCTGAATAATTGACTAATAATTGCATTTTTTCATTCTTCTACATCAGGTTGGTACGATCAATAATAGAATGTAATTTGATTGATGACATACTAGCTAAAGTATTTGCCTTTATGGAAAATGTTTTAAACACATACAATAAATATTATTTCTAAGTATTAAAGATGAATATTCTCTTATTGCTGTAAAGTATAAGAGCAGTAAATAGTTCACAATTCAAAATATGTTCTAATTTCATTGCACACACAATGCACTTAAAATATGAAATATCCTTAAATATGACCAAGTTATTTGCTTATTAACTGATTTGTTTACTGGTTTGTTTGGTTGGTTGATTTTGTTTATAAAAACTTAATTTTTTTTTAAGATTAAGCTGCAGAAATAATGCAGCAGTGATTCAGCCTCAATGGAATTGTTAAGGTGTGCATGTGACTGATCAGATGCAAAAGGGCATTAATGGAATTTGAACTCCATCAGCTGACAAGGACTTGCTTTCTTCTGTGCCACCTTATGTTCTTGTCCTGTTATCTGTAATAAAAGATATCTCACCTGTTGAACAGGTGAAGCTGATAGAGCTATAAACAGACATAGCTATACAACAACTATAGCTGTGGAAGTCTGGTGACCATTCATAAAAAATAGTTTCTTTAAAGGACTTATAGTAGCATTTAAAGCAGCTATGGTAAATAATTCCAGTGTAATCATCACTGTGACTTTGAAAAATACATCATGGATTCAGTAGCTTCACAGCAGTCTTCCAATCAAACTTACTCTCCTTACAAATAAAATTCCATTTAAATATATTCTAGTTCTAAAAATGCACTGCCGAATCTGAAAGACTCTACTAACTCCCACTGTTATTAGCAATACAATTTAAATGAGATTTATAAAATATAAGAAGCAATTGCAGAATGTTATTTATACATATCTACATTGGATTGCAAAAATTATTGATGGTGATGATGCACAAGTATCAAACCACCAAGATTTTCCAGATACTCATATAAATTTAATTTGTTGAATCAGTTCAATAACAAACAAATTTGACCTTCTCTAGAAGGGCAAACCCCCCACAAGGTGCCCACAAGACAAATATATATCAGGTATAAAACTGACACAAAGAACACCGAGCTCCAAAGGAGAAAAGTATCGAGGTTTTAGGTATAAAACAGAGGCAGAAGCCATTTAAGGTAGGTAAGGTCAGATAGCTGGATGAGTTTTGCAGAAACAGAAGATGTATTCTTCCTGATAGAATCTCCATGATTCAAAAGACATTCAAATTGCATCCAAAACTGAAACATTCTTGATTGTGAGTCTCTTTATGTTTAGTGAAGATTTTAATTTGTTCCTGCTGAAATCAAGTTTAGTGCAATGATTTTCCTTACAGAAATATCTGTACAAATTCATTTAATGAATTTCTCTTTCCTTTTCTTGTGATAGCATTAATGATGGCAAATTACATATAGACAGATGAGCATGAGAAAAATACACTCCAAAATCATCAGTAGAGCTATTTATTTAATTGTAAAATGAATATATAGATGAGTTGCTTAATTTAGCTCAACTCCAATTCTTCTAAGTAGGGAATAAATCCCAAGCTGAAAGTTAGCTGTGGGTCTCCTAGAGAGGACTGCAGAACAGATCCATAGTTGTGCTAGATGGCACAACTGCCAGCCCAAAAATACAAACCATGTAGGCACCTTGTAGAGATCAAGGTGAGGAAAACCTGTACTGTTGTATTTATAAATACAGCTATATAGTTACTAATTAAAAGAATTAAACAGAAGACCTTAGGTGGGAGTGTGTGGAGATTTTATGTGTGTTTTAACTGTATTTATCATGTGCATTGGACAACAAATTGAAGCAGATCCTACAGACAAGACTTTTTGCTTCCAGTGAGCCTGGAAAGGGGAAAAGTATCCAAAGATTGCTTCAGGACACAGATGAGGAAACTTCTGATCAGTCTCTGACAGAAGCGCAGAAGCTTGGATTGCTGCCTTGGGTTTCTAAGTCATTTCTTGGATATATTTCCAATCAGGATACTAGAAATTACTGTATTTTTAATTTGATTTCTCCTCTAAGAAATGTGGAAGGGGCAGGACAGACAGCCTGGTCTGTATAGCAGCTGGCACAGATGAAAGCCAGACAGATGGCATTAGGCTAAAAGAGCTCTCTTGCCCAAAATATAGCACCCATGTCCTTGGCAGATTCTAAAACCAGCACAGAATCTGTCCCTCTCTCTTTACCATTATCATATATCTGACTTTTATATAGATCTGCAGTTCTGATCCCTGGCCTTACAGCTTTGCAATAACTCCACAAATTTCTCATATGAGCAAAGCACTTAACAGGATTCAACATGGAAAAAAATTTAATTAGACTCCTTTTTCTTTCAGGTAACTCAATTTTTTAACATTGATACAATAGCGTTCATCAATTCCTGTAGCTCTTTGGGGATTACAAATTTAAAAATAATTTAATACTTGAATAAGCAATATAATATGAAGATCTATTTTTGATCAGATGAGCAGATTAAATATATTACAAAAAGTAAAACGCCTCAAATTTTAGATGTTGTACATTTAATTGCACATATGCAGATATCTGATTCAATGAGCTATGAGTGCTACTTGAAGCAAGAAGAAATATTTCCAAGTTCTATCTATCTAATGTCATAACTAAGACTCTTCATGTACATTGAATAAGATCTGCCCAAACAATACTATATATCTACATTTGGTCAATGTTTTGTTTACAATTTATTATAAACTATACTAAAGTCTGATCCTCATTACCGGAGGGTTCAATCTTTGCTAATAATGCAATCTGGGGGTTTGCTTAATGTGAAAACCTGTAAGAAAAAAGAAACATAGTTATCTAGAAAGAGAATCTGTGAAAAAATTGTATTTATCCCTCAAATCTCCTGGTTGGTTCTAGATTTATCATTCCTTTCATCACTGCATTATGTAGGCCAAATTTTCTTCTCATGCACAACTGCACAATTGCTATCCAAGTCCACAGGTTCAGAGAATCTCATGAAGAGCAGATGGTCTTATGTCAGTCTCTACTGCTTGCAAAGAAATCTCCTCCATTTCCAGCCAGCATGAGATTCAACAGCCACAAGAGCTCTGCACAGTGCTCATGAGAGGGAAGTCAAGTGTTCCCCTGAAAACTGGACAAGGAAATGCCTAAAATTGCAAGCTGACTGAAAGAGTAAAAGGAATTGAGTCAGCATTCTGGGGAAAGGAAGGAAAAGGGAGGGGTGGAAGAAGCAATATATTCTTTTAAAAAAAAAGTATGTTCAAAGCAGATAACGTGAAAAAGATAAGTGCTACTAGTATGCCATAAATAATATAAGATTCACATAATGCACCATTAAAGTTTATGGATCAAATCCTCTTTCCTGGCCATGATGTACTTAGGCATAACAAAGACTCTCACAGAGTTGGTTACAGCTCCCTGATTCACTACCCAGCCCAGTTCATCTCTGGCACTGTGATGGGACTGGAGATGATTCATTAACAGAGGGAGCCAAATTGCAATTTCTCTACCCTACAACCCCTGTACGACTCTGTTTAAAGGGGCAGTAAAACTGGGTAATATACTGCCTCTTTGTTAATTCAGAACGTTTCAGTCTAGAAGAGAAATTTCCTGGGCCCTGAGTGCTTTTCTCTTGTTGTGCCTTGCCTGAGCACTGACAGGGAGCACAGGCCAGTGAACAAAGCCTAAGGCTTTCCCCTTCTAAGCTTCCTCAGGTTCTCCAGCTGTGTGAATGCTTCAATTTGTCCCGAATAAACAGAGTTTACTTAACTGTGTCATGCACATGTACATGCACATCCATGCTTACTGATCACTAAACTACAAAAACAATTCAAATTTCTTGTGTTCAGGGGAATGGTAAGCCTGGGTGCAATGTGCCCTCCAAGCATGCATAATCTGAAACAGATGGCTCAACAGATGAGCTGCCAAACACTCAAGGCCAATTCAAATGCCATCCAAAAGTAAAAGTTATGTGGGATAAAAGTTTTCCTTGTCCCACTTTAGATAAACAGGGCCTATCTGTTTGGAAGATGATCCTTTCTCATTTTCTGCTTGTCTACTTATTCTTTTCAAATACGACATGGTCTAGAAAACAAATTCAGTTTTACCAGCTGCCAGCATTTTCCAATCTCTTGTTTGGGTTTTTTTTAATAAAGCTCCATACTCTGGAGTTAAGAGCTTGCATGGGTTATTTGAGCTTTAGTTAAAAAACAAAGCCAACAAAGAAACTGCAAAATACAGGAATTTTCTGGTCTTCAAGGGTGCAAAGAAAAGGTTGAAAATATGAATCCGTCAGAAACCAAAATTCCTTTTTAACTCATGCTTTGGTTGGCAGAGCTTAAGCACAAAGAAGTAATTTAAATTGCATGGAATATGAAGTCTATTGATTTCCCATTTAAATGCTCTGATACATGGTACCAGAGAGTTCTCCCCAGCTTGTGATACTTTCTAGCCTTTCCAAGGGCTCCCTACCCATAGCTTGCCTAAGTGGAGGCATTGTTCCTGCAGGCATCAGGATGCCTTAGGCAATGTCTTCACTGTAAAGTGAACCTGATTTGAAGCTACCATATGTCTCAATTTTCCCATACAGACCATTTTTTGACACTTGGGTTTTTTTCCTGAGGGTGCACACACACACACATCTATGTACACATATATGTCTATCAATCTGTCCATCTCCCCAGACTGTGTCTAGGTGTCTGAATTTCTTAACATCAGGAATCCTGACACAGGATTATGAAATACATTCAAAAAACCCAGACAATGTCAGATTGCATATGCCAGGGTTTCTCTGTGCACGAAAGAAATGAACATTTCCAAAAAGCAATTACACAGTCTGAGCCCTCACAGTACAGAATATGCCCATGTTGCTGCTGGGAACAGAAATGACAGCCATCACTTCAGCCAGCCAAGCACCACTGAGATCAGTCACACTGCAGAGTATTACCTATGCTTCACACTGCACCAGCTGACAGCGCACTGATTATCCCTGAAATGTGTAAAGTGCTACAGTACTACAGTTAAGGATCTGTGGGTGTAGAAGATTCAAGCTAAAACACACAAAGAAATTATAAGTTAATTCCACAGTAAAGACAAAGGGAATAAGATTGGTCCACTACCTACAATAAAAAGAAAATTGCTGCCTCTGTTTTAGAAATTCTGTGAAATTAGTAAATTTAATGCAGAGAGTGTAGCAATAAAATGTAAGACATCACTGCTGATATTTAGCAGATTAAATTCCCATTCAAAAGCGTAAAGCCAAATATATGTAATGTTTTACAGACAGATGGGTTAATGTTATCAGTATGTAAGTGGCAGCTGGATCAGGGAAAACTGTGTAGGCTTTTGTTTTGTCTAAAATTGACAGATATGTAAGCCAAAATCCAAAAGATAGATAAGACAACAGCTCATTTGCTTCTGGTTTTGGTGCATTGAGAAGAGCTGTATCTGTCCTCTATTTGTCAGACTAGAAATATAAACCAGAGAGTGTAATGCTAATGATACACTCAGATCCTCCTCTTTTGCTTATGCATTATGAACAGCAGAGCTTAACTGGGTAGTTACATGCTTTAATCTCTAAGTCAGTGTGATAAATTTTGCTCTTGATTATGTACTTGTAACTACATCAACACCAAAGGAACACAAAAGTGTGAACAATGTTTGGGCTGTTTGGCCTGGAGTGGGAACACCCAACTAAGCTTGTGCTTTTCCTTGCTGGTAACTTATTTCCAAAGGCTTAAGGTTGCTAATCTCCAAACTATATTGCACATTTGACCAGTAAATTAGAACAAACTATTTATTGTGTATACCTCAAGTAAATACACCACTGTAAGAAACTACAATGTCCTAAACATTACTAACTTCAGCTTATGCTATGCAAATCACTGTACACTGCAGACTTTTTTTATAGTTACATTTCCTTCTAAGTACATTCCTTACAAGCTTATTTTCAAAAACTAATTCTCTTGGGCAACGAAAAGCAAATGATGTAACTCTCCATTCTGTCAATTGTCCAGATAATTTGGTTAACTCCAGTAGCATTTAGAGATTTAAATATTAATGTTATTGTAGGATTTTCTTAGAAGTTACATTGCAGTTACTGCTGCAATAGTTTATTGGGGCACTGGGAAGTTTACAGACTGAACTTTTGAAACTTGGAAGCAAACAGATGCAACGAGACCTGGATTTTCTTGGCTTACAAAGTGAGTAACAGAGCTGCCCTGTGTGTGCTGCTGCCTACAAGCTGAGTAGGATTTCCTTTATTTCAGTCCCTGATATCTGGACATATTTCAACAGTTCTGAGCAAATTCAGCCTCAGCAAAAATCAGCAAAACTGTTCAGAAGGGGCAAAGTAAGGTCTGACTACTAAAATGTAAGATTAGGATACAATATTTTATTAAAGATCCCACCAAAATTCCACTCTTTTACTGAAATCCCCCCCACCCCCGACAACCCAAGACCCTCCGTGAAACAATAGTTATATAGTCCCTTAGTGAAAATAAGAACAAAATATAAAAGGAGCAGTAATGACTCAGAAGAAAGGTCTAAACAGCCCAATGTCCTGTCTCCAGCGGTGGCAGGAGCCAATAGCTATGGAAAATGGCAGGAGTGGAAAATGTAGTGAGACTGCCCTGGTGTACTTCCCAAACTTCCAATGATTTACAGTTCAGAAGTTACCTGAGCTGGAGTTAATTGTTGTAAGTGATTGTTTTACTCTAGACAGCAGCTTAATGTATGCAATAATATGTCCCAGGCTTTTGTCTTCATTCTACCAAGACAGAAACCTTTGTCAGGGTGTGCAAGGGTTTTCCTTGATCCTTGAACCTGGGTTTTCTTCCTGCTCATACCAAGCTGATGGAGCTGCAGGAGGTGCTGCTCTTAACTGAAGTCTCACTTCATGTGGAAGTCAGATGTAGCTGCGTTCTGCACGAGTCTGCAAGTTCACACCTAAATGGAATATTCTCCTGACAGCTCCTGAGAGCTGACACAGTAGCAAAGCACCCATCTGCTTTCTAAATCCTGGTCCAAGTGCACATCATGATTTTTGGGGAGCAATCTGAGTTTATTCTGCCTATTCTGGCTTCTACTAAAGTGTTTTTCCCCTTCTTTTTTCATTTCTCATAGAAGAGAGAGAAAGAAAGAGAGATTTGAGTATGATGAAAAAACAATTTCTGCATTTTTGCTTTCATCAGAACAAGGAGGAAGTAAATCCTTTAAGCAGGCATGAAAAAGGATTTTTTCATTCTCAGATAAGAAGAAAAAATCTTCTCCAGTTTTTGGTAGGATAAACATTTCTAGTTTTGTCTCCCATTCTTACACAAGAAACAGTAACCCTAAAGAAAAATCTTTTTGGCATACCAAAATCAGGGCAATATTAAATGAGGGCTTATACTGTACATGGACTTCTATATACAAATCTCTGGGAGTGATGCAAGACCTCAAGAAAAATTATTTCACCTTAAATTCCAGAAGAAAATGTAGGGGAGATAGAAACTGATTCTACATTGACACCATGGAAACTTAGTTTTACCAGATACCCCTTTAATACTTCTAGTTATGGAAATTAAATGAGCAATAAAGGCACATATTGTACTTGTGTTTTATGATGGATTGCTCAGCTCTAGGTCTCCTTGACTTTACTTTTATCCTTCCTTTCATCACCCATTTAATACCCTAAAAATTATGACAGTTTGGATGTCTGTTATCTACCTGGGGAAAAAAAAAAAACCAGGGGAAAAAGGTATTTTTCCTCCAGGTTTTACTATGACTTTGTACCACCAAGTGTGGATACTGCTCATAACAGCTTAAAAATATGCATATATTTTGGAGCCTACTTGTATGTATAAATACCAGTTTTAAATACTACCTTTGATATTGCTGTATCCATAAATAACAAATAAATATAGTGTATAAAGAAAAGTAAACAGTCCTTAAGTGAAAGTAAACACTGCATATAATCCTTATGATTAGTGACAATACTTTGAAATATTGAGTTGTTACCTTTTCCCTTGCTAAATTTGCTACACATCAAACTCTACTCTAAGTCTAAATTTTGTGAGAAGATGATGATGGATGTATTGCATTCTTGCAAAACTGACTACAAAGAGCAAGTAACCTTACTTGAAACATATTAATAGGCCAAACATCATGAAAAAAGGTGATGGTGAGAAGGCTTTGGGAAAAGAGATTATGCTTATTTGCCTTTTTGTAGCAGTGGGCTGCATACCACAGCTGCAATGAAGGAAACATTCCAGTTAAGCAGCATTCCTCTGTATCTTTTCAAAGTCTCTGTGGAGGCTAAAGTAGGAATCACTTATTTGCGGTTGAGAAAATAGCAGGGACTTGTGCATTAAATTTTAAATACATTCTGCCCAGAGGATGATAAGATGTTTAAATCAAATGATGAGACATTTCCCATCTAAGCAATGCATTAGGAGTATGAAATGGGATTCAGCATGCTGTGAATTCTAAACTCCTGTACTCAGCAAAGAATCATGGCCTCATACAATACCAGGTTGGAATTACCATATTGTCCTCAAGGATATTATGGTCCATTCTTTCTTGGCAAAAGTACAGACCAGACAATGTGGCCCAGCACCTTTCCCATCCTGAATTTTAAAAGTATCCATGGCCTGTTGATCTCAAGAGTAAATTACAATATTGTTAAGTTTTATAATAAAATAATACAAAGATTACAGTGAATTGTTCACTCTACAAAATTCATTGCAGCATTTTTCTAGTTGCTAGATTGATTTTCAGATTACCAGAGCTCAGCCAATGTAGAGATGGAAAATAGCCTGTATAACTATTTCTTCAGTATAAAGGCTAAGTAATTAAAAAAATCATTTTGTATTAGATTTATACTATGTTTAAGTTACAGATTTTGTTAGAAGGTGCTTTTTCCATTACAATATTATTGCTATTAATGCCTTCATCTCAGAACACTGAAGATCTCCAGTGTGATCAGGATATGTGGGAGGAATTTTTTGCCCTCTGAGTAAAGTGAGAACAGAAGATAATCACATTTCTTAACATCCAAGCCCCTCAACAAGCCCAGAAATTTACTCCTTGAAGAGATGTTGAGTCCTAAAGCGTCAGTCTACACTCCTGCCACTCCCAGATAACGTTACGTCAAACTGTCCTGCAAAATCTGAATTTACTCTTAAGAAATCACACCAGAATTTTAAGTTTTGTTATTGTTTCAAAGCTGCTCAAATTTATAGCGTCCTTAAAATGTGTTTCTCTGTAGACCTTGTAACAGGATTTGGCCATTAGGTGAGTCACTGGAGTTGCTTAACTGAGTGACTCCACGCCCTGTTTTTCACACACTGAAACATCTGACAAACTCCTCCCAGTCCTGCGAAGTGTCGGTGCCAGCGAGGTGAGTCAGCTGCGTCTTTGCTGCATCATCCCTCTGACAGACAGCACTACCAGAGAGGATTAAATAACTACACACAGAATAATTCTGAGTTTCAGAATCATCTCCATCTAGCTTAAATGCAAGAGAGTTTTCAGCCCTGTCATAAATGGTATCACATTTTGGCTGAAGGTATTCCATGGGTTTTGGGGAAGTGGCTCCAATATTCCAGTGCTCTCCAGTGCAGCTCTAAACATGCCATGGAAGGATGAGATTCTGAACTGTAGGAAGACAGACCTAATGTTCATAAAGAAAAGCCCCTCCTCTTGTGAACTTACACCAAATACAGCCATAAACAACAAGCAGAAACAGAACAGGGATTCTGAGACTTGATGACTAGATTCCCATACAATCTGCAGTTTTTTCCCAGAATATGCTAATATGGAGTCATTTAGAAGACTCAGAAAGGTCTGTTTAGCCCTCAACGAGGTTCCTTATCCCTAACCTAGAGGAATTTATGACAATTTATTAAAATCAGAGAAAAACTAGATTAAAATGGAGAGAACTGGGAAAATGTGTTGCTAATGGCTTTTATTTCATAGAATCATAGAGGAATTGGCAAGGAAGGCCCAAGAGAATTATTTGTTTGCCTCAGAAACCAACTACTGTCTTCCTTCCACTGTCTTGTTGATTTTTTTCAAAAACATTTGTATTAAAACCAGTGACAGCATAATAAATCTATTCAGAAAATCTACTTACAAAGGCACTTACTGTCATACTTGATTTAATTATCCTCTTCGAAGAATGACTGCTTGTAGGGTGAAGGTGATTCTCTCCCATCTATCTTCCTCTCTGTAATCCCCTAAACCAAACATAATTCTGATGAAATGTAATAAAATATGTTTAGGCTCTGACAGTGCTCCTATTCTTAGTGTAGTTGGGATGTGCATAGCAGGACTAGAAAATACCTGTAAAGGACAGTAGCTGGGGACTGAGGATGACACAGAATGCTCCATCTTCTACTTGATCGTAGTTTATTACTGCATTTGTTACCCGTGAAAAATAAAATGGAGGGAATGTTTTCCTGAAGGTACAAAGAAAAGACATTAACTGCTATCAGCAAGCGAAAAAAGAATAATCCACTATCAGGCTAAAACATAAATTCTTAATTATGATGATTATGTTATCAGTAGTTGACACAGTGAACTTCTAGGACAAGCAATATAAAATTAAACTGCCAGCATATTTCTGAAGTTGGAAAAGAAACTGAAACAAAATGTTATTTGTTCTCTCCTCAAATGCCTTCCTTATGTTCCTCAGAACCCCAAGCAATTGCAGCTGTTGGGAGAACCAAAAGCTACTTTCACTGCTGCCAGTCACACTCCCAGACACCCTTAAGGAAACCCACAAGCCACAACTTCATCACTGAGGTTCTTCTAAGCCAGTTCAGCCATAACTTCAGCAAAATTTACAACAGAAAAGCATTTTCCTCTTAAAGAATCAGACTTCCAGTATTCTCTTGCTTCCACTGTCTACCCTGGTTCTTCACTGGTATTTACTCTGATCAGCAGTGTCTTCCTTTTGACTAGGAACTGTGCAGATTTAAACTGTAATGGGCAAAAAGGTAATTTACTGGACAAGCTTGGAGAAAGAAAAATAACATAGAAGAAATTTTTAAAAGTAGGCTGCAAATTGGGATGTCCTGGAAAACACAGGAAGGACTGGGCATATCTGAGGTTTCTCCCTACATTCCTGCTGGGATAGTCCGAGTACCCCAGAGGCCACCTCATGGTCAGGAAATTGTGTGGCTTGGACACTATGGCAGGATAATTTAACTGAGACATCTGTGAGGCAAGAGAATGGTGCTGGACAAGATTTTCAGCTGATGGAGCAGTGCATGAAACAAAGGCAGCACAAGGTAACAGCTGCTGCCTTCAGCCCAGTTCTGTTATCTCTGCAGTAAGTTATTCTCTCAGATGACAGTAAGTACTAAATTTTAGAGAGGATGACACTCCAGTCTGAGTTAACTTGTGTAAAATATGGAAAACGTCACAATAAAACTGTCTATAATTACAGAAAATAACAGCTCTTTGTAACTGATCCAGATTGGATTCAGACAGAACATGTTAAAGCAAACTAAATTCTTCTATTAAGAAATTACTCACTAACTTCTATTTTAAGCCATTTTTAATTCAAAATCATTGATGCTAATGATTTAAAATACAAAGGATATAAAAAGAGATTATGGCACTGTTGTGGCTGATTTCAGCTTATTGATTTGTTTAAATGAACTAAAATGTCTGCATTAATCTTTCAAAAGAATGTGAATGGGCCCCAAGAATCTTTATCAGAAGGATCTAAGTAGTTCAGCCTAAACCCTTTAACAGTGCTCTCATGATCCATGTTCGGTGTAGGAGAGTCATCTGTCAGACAGAGAAGACAGAGCATCCTGGCAGGAAAGTAAATAAACCTGTATGATATATCCTGGATGCTCAAAGACTGTAATTTCAAATGTATTTATTTCAATTTGTGTGGGGCTTTTTGAAAAACAATGATTCTCTGATCTCTGCCAAACTACTTTAGGAGAATATCCACACAACATTTCTAAAAGAAACCTTGAGCTGAATTCCCGCTTTTATACTTGTTAACACAACTTTTGCTACTATAAACTTTTAGCTAAAATGAATTATCTAAAATACATGCTTTTTCTAGTGGTTACAAGTCTTTGTCACATTTCCCCCCAAAAAGAGTCAAAGAGAACAAAGAACTACTAAGATTTTCAGGGTAAACCAAAGTTCAGGAAGTTCAGCCTCTGGCAAACCAAGGTAAATAAAAACCTCTTCTGTGGAGAATTCCTCATTGTGGATGCTCTGCCTACACACAGGTTTTTCAGACTTCAGCCAAGAGGTTTTTTTATTTTTCCATGAGTTCTTTGCATTGTTTCAACTCCTGTAGCATAATACAGCCAAAGTAGTGATCTGAGATAATAAAGCTCCAGCCCAGCTACAGCTTTAACTGGCAGCACTAGTAATGTTCTGGCACCATCTGATGTTTTTTGTTTTGCTTGCCTGGGTATAATCTCTAGGCAGCCCTGCTTTGTTTAGTCAGTGAAACTAAAGAACAAAAACGGACTACTAAGGTCATATGCAGATTGAAAAAGAATGTTATCCAAATTAACAAGCCGGATTTCAAAACCAGATCATGCATTAGGTACCTTAAACTGGTAACCCCATGCATAACCACACTGCCAGGTGATTCCCAGGAGTATCAATGCTCCAAATTGGTAACAAGCTAGTGTACAGTGTGACATGTGAAATGGGGAGACAATTAGAAATCTGGAATATTTCTTATTTCCTAAAACCAAACACACTGCCTTTGAGTGGTCCCTTTTCACTAAAGGGATGATTTTCTATTAAATTTTGTTTAACTTAGTATAAAGTTGCAGTGTTGTGAGACACTAAACCTACTTCAGCCGTACTGGAAAGGCATTTGTATAGTAAAAGAATAAAAAAGGGCTATAGAGGGAAAAGGGGGAAAAAAGCTACTAATGAATATGCTAAAGACTGCATGATAAACACAAACCTCATGGAAAAAGGACTATTTCTGCTAGTTTATTGTCGATCTCTAGGAAGGAACATGAGTATCCCTATGGGTCTTTTGAAGTTTTTATGTTAAAGCATAGCTCAAGTTCTAAACTTATGTCAGAGGAGCTCAGTGCCAAAACCATGCCTTGTGCTGAACAACAGCAATCGTCCGTAGCTCCTGGGAATTCATTCCACATTCTTGGATCAGTCCACAGGAAAGTGTGTCACATTGAAGCCTTAACTTTTAAAGGTTATCTCGAGTCGCGAATGGGTTTTATACACTTTGGAAGTGGAACACTTTGAAGAGAAGCCCCCTCGGAATCCCTTTTTAAGCCCACTCTGGTTTAGCATTTCAGGCACTTTGAACATGCAAAAAGCCGAGAGGCAAAGGGACAAGTACACAAGAGCGAGAGATTCTCAAAGCTTCCAAGCGGTGCCAAGTGTTTTAGAGAGCAACTAAAAGGTTACAAAGTGCCTTAGGGGACAAATAACGCCCTCCTGCCCTCACACTCCCCAGCGCCAGCGCGCCGTGTCCTCGCCGCACCGCCTCCCAGCTCCCTCCCCCGCCTCGCCCTCTGCCTCCACCGGGCCGTGAGGGGAAGCCGCGGGGATGGAATCGCTCAGGCAGTGCCCTCAATCCCCGTATCCCAAACCCCATCTCTCCGGACACCGGGGCCGCGCCCGCCGGGCTCCGCTCCCCTCACGCCCCCGCGCCCCTCACGGCCCCGCCCCGCTGCGCGCGCAAACACCGCCCCCCGGGGCAGAGTGGCCCCCGTGGCCCCGCCCCCTCGCTGCGTGCCCCGCCC
>VZTR01023012.1:163449-301378 GCA_013400775.1 Chaetops frenatus | reverse complement strand
GGCGCTGCGGGGAGATGGAGCGGCGGGGGCGAGCGGCGCTGTTGTTGTTGGCGGCGGGCGGTGCCGCCGGCGGGAGCGGCCGCGGGACCCGCCCGGGGTCTCCCGGCAGCTCCGGGGCCGCGCACCCTCTGCGGGCGGCCCGGGACCTCCCTGCCCCGGAGCCTTGCTGGGTGCCGGCCGCGCGCTGCCGGGTTCCGCTGCCCTGGCGCTCCCCGCCCTGTCTCAGCGGGAACTCGCTTTGGCCCCGAGGTGGGGGCTCAGCCCAGCCGGCGGGCCCGGGGCGGTGCCGCCTTCCCGGGGCCGTGTGCGCCCGGCCGCGCCCGGCGCTTCGTTCCCGCGGCTCGCTCTGCGTTACCGCCGCGCTTGGCGGGCTCGCTGCTGCCCGGCAGGTGCTTCCCAGAGCCGGATCGACTTTCCCGTTCCCGTCCCGGACTTCCCACTTTCCAGCACGAACTTTTTAAGGGCGGTGGGTTAAGAAACAGTGATGTTTTCCTTAACTTTTTTTTTTTTCTTCTTTTTTTTGCATAATCCCTGACAGATCCTGCCTTGCTGGCTTGTTCACCTTCCTTATTCATATTTTTACATAACTTACAAGTATTTTAAAGGTACGAATTAGTTTTTTCAAGGATGCTCCCTGAAATCAGAAGGCTCACTGGGTGAGCTGCATCCATGTGCCAAAGTTTTCTTCTCGTGGAGCAATTAGTGTATCAGGCTGAATAAAACACATACAAATTAAACGCATACAAAATACAACACAGTTGTAATAGATTTACAGTGAATAACTTGATGTATCACGTTGTCTGTGAAGCTTTGTACGTGCAGAAGCATTGCATATAAAACTTTTTTCCCTAAATCTGGATTTCCATCATTCTGGGAGAGAGGGAATCTTATCTCCCCAGACACAGAGGATAAGGCTCTTGCCACAGAACTATCACAGGCTCTCAATTTTGTTCATGTGGGTTCAAAATCTCTCACCTGGGATGTGGATGGAGGAATGGAAGTGCTTTTATAGTTGCTATTTAATGGCTTTTCAAATGTCAGCTGCTTGACAGAGAGGAATTAGTCAGTGTGGTCTAAGTAGCAGTCCAAGGTGCAAAGTCATTTAATGCTCAGTTACAGAAATAGAAACATTTGCTGATGACTAGTGTGTATAATTATAATTCTGGATATTGCACTGACTTTCATCCTATGGTCTTCACCTGTCTAGAAGAATTATATTATTTAATTATTTCCTATAACTGGGTAGCTCTACACATACATTACACTTTTATTTTGTATAATTTATTATGTTCTCTGTTATTATAACAACATTTAGTTCCCAAGTTTAAAAACCCTTTTTTAAACTGCCTACCCTAAAAAATTCAAGTTGGATTCAAGGAACAAAATCGTGTTCTCTGCTTTATGTACCTTTACTACTAAGAAGTGGCTGCAGGTAACATTTCCTTCAGAAATGTTTTTCCATTTCTTTTCCCATCCATGTGCTGTCTTTCTGCACATACGCCTCTGAAGTGCTCGCTAGGCCGTTCTCCAGACGTCTGAATTCTTTCTTTTACCTAAGGCTGTGTGTCGTGCTGAAACCTGCCTGCCAAAAGATCTGGTGCTTTGGCACACTCTCCTCTCCATGTGTGCTGGCATGGCAGCTCCCAGAGCAGCAGGGTCCACAGGAGCAGGGTTTGAAGGGTAACTCAGATCTAGTCCCAGCTGGTCACACACCCCTCAAGACCTGAGAAGGTCACTGAGAAGGTGGTAGGACACGGTTTGCTTCAGCTTTAGTGTTGGAGTAGTAACTCCTGACTGGTAGTTTATGAGGCTCATAAACAGCTTTAATTTGAAACGTTGGCAGGTTTGGGGGTTTATTTAGATGGGGCAGTGGCCTGTTGTGCTCTGCACAGGCAGCCTTGTGTTTGGAACGAACTGTGTGATCGGCTACGCAGGGCCGTGTGCTGGGCGAGTCTCTCTGAGCCAGTTTCAGTCGGAAGCAGCGGAGTTGCCTCACTCGGCCTGGGTGAGTGGGGCTGGGTTGGTGTTTGAGCCCGAATCTGGCCCCTCCCAGGAGTGGGTGGGGTGGGCTGGGATGGTGTCAGCCCGGCTGTCTGGACACACGTCTGCAAGCGCTTTTGCTGATACGAGGGGTTACAGCTACCTGATCAGCCTGTACCTGTTGATTGCCTCTCCAGGCTCCTCTGCCCACTGCAATCCAGCAAGTTCTGCAGACAGGAGACACTTTCTCCAGCAGATCTCACAGCCTGTTAACTTTTGGCTGGGGATCTGTGGAAAACTGCAGGGAAATAATTGCAGCTGAACTTTCCATTAGGGCCTGATCCACAAACCTGTTTCTTTATAGGCGTGTCCTTGCACTCTTGTACTTAGTCCTCCTTGGTAGTTACTTAAAATAGACTGTAGAAAAGTACCCTTAATGTGAAATAAACATTCAAACAGAATTAGTGTGCAATAGTATTGCACTCTGGGGGAAAAAAAATGATATGCTTGTATTTTGGTGGAATGAATAGCTGTTTACATACACATGTAAACACACGTGTATGGACACATACATCAAAAGCAAATGCATTCAATGAAATTTACATTTCTGGAATGATTACAACTTTAAAGGAGCAAGTCAAAAGATTTTACATCAACTCAGAATCAGGAAAAAAGAAAAAAACCGTAATGGTCACATTTATTTCTGTTTTCATTTATGTATTCCATCCTCTGTACTTGTATTGCAGTGAACAATAGTATTACTACTTGCATGTGTGAATGTGAATGTTCTCATGTGTATTTACAAGGTGTTTTACAAAGGCCTTTTACTCCGTTTGCCAAATTGTTGGCTTTTTTTCCACTTCTGTAGTCCAGGAGTTTTTTTCCTCATTCAGAATTGAAATTTTCTCTTCAAATTTGCTTATAATACTTATGAACTCTGTAATTTATATATGATCTGGACTTGTCATCCAAATATTCTTTTTATGTGATTTTGCTCAAATAAGTGATTGTCTGATATCAGGTTATAACTACTTTTTTTTTTTTTTTTTTTGAAGAGCAAAGGATGAAATAAATGACAAGTGTGCCATTTTTGCCATTTTGGATCAGTTTGACCAATGGCTTGACAAATTATTTCTTCTTTCCCCTCAGAATTCTTGGATTTGTGACTCTACCAGTGTTTTCTCTTAAAGGAATAACTTACATATATAAGATACTGAAGCATTGTGGGTTTTCAGTGTGTTGTTGACTTCACTGAAATATTTAGCAGACAAGTCTTGAAGTGGCTCATTCCTGCCTTCTGCTGGCACAGGAGCTGTAAAGTTGTTCCATAAGCTGGATTCCAGATGAAAAATAGCTTTGTGCTGGTTTCCTTTTTCAGCTGAATTTGTTCTGTTGGTTTTTGTGTGCATGTCAGTGTAAAAATGTGTGTTGACATTATGCTGGGAAGAGAGCATGGAGACAAAGAAATGGTCAAGGAGGAAGGGAGAGTTGAATGCAATTTGCTTTTTGTTTGTGTTTTCTGGCAGAAGTGCTGTCCTAAATACACATCAGCTATAGTCTTGATAACCCTTGGGAATGCTGTAGAAATAGTCCAGAGAACCACTCAAGTTTGAAAATCTGATTTAAATTCTAGCTTCAAGTGAACTCTTTAAATAAATATTTAAATTGTATAATAAATTGAAAGCAGAACTGGCACAACTGTGCAAACAGTGCTAAAAACAGAGGAAGGTCAGTTCCTTAAAGTATTTCAAAACTTTGTGGATATTTGACATTTGGTAGTATTGAAAGCAGATATTCAAAATGTTACAGGCTTAAAGGACGGCCTTGCACAGTGAGTGAGGGCTGCCAGAAAAAAATGTTGTGTATGACAGCAGCTGCATGTTGTGTGTTCCTGAAACTAAGCTGGGGAGCCTCCCATCATTTTAATGGGTTTTGCACCAGTGAATGCCTAAAGAATAGACTGGAGTGCTGTTCTTTTGTTCATCATTCCATCAAACTACTTTAAAGCATTTCCTGGTCGAATGCTTTCAGGAGCAAGAGCTGCGTGAAGCCGGTTGTTTGGAAAAGTACTGGGTGTAGTATAAAAGTATGTTTCCCCTCATGCTTTTCAGGACTACAGCTAGTTAGCAACTTTAATACTGGTTGTACTGAAGAACTGCTTGTGGGTTGTACAACCCAGCTGTTGAAGAGGGGGACTCAAATTTTGGAGCAATTTTATGAATCTTTGTGGTGAACTGAAAACGAGCTTTGTTGACTGCTGCCTCCGAAGCTGCAGTCATGGCTCAGTGGCCCCATGGTAGAGAATTTCAGTTGAATACTTCTTCCAAATACAGTTTCTCAATCAACAGCTGTGTGCAAAAATCCCAAGGAGACAGGAAAAAACCACATCTGCTTTTGCACAAACATTCCCTCTGAGGTCTCTGTTTTCCATTCTCAGATGAAATGCCACTTTTTTCTTATAATAACTTGATCTGTCACATGCCCTGAAAACGACTCAGTGAGTCTATTAAAAACAGACAAAACTGTAAGTGAACTTGTAATAATAAAAATAATTCTGAATTTATGGTCACAGGATAAAAAATATTGGTGGTTATTATACAATACTGAATTGAATTTTGTACATAGTTTAAACTTTGTATCACAGGTTTTGATACACTGAATAAACTGTTGAAGGATTACAATTTAAGTAGTTGACTCCTCTTTAGTAGTTAGATTGCAGCTATAGGCAGTTTAGTCTGTAGCTGTGTTTTTTGGGGAAGAGAAGGGAGGGTTCCAGGATTGTGCTGTACCTTTTACACCTTAAGCCACTTAAGGCCTCATGTGTATTAATTTCTCACAGGATTCTCTAAGCAGTGTAATGTTTTTATGTGCCAGGACCCATGAAATGTTGCCTTACCTATTTCATATAAACCTGGCATCAGTTGGGGTTAGATGAACCCCAGTGGCACCTCAGCTGTTGCTGCAGTGGTTTATCTCTTGTTTTATGGCTGCACCCACAGAAGTCCCAGCTTTAGCTGCACAAACACCAGGGCTGTGAGATGCTGTCCCTGAGCTCAGGGAGTTCCTCCTCTGAGACTGGCGTGTGCCTTGCAAGGGAGCTGGAGGAATGGTGGGCTGGGAACAGCCTGGAAGTCTTTAAATTGTTGAAGTCTGTTTCTGCTTAGAAGCATGAGCGTTGCCTTAGCACTTGATTAGAAAAATTACTGTTATGGAAAGTGATCCAAATTTAAGCTTCTCTTGTAGATAAATTGCAAAGATTACTGTTTATAGATACAGCTTGTTCCAGGTTCTTCATCCCTAACAGGAAATAAATGTCCCAAGTGGTTTTGCTCAACTGTGTACTTACATTAGGGATTTCCATGACAGCACTGAGTGAGTCAGAAATGCACCTCTTCAAGTTCTGTGCCCTTCTGTGCCAGCTGAACTCGTGTCTGAGAACTTTTGGAGGCAAAGGGCAGCTGGGTTTTATTTGAAACCTTAAACTTTGCACGCAACAGCTAAAACTCAAATGAAATAGTAGTACTTCTAAAGATGAAAGAGGGCTGGGGCCTTTAGAGGTTGAGTTAGGATTCTAACTTTGTTTTGTTTTCTTTAAATAGGCCCATATATTATTTTAATTTCTCTTAAGAAGTTGTAGGTTACCTGAAATGCCTTATGTTAGATCAGTTCTGTATGTGATCAACTTGGCTGTGTGGATGTGAAAGAGAAACCAATAAAGGCCACATCTTTTTGGGAGATACCTATATTCCCCCTGCAGTAATACGCTATAGCTTTGTTCATTTTTACAAATTTTTATTTGAGTTTCAGCTGAAATTTATCTCATATTGCTGTCTGCTTATAAGCTGTTCAAGTCCGTTATCATCACAATAAGTACAGTGTATATTGAAAGATTATGGAAAATGTAATTTTGTCTGGTTATAAAACTGAGCACTGAAAAAAGATAGCTGCACATTAAAATTTTAAATATAAAAGGAAAGTAAAATGTGGCTTTTTTATTAGCCATTCAGAGATGTCTTTCTGCCACGTAAGTTTTTGTTCAGTGAAATGGAACCCTTCCTCAAAATAGTTATGGGATGGCTTTATTTTTAATAGGATATATTGGATAACCTAATTTCAACCAAAGAATAATAAGGAGAAGCTGAAAGTATTTGAATTGTATTTTCATAAAATCGTAGTTGGGGAGGGGGCAAAATCTAAAATGTCAGCTGAATTGTGCTTTAAAGTACTGTCCTGCAGCAGCAGTGGAAGGTTTGCTGTCTGCCAGTGAGAATACAGCACTGGGTGTGATGGCAGCTGTTTGCTCTGGAGCTCAGGGAATTCAGATACTTGAATGATGGGTGCTTTATTGCACTTAGGGAGAATGAATTCAATTTATTGCTTTCTTGTAATTGGTATTAACCAAGTAAAGCTCTGTCAGAAGACGGTGACATTGTAGGTATACAAGCCCACACTCTGACCTGTTATTTATCTTGTGAATCTTTTTGCAGATTAAGAACATTGTAATGTTTAAACTTAATTTCCACTCCATTAAATGTGGTGAACAAGAAAAAGGGAGGCTTTTACTGTATCTTTTGCAGCTGAGTTGATGGTCCATGGAAATGGGGGTCGTTGGGATTCTGCCCTCCCTTGCACTAGGGCAAGCCCTCAAATTCTCTGCATGTAGCTGGTTTAGGGGTCTAAATCCAACCAAACCCAGTCTCTTCTGCTCCCTTTGCCTTTTGTCTGCTCTGGTTCTGTGCCTGTGCCCAGCACAGAGATCTGGGAGGGCTTTTCCTGGCTCGGGGCATCTGGGCACTCAGACCTGGTCGGGTTTCTGCAGCTGCTGCACCGTTGCAGCCTCAGTCCAGGTATTTTCTTTCCTGCTTAGATTATGCCAATATTTCTTCCAGAAACCACCAGAGGGAGTGAGAAGCTCTCAGAAGTGTCCTCCCATTTTAGGGGAACTCTAAAGGCAGTGAATATAAAAAAATAAAAGTGTACTTTAGTGAGTTATGTCCCAAATATACACAATTTCTCATAGGAAACTGTTGGAGAAACTTTGTAACTAGATCCTCTCTTGGGTTTGAGGTTTAAAAAAAAAGGCCAAACAAAACAATGCTCCCAAGAAGTCTTCCCTATGTACTTGTTGTCTAAAAACAAATTACATGTCTGTAGAATACATTATGGAGGCACTACTGGTCTTTACTTTGACGAACTAATGTATGCTGATGTGGAAACAAGTAGATTTATGCTGATGGTTTCTAAAATTCAGAAGACAGCTCTGATAAATTGTAGCCTGAATTGGATCAGAGGTTGGCTAAAACATTATTTGAAGCCCCAAGTGCTGTACTTTCACGTTCTCTTTAGTGAATAGGACTTGCTAGGACTGCTTGATTCTTTCCTCTGTAGCTGTATCTAAAATGTGTCCCAGATGAAGAATAATTTGTTATTCTTAAGACTGATACTTCTTGTCCTGTCTTTTTTTTTCCATTGATGTCAGCAAGATTTTATTGTCTAATGGCTTCCGTGAAAATAGATCTAGTGATAATATCAATATATTGTCTTGATGGAATTATTGATACAGTGCTAGAAAAAAGTAGGTATTTGAAAAGATGACAGCAAGAGAATCTGGCATGAGACACCAATGATGGTTGTTGTTTTCCTGACCTGAAAGAATGTAGTTTGAATATTTGGATGGCAAGAGAGAAGGAGTTTCATTAGATAGGACTACCTTTCAGATAAGGCTAAAATAGTAAATAATTTATCATTTAAAAACCAGGAAGTGTGTGTGGGCAGTTAAAAAACAGCCCTTACCAGAAAACCAAGTATTTAGGATGACCTAAATATTTTCTTTTTCTTCTTTACCTTAAATAGTTTGTGTGTGCTACTTGGGCTTGCCACTATTGCCAAATAGCAATGGTTACTGTCAGTTTTGCCTGAGACAGTGATGGGAATAGCTGAAACTCAAGTTGCACAATTTCAAGCTGGAAGTGAGTTGACTGTTTAGGATTCCCTACTTGGGGAACTGAAACTTTTTTGTCAGTGCTTCAAACAGGTAATAAAGAAAAGATTGAGTAGTTTTGCGAAGTAGGTTAATGTGCAAGTTTGAACACTGGTTATGGACACGAATATACTGTTTTCTGATCTGGGCTCCAGCTGCTTAAATGGCTACAAACATTAACTTTTCTAACTGTAATGATGACAGTGGGATGTCCTAGCTAGGAAGTAGATATACAAACGTGTCTAAACATGAATTTTGTATCTGCATAAAAGAGGTATAAATCAGGAAAAGTTTTTGACATATATAATTTCATTTGTACAATTCTGCCTGCACAGCTGGATTTTGTTTTATTGACACTTTTTTGAGAGTAGGAAAGAAAGGAGGAAGATGTGAATCAGCATACTGCCGATTTTTAATATTTCCCAAGTCCTTTCTTCTTCACATCTTTTTTACTTTCTATAAAGGCATAGACTGCATCTTATAAGTATTTCTTGAAGGTAACTAGAAAACTTCTTGAAGTGGGATATTGTGTTCTTGTTTTTTTAAGGATTCATTTTCCATACCGTGGTGGTGGGAACTAACCTATTTTGTAACAGAAATTGCATCTTATTTAATCAGTCACTAAAATAGGATACAAAAATGCTTTGTTATTTCTCTATTGCTTTGAATAACTTTCTTTTTACTGTATTTGTTAACCCACTGATCTGTTTTTTTTTCTGTTTCAGTCAAAAGACAAAATGATGAGAGGCTCACGTCGAGGGTGTGTTAGACTCAGGGTAAGTGTTGTTTTATTCAGTACTTAATGACTTACTGTGTATGATATATCCTAATGGAGAGAACTGCAAGGAGACTTTGGAGGTTTGGGCTCTATTCCTGACTCTGCAAAATGCTGAAATAGTGAAAGTATTTAAAGAAAGAAAACATTGGAGGTCAAGTGATATGCTGGGCTAATTGCATTCTATAATTTATATATGGTATAAAAATATTATACATTTTATATGATATATTAAAAAGAATTCTGTGGCAGAGTAAGATGGGTTAGTAGTAGGATGCTATGAAAAATTTGCTGTTTGCAGTTCTCATTTCTCTCTGTGTGGAGGTACACGTATATATACACAGAGATATATGTGTCTATATTGTTCTGTACCTACAGAAGTCATTGTGAAGCTGCTTCCTTCTTTCCTGATTTGTTTTTCTTCTCTTACCATATCCTCTATCCTGCCAGTTTGGACACTCCTTAGGCCTACCCCTTGTCTGGACTTGAGCTTAGTGAAACACAGGAGGACTGCAAAGGGAAGGGAGAACACTGCTGGCAAAGATTTTGAAACATGGCTGGAGTGGGGATACAAGTTGGGGAAAGAGAGGTAGAAGGTACAGAGTGGAAAAGCTGAGCATTACCTGTTAGAGGCACTCTGGCTCGGGACATTCAGCCTGGAGTGCTGCTGCTGTAGCTGGAAGTGGCAGTACTGAAGTGAGGTGAGAGTGCTGTGATGTCCTTGCACATGTCCAGTTTCTACCTCATGGTCATGCTCGTACCAGAACTATTTCTTGCACAAGTTCTTTTCCTGTATTTTTTTCTTATTTCTCATAGAATTTCTGGTTCTAGCATGCAGCAGTCTTGTGAAGAGCTGGTTCAAGTAGGGGGAAGGAGTGAGGAGAATGATGAGCATGAATGGGAACATTTTGAAAGTTGAAGTAGAGAAGTCTAGAGATGAGGATCTGTGGTCTTACAAACAATGTATTGGGTGTTGAAGGAGAATTGTGCATTTTCCAGTTACTCCTTCCTGCAGCTGTTAGTCCTTTCTAGACTTTCTGTGGGTGCCTGTAGCCTTCTGAGACTCAGAGAATCCCCATTAACCCGGGTTCAAGATTACTACTTTGCATTTTGCCTTGCTTGTTGTATTGATATTTTAATTCAGAATTTCTTTAAGGGAAATGTAAGCTCAAACCACTGTCTCTTAGAACAAGACATTCTCAAAGATTCATGAGGATGGTTTTCCCATTGTGCAGAAGAATTCAGTCCAAAAAGCCATGCCTGATTTAATAGTGCTGTGAGCCTGTCACTGTGAAGATTGGCCTCAGCCTGCCAGTTTAGGAAATAATGAAAGTGAACAATCTGTTCAATATTGCCTGGTCCATCTTTATATGTATTTCATATAAAACAGCCCCTTTATCTTCTCCCATCTGCCACTCTTCCATCCCAAATTGTTCTTTGGAGTTTTCTAAAAACTTATGGACTCCCCCAGCCTTTTTCTGAATACGTGTGATTTGCTTGTTTGGGTATTTTTTTGTAAGGGAGGAAGGAATCTTCCTTTTTTCTGCTTTTGTAAAGCAGCTCCTCTGGCAGATGACAGTGATACTGATAGCTGAACAGATGGGCTTCTGCAGTCTGAAATTCTATCAAAGAGGTTTTCTGTTTAGAGTAATTGTTGATTTGTAACTGTAGGTGTGAACATAAACAAACATGTAACTTCAACAATTGGGTTGAAATACTTCCTTTTCTCTTGAATGGATTATGAAAAGCTTGTTCCTCACCTTTTCGCTCCTTATACACATTTCATAGGCCTGAAGTTTCATCTTCAAATTCTTTTGCTGATTGTCTTAGTGTACATAGGAAAGTATATCCATAGAGGCTTCTATGTCATCTGCACTGTGCTTAAGTCCTGCCAAGCTTTTCTGGAATATACGTCGACTTTCCCTCTCTTATTTTTGATTTTAGTTTTTCATATGTATTTTCTGCATGACAGAAGAAGCATTTTCTGTGCTTCTGGCTCAGACCCTTTGCCCCAGTGTTGCTGTGACAGTGTGTGCACTGTACACAGGTTTGTGCCAAGCTCACAGGCCCACGAGAGCTTTCCCTGCTCCCACACTTAGGATGGGGCAGGACTCAGCTGTTCCAGTCTGTGTTTACATCAGTTTTACCTATATTCTCTGGGGAGAATATCTTGGTTGTGTTCTTGGTGTCTGACTTAGAGGGTTTTGGTATCTTTAGCCTGGAGAAAAGGAGGCTCAGGGGTGACCACTCTCGACAATTCTCTGAAATGTGGTTGAGGTGAGGGTCAGTCTCTTCTCCCATGTAACAAGTGACAGGATGAGAGGAAATGGCCTCAAGTTGCACCAGGGGAGGTCTGGATTGGATATTAGGGGAAATTTCTTCACTGAAAGAATGGTCAGTCACTGGAACAGGCTGCCCAGGGAAGTGGTGGAGTCACCATCCCTGGAAGTGTTCAAAAGATACGTGGATGTGGCACTTGCTGAGATAATACAGTGGTGAACATGGTGGTGCTGGTTAACAATTGGACTTGGTAATCTTAGAGCTCCTTTCCAGCCATAGCTGACTCTATGATACAGCTGTTGATGAGAATGATATTGTACAACCTGCAGTGACCTTCTGATTTACTGCATAACAAAACATGTACTTAAAGTGCCAGGTATTTTTTATCTACTGGTATATTTAAAAGAAATCTTGTGCTTGTGTGCTGGCACTAAAAGTATTCAGAATTATACTGCCTTGGATACACTTTTTAGGTGCCTCTTTTATAGTAATCACAGAGCTGTCCATGAAAAGCCTATATGGAAGATACCCTTGGAGAAGCTAAGTGGCACATTTTATCAGTGGAGGGAAATAAAAAACCAGTTTGGAGCTACCCTTTCCTGCTACACTGCCTTGGGTTACAGATGGTTGGTGCTGTTCTTACCTAGGACAGCTCCTGCCACTCTGCTGGGGGGGCCTGTGCTGGTCCCACACATGCATGACCTGGTCCCACAGGCCACACACCTGTAGGGACTGTGAGGAACCTGTGTGGGTACCAGTGACTCAGCTCCCTGTGCCCCTAAGGCTGGACCCAGACCATCCTTAGGTTTTGGCCTGCCTGGTGTATCCCTGACCCCCAGCCCTGCAGCTGCTGTGGGATACTTGGCTGAGTGAAGGGAAGCTCTGCTTGGAATTGGCTCAGGGCTCCTGGTTGTGCTGTTACTCTTTGTGTACTCTGAGAGTAAGGGCAGAATTTACCCTTTAAATATGTGCTCTTTCCAGGGATGTCTGTCTGTTTTTGTTGGAGGGGGAAGGATGCAACAGATCCTGGTGCTGTGTCTCCTTGGAGAAGGAGAAAAGTAACTGAGTAAATCCACTGGTGATTTTGAGCTAAATATTACAATTTATTGGAGCTGGCAGAAACCTGGAATTGTCCTTTTTGTTGTGTCTTCTCCTGGGTGAAACTGTTATTTATTATAAGTGTTGGAGGGGGCAGGAATGAAAATGTGGGTAGATTTGTAAATAGCTAAGCACAGATGGTCTTTAATTTATTTGCATTTCCTTGTAATAATTCATGGAGAATTAGAAGACAAAGCTAGTTGCTTCTGATATATCCTGATTACTTACTGTTAATATTTACTTAGGGACTGAAAATTAGATCATGCAGTGTACCAGTGACATGACATGATGGGCTAAATTTATTCTGCTAGAATGATTTATTTTTTATTACAGGCTGGTAGATAAAATCAGGTCAAGAGCTTCTTTTTGTAGAGTACTTATGAATTATTATTTTTATACACAGAAAATACATATAAAATATTGCATCTTGCTCTTCTGTAAAATGTAAGTTTGAATGTGGTAGAGAAGTGCTGCAGCATAAAGCCACCTGCATCACAAAAATAAAAGATGCATATTATTATCCAGAAAATCAGCTTTACACACATGTACTGTTTTTTCTGCAACCAAAAATTTATTGTTTTAAAGAACTGACTGCATCCTGTGACTGTACAGAGAATCTTTCTGCTCTTAACTGTATTTAGTTTGCTTCTAATTTGTCAAAGCTTTTTAAATTCCAGTGGTGTAGTGATAGAGTGTGTGCTGCTGATGTCACTGCTTGCCTTATCAGGATTTTGTTCTTTGTTTCACAGGGAGCTGTGATTGGTATAGACGATGAGGACGACAGCACCTTCACAATAACTGTTGATCAGAAAACCTTCCATTTTCAGGGTGAGCTGAAAGAAGAGATTGTTTTTTCTTTTAATAGATTCCACTTGTATTTGATGGATGATTTTAAATGTTTGGCAACAGAACAGCATGAATGAGCACACTGAGAACATTCTGGATCCAGGGGTGCTGCAGGTTAGGCAGGGATTTACATCTGCAGTGGATACATGTGTGCTAGAAAGAGACTGTAGCTCTGGCAGGATTTGGAGATGAATAATGTAAAGAATAAATCACTCAAGGGGAGAAAGTAATGTGCTTCTGATTATGGGTTCCGCTTACAAAACGTTTCTGATCTTCGTTATCAAGATACAATTATGCATTTCTTTATGAAGAGAATCAAGACTGGTCTGAAGGTTGCAATTTGTATCCAAATAGAACTTAATGCTCAATTATGAGGAGACTAGAGGCAACGTTTGGCTTAACGGTGGAGCTTTGCTTCAAGATTTACCAGCTTGCATTCATTTCATCTTCATTTCTGTGTCTTGTCTGCCAGTCACCATTTCTCTGCTATTATCCTTTTATTCACATTTCCTAACACCAATGCCATCTGCCACTGCTATGTTTCGTCATTGCATGCTATGGCTCACCGGTAGAAAGGGTAAGGCTCTGTATAATTGCTATATACTCCTTAAATTATTTTGTCTGCAGCAGTAGGACAAAATACTGTGCTAATATTGAATACAGAACTTCCTTTTTCTGAATGTTAAAAGCCTAGGGAAGTGTGATGAAAATATTTTGCAACTAACATTTTTTAGTCCTTTTACTTTTCCTCTAAAATGCAGTGACTAAATAATTGCTTTATATAGAGCTGGAAACTGTAAATATCCTAGAGGCACATTTGCATTTAAGCAGTCATTTTAATTTATGTAAACTGAAATAATTCTATAACTTATATTGTACTGTACGTATTTTTAAATCAGTGATTTGCAAATGGGAGCTATCATTAATACTGTTGCTTTTGTGAGACTATTTCTAATGATAAATATTAATTTTACACCATGTTGTCACTGGCTTCTATATTCCTTGTGCTACAGTTTTTCCTAAATGCTGCCGCTGTTCTCTGGCTTTTCACTGCATTAAGCATTGTAAATATACCTTCATAATGCTGAGCTCACTGTAAGACTTAAATCTACTGTTCCCAAGGATATCTGTTAAAATGCAAGGTAATTGCTAATGCAGTAATGGAATGCTGTACTAGGGCAGGCTTTCAGTACTACAAAGCTAAATACTGCTGAATATTTGAGAACTTGATACAGGTAAATCTGGAAATCTCTAATCTTTAGATATTAAGATAAACCTTTTTAAATACATCTTCTTGTCAGTGATTTGTTATATGTTGTATTCTCCTTTGGGTAGCCAGATGTCGTAAGAAAACTGATAGTATTTGACACAAGTAATGTTCTACTCTTAGGTAATATTGATAATTTTTGAATAGCAATGTTGTCACGTCTAGTGCTTTATAATTTTCCTTTCTCTGTATTTCATATTAGGCCAGGATTTATATATGCTCCTTTAGTGTACAACTAAGATACTGTACACTATTTTCTGTATTATGCTTTTTCTATTAGCATATTATGAAGATAAGCTCCCTGATATCCAGGAAATTGTAACAATACAAGCACAGTATTAATATACGTGGATTTAATGCAAAAATGTATAAAGACAGGTAAGATATCAGTCCTGTGGTATCTCAGTATAAAAAAAGCTCTGTGGAACTATATATGTAGTTCTTACAGCCACTGTAAATGCATTCTCACCTCATGCAACCTCTGTCATGTTTATGTCAAATGTTTGTACATTAAATTAAATTAATTTAGTATTACATAGGTTTTTAATTATGTCAAATGCAGGTCACTGTCAGTCATGAATGGTGAGTGGTTAATAATGTAAATATAACAAAATGTATGCTGAGACTATGTAGGATAGGTAGGGCAGATTCTGGGAATATTCCAAGAAAACATACAAAATTCCTAACAATTTCTTCCTAACTTTTAATACTTGATAAAGCTAGAGCCATTGTTCTGCAAGGTAATCATAGTTATAAATACAATCACCCTTTATGAAAGGAGTCTTGGACAAGAGAAGACTGGAGGAATGGCAACCCACAGTCCCTTCCCTCCTTGTTGCTGCCTTCCTTCATTCTCAAGGGCAGACAGGGATTCAATCAAGCTGGAGCCTCGTTGAGAAAAACCCAAAAGTTTAAAAATCCAAGCTTTCAAAGATCTCCTGACCTAAGTTGGGGTCCCATCTGCAGTGGAACAGTTTCTCTTTCAGGCTCTCCATTCACTCAGACTTTAAGTACTGATTGTTGCCTCAGTGAAATCTTGCTGACAGGCAGTGATAGAATTTGAATTCAAGAAAAATGCAAGAAAAACTTCATTCTGGGTTAATTAATTATTTCTTAGTGTCAGGTGCTTAAAATTGCACATCTGACTAACACTCTAAAATGGAAGTAATGAGATGAAGGGGAAAGAAGTAATTTTAAACTGTCTGTTCGACTTCTCACATGGAAGTTGATTCCATATGTTTGTGTATGTCTGTTACTGAATTTCTGAAGTGCCAAAGCTCCAGCATCTCCCACCAAGATTTGCCTGTCTCTGGATTTTGGTAACTTCTGAGTCTTTCTGGTGTCAAGTTCATGTTGTGTTTCTGCCTGTGACAATCTCCCTCTCTTCTGTTCTCACCTGTGCTTCCTAGGGGCCACCCCTGTATTGAACATCTGTAAAAGTTAAAAAGTTTTTATAACAAAGATATTGGAGGTTTTAAAAGATGGCTGGGTACATCCCAAATGGGATCCATATCCTTAGTACTGGGTATAAAGGACAGAAGTTAATTGAATAAATATGGGCAGTAAAACAAAGAGCATATTTTGTTTTTACTGTCTTCAGCTCTCCCAGAGTGCCCTGCAGATTTTTTCCCTGTATTTTATTGATATGTACAGGTATATTGATGGTTGTTCATATTGGAGGGGGAAGGGAGGTAAAATGACCTCAGAAATTTTAAAATAGATTTAAAAGTAATGTATTTTATCTCCTGATTGGGCCTTCTTTGGTCATGCTGAATATCCAATTTCATGGCTTGCTTGTAAGGCTTCTGAATTAGGTGGATCTTAAAGTATTCCCTCGTGGTTTTTTTCAGATTAGATGCAAAAATCCATTCAAGTTGCTGTAAGACATTTGGGATAATACTTTTAGTTTAATTTACCTTCCTGTCAGGAAGCTTTTTCTTGGTAATGTATTTTTCCTTGCTGCAGTACATGTCCCTGTTCTAAATGTTCCATAACTTTCAAACACTGTGGGGGCTGGGTTTGTTTTTCTTTTAACACCTTCGTATCATCACCAAGCTTTAAGCTCTTTCCATTTGGAAATTCACTTCTTCAATCCTTCATATTACTTAGCTGTTCTTTCTCCTCACTGGGATGCTCGTGATTTAAATTCAGGAGTGGGAACATGGGAACATGATGTTCAAGAGATTCTGGCAAGAGTATTGTTGTATTTGTTCTTGATATTTGATTTGCTGTCTAACCTGAAGCAATAATAGCTTCTATCTGGACTGAAATACTTCACTAAATGCACATTGTATCCAGAAAAAAAGAATTCATGTTTAAAAAAAAAAAATCTGATTTTTAAACTCCTACCTGAAAACCCAGCTCCTATTCTTACAGCCTGCAGTACAGTTGCTTGGAAGGCAAATCAGTTCTGTCTCCACTGTTTTTTGTACTGAAGGATGAAAAGACTGGAAGCAGTCCAGTGCATTGCTCTGAGATGATTTTTCTTTAGCTTTTGTTTTTCCTTTCCTATTCCTGCCACAAAAGTATCTGAGAAATGAAGCGTGAATGTTGCTGTGCAACTTATTCTCCTATTACATGAAAGCTGTCATAAAGCTGGTAGATTTCTCCTTTTTTCCTCATCTTTTCCCAGTTTGTAGCTTGATTTGTGTCTGTTCACCATCCCAGCTGAGGAAAAAGGGAGACATGCCCAGCAAGAGGTTGCCATAATGTTATAAAAGCAAGGATTTTTTGTTAATGTGGGAGCCATTATTATTGAGGATATACCGAGGTCCACAAAAGCCTTCATTGCCGAGCAGTGTCAGAATTCGAGATTTTAAGTATTTGCATTATGTATCAAAATTAATTATATTGGTTTTATACCTGTGTTTCAACATTACTTGCAGAAATAGTCAATATTTAAAGTCTTCTAGAAATCTTTGACATTGTCCACCAAATAGATGACAGGAAGCTGACTGCTCTTGTGGTAGAAAAAGGCACTTAAGTCTATCACATTACCTGATTTAAATAACGATTCATAAATTGCAGCCTTTAAAAATGAAAAGTTTTAGAGCTTTTTAAATTTGATATTGAGAAATGCCTAGAGAGAGATTTTGGTGTGAATTCTTGGTCTATGCTGGTTTCTTCAGTGATGTCTATAACTGCTGTGGCAACATTGTTTGTCCTAAGTTGGCATTTTTCTGGGTCTTTTAGGGTTCTGGTGATGCTGAAACAGTGAATTCCTCTATGCTATGCTCAGCTGTGCTTTTATATGGCAGAGGAGGATGAGCAGTTATGCTCAGAGTAAAGCTGAGCTTCCTGCCATCCTCCCTTTACCTGACCAGGTCTGGGCTGCACAAAATTCTGGGCTGCATCTCATCCTCCCCTGACTGGCACAACTGCAGAAATTCTTCTGGCAACCAGAGCTAGGTTCAGCTTTTGCAGTCATTTTTCTGTCTTCTCCTCTCTTCCCTCTGCCTCCTTTTTGCTGTTGATGTAGTGCACTGGTATTTTGAGTAGTTAGAACTTGTGACCAGAGTGCAGGGAATGGTGCATGGTTGTGATTTTCCTGTTTCATGCAGGTCCTTCTTGTACCTGCAGCATGCTGTGTTGTAATTGTTTTCCAGTCACCCCATGGATGTGCCATTTTTAATGGGCCTTTCTCTATTCAACTGTTATGATCATATGCAAACACCTCCTAGTTTTCTGTTTCTTAAGGCTGAAGCTGAAGATACCAAAATAAGTGTTAAACTTGAGAGTAGCAAAGAAACACCATGAAACAGTATCTGTGATGTGTTGATTTGTTTTCTTTTCGTCTTCCTATGGAAGAAATTGTTACTTTTGGCATCAGTATGAATCTCTTATCTCACCTGTGTCTATGTGATAGGTGGCAATTATTTTGGAAGGGGAAAAATGGCCAGAAAAGGTCTCTCTATAAGGAGAGGAGGGATACGGAGTAGTTCAACACTCTTTTTGTTCTATTTTAACAAGAAATTCCGAACAGCAATGACCTTGAGTTTGACCTATTAAATTGACAACCATTTTATTGGCTAGGAAAATGGTTATATTTTTGTTATTCTACTTTGATTTTTTTTTTCAATTCAAGCCAAAAAGTGGTCTCTACCTTAAGCTAGTAGTTTCAGAGCTTTATTGGTGGGATCTGCAATGGAAAAAAACCTTTACTGTGAGAGTGGTGAGGCCCTGGCACAGGTTGCCTAGGGTGGCTGCCCCATCCCTGGAAGTGTTCAAGGTCAGGTTGGACAGGGCTCTGAGCAACCTGGGATAGTGGAAGGTGTCCCTGCCCATGGCAGGGCCTTGGAATGAGATCATCTTTAAGGACTCTTTCAACCCAAACCATTCTGTGATTCTGTGATTGATTTTAAATGCAAACATACCCTAAAAGCCATTTTCACAGAATATACTATATGAAGTATTATTTAGTGTTACTATTATGAATATTTAAGTATTATTGTCTAGTGAAAAACCATGTACTTGCAGATTTGTCCCACACTTGGAAATGTTTAATTTTAAAAATTACACATTATGTATGGATTTCCAGAGAGAACTAATAGCAACTTGATCATGTGTTTCCTTTGTCCCAGAAGTTTCCACCCAAAGCTTTGTTTCTGGGCTGATATAAAAGCTTGCTTAGATAACAATAAAAGAACAATTCAGTTGATTTCTCAAGATCACAGATTAATCTTACAAACACATTGTACACAGAAGACCTTTTGATGCTTTTTGTTCGGGCAAGTCTGATGATTTTGTGTCTTGTGACTGCCCAGGAGTTTCCTGTAGGAACAGGAGCTCAGGCTGGACACCTGCAGAACAAAAGGAGGGTTGATTTATGTGTGTGGGTGGAGAATGGCATCAGGGGAGGATTAGGAGAAGGGAGAATAATGGTTGTGACAACTCCAGAATTATGATACAGAGGAAATAATGTTCAACCTCCTGCCAGATGTGGGAGCTGCATGTGTTAGAAGGGTATTTGTAAGCAGTGTAGTGTTTTGCTAGGCTTGAATGAAACCCTGCTTCATCTTGCATGTTTTTCTATGGTTTGAAAGGCCTTCAGTGACTTTAAATAGCAATTTATTTAGCCATGGAACAGTCCTGTGATGTGTGACTTTTCCACCTTATTGAGCACTACTGATAAAATCTCTCTCCATTGAGACTGGTGGCAGAAATCCTATCGATCTCAGTGCAGCCAGGATTTCATCTCTATTATCTGGTGATTTGTGTGTAAAGATACTACATTAGTTCTGCACTTGGCTGAGAAAATACAGGAATTTTGCATACAAATCAGTGCAAGTTTTGTCAGAATAAAGGCTGCATAATTGACTCTATTGACTCTGTGGGTGTAATAGACTCTTCTTACTGAGTTCTGCCTGTAAGTAGGTCACAGTGAATGAAAATAAAATATGCATTTCTTTTTGTGACAGCATGGTGTTTTTGTAAGTAATCTACTAAATTTTTTTTGACTAATTCTTCAGGTTTTTCTTTCATTCTAATGCCCATGTAGATGGGCATAGACACACACACACAAAAAAAGCACCAGTATGCAGATTCTGAGGTGATATATTTTGTGTATGTTCTGTCTTCCAAGTACTGCTGTGCATGACCTAGAAATGCTGGTGGTAAATGCTGTATTGTGGAGCAGAGTTGTTAAACTTGTTTATGTCTAATCTTTAGATGCTATCAAGCTTAGGCTGGAAAAAGTAATCTGTTTTATGCTGTACTTTAACATTTGGTATACGTTATATAAACACATATAATCTCTCCACAGCGAAGTAAATACTATAGGAACTCTATAAAATTTATTCTCTATTTGGGAAATTAATAGAGGCTGAGGGCATCTAATGTAGTTACATTTCATTTGCTTTCTTATCCTCACAGAACAGAACTTTTTAAAATCCCTGACTTACCTGATTTAGCAGTTTGGGAAGTTCAGTGATAAAGGACTATTTCATAAAACAAAAGGGAGTTTTAAACCACAGTTTTTCTGAATTACAGAAATTCTTCAGTAAAAGCAGTAATTCTTAGGTTTAGTACGTTTTTCATTCTATAATTTTCTCTTTGATCAAATAATTGGTTTTCTTTCTTTGGACCTTCTCTAGGAAAGAGTTCAGATTTTTTTTTTTAGTATAAGATTGATGTTGAAATATCTTAGGAATAAGCTCAGCCAGACAGATCACCAAAAATACACATTTAAAAAAATATTGTTATTGTATTAAAACTCACTGTAATGAATGACATCCTTTTCAAGTGTGCTTCTCTGAACTAGTCATAAATAGGACTGTGATCATGTTAAGTACCCTGTGGTTGTCTTAGATATGCTTGAGATGTCACAGTAAATTATACAGGTGTCTTTCAAAGGAGGCATAGACACAGAGGAGTGAGGGCTTAGGCATATGGGAGCAAACTGTAATCTAGTTCATAAATACTAATTCTACTAGAAAAAAAAGTAAAAATAGCTTAACTGACATAATCACAGTAAATTGCAATGTTTCAGCCATTAATGATTCCAGTCTCTTGCACGCAGCAGTGCTTGTTCAGCTCTGGGTGGATTTAGCTTCTTTCACATACAAATGTTCACTGTTCAATTGCAGTAAAAACTGAACTAATAATTCTAACACTTAAAAGAAGAGAAAAACATAGGCACTTTAGTGCCCTCTCAACTGCAGACATAGCACTGCTATTTTTATGGACAGTGGATGCTGTAGCACGACTTGGATTTCAGCTGACCAGGTAACTCTTGTATTAACCCCTCAGACTAAGAACCACCTTTTTGTTTTTAAGTGTCAGGTACTTTTCATGTCCAGGTATCCTTCACTGTTTCTTGTTTGTCTTCTGTAATACTGTTACTTTAGAGTCAGCCTAGGGAACAGCAACTTTTATCTCTCTTACCCTTCTTCTCTTTCTAGAAGTTTTGTGCCATAAGGAACCAGATAATACTCATCTATTTTTGCATAAGCACAATACTAGTGTAATTCCTTGGACTAAATAAAAATTGCCTTATCCCAAATATGTTGTCAGAAACAAATTCTGGAGTGGCTTTCACATAGGAATTGAGGAGAGGATTAACTTTAAAATGGAGCCTGATCAGATAATGGAAAAGTTGGAGTGATTTCAGGATACTTGAGGCACAGGACTAATGAGCAGGGCATTCTTGTCCCTACCTGCTGAAGAAAGCATCTGCAGTTTCACAGTGGATATTATGCAGTGTGCATCACAAACTTCTTAGGAGCAAAGGTGTTAGAGCTTTTTATTTGACCAAAGTTGCCTTCTTTAAATGAAAAACAGCTTGGATATTTAGCTTTCCCTACAGATGGGTAGATAACGATCTCTGACCATTGTGTGTAGATTTTTCCCATAAATTCTTTCTGAGTGTGTCGACTAATCTCTTTTTTGAATGTTCCCATTGATTTTTTTTTTTCCATCAGTGATCTTTTGGCAGCTGTTCAGTTCTAAATTGCTTTTACCATTAGGGAGCTTTTACTTGCACCTAATCTCACAGCAGCCATTTTGAGTAGATTTAATATAACTTTTCTTGCATCTTGCTTTACTAAAAACTGCATCCTGCTGGTTTTCTCAAGAGTCTATGGAGGAGAGCCAGGAGGATCTGCTGTTGATGATAGATGGTCTGAAATCAAACCAGTGTCCTGAACAGAGAGTGCTTAAAAGGTTTTGATGCTGTGTTTCCATGCAGTAAGCAGTCTTCTCATGGCAGTGTTCCTGGATTTATTGTGCCCAAGACTTTGTCTAAGTAGCAGGATTGATGAGATTCATGTGTGCTCCCTAAGGACTGATCATGCCATGCCAGAAGATTGCAATGTCTAATATATGAGGAGAAAATACAGCTTTTTCCCCTCTGCTGAACCATGGTAGATAGAGCTATAAAGGGGTCATTGGAGAAGTAGAAGTTTCAAAAATTTAGTATATTTATGAGCATGGGAAAGTCAGTTCCATTTAGGAACTTTATGGATTGGTTGGTTTCTAGGTCTTCCCTGCTGCTGTAAGGCCTCTCTGTTCTGGTGGGGGTTCAGATACAAGTCAGAATGTGATAACCTTTATTAATGGGCTACTGTATATTGGGATTAGTATTTAACTAATACCATGACCTCTTTTTGCTGGCAGTATGGAAGATCACAGGAATCCTGCTGCAATACAAGGATTAATTCACTGGTCTGCAGCTTAATTGTTTCTTTTTTAGCTTAAATAATCGTGGGAAAAAAACCCTTCATCATAGGGTATTTGTATCCCATGAATTACTTATTAGCTCCTCAGTAACCTGTACCCCAGTTGCCCAGTAAGATGTGTTTTGGGACTGGGAGATGGTGATTAAAAAAAACTCCACAAAAAACCAGAAAACAAACCCCAGAAACCTGGCACACATTGAAATAATGTTAACCACTGTTGTTTTGCACACACCTTTGAAAAGTTAAGGCACTGATACAATTAAAATACTGATAGATTAATAACACAGGTAACTATATATGTTTAGTGTTTAGTGATAACTGATATAAGAAGAATAAACTTGATTGATATCTCTGGCAGGACTAGGCCAAGAGGCCTGTTTTTTGGTAAGCAGAACCAAAGAAACTTAGAAGCATTAAAATTGATTCTAATTGACTAGTTCAGTAATTGAAATTAGTGTTAAAGTGTAAGTTATGCTGTGTAAAAAGAACAGTGTTTGTGTGTGCAAGTGTGTACAGAATGTGAAAAGAAAAATTATTCTTTGCATGTTGCAAAATGTATTTAGTGTAATGCTGTCACTGGGCAGAGTTCACAGGGCCTCTGTCCTTCCATCCTTCGCTGCATTATAAACTTGTCCTCTGTGCCTGCTTCAGCTTCTCTATTAAAATATGGATCACCAGTAAGAAGAGTGAGTTAAAAGTTCTTTCTAATGACCTATTGAGAGTATCACAGTGTCAAATGCAGCTTTTTAATACTGGCTGCATTTCCTGCAGGAAAGTCACCTGCTGTTCTGAGTAGCATTTAATTACTTTAACTTCTTCCTGCAGACTTTCTCTGTGCATCTGAAAACACTTTGGTAGCCACTTTCCCTTATGTCTAGTTTTCATTTGTGCAGATTAGTGGTATTGTGGCCAAAATACCTGTGGCAATTGATCATGCTCTATTTTAAGAGAACAATGAGTAAGGATTGGCTTCTAGTAGATGGGGAAAATGTGTATTTTTAGGAAAGAGCTAGATAGATTTCAAACTTTTACCTTGTGTGTAGTGAAAGTTTTGCCTCACTGTTTTGCAAGGCCACCTCATCAGTTAGGCTCAAAGCAAGTTTCTGTATTAAAAAGACATTCTTAATTATTATTCACAAAGACATACGTTGTCAATTCTTCCCTGATGGTTTTGTTAGCTTGACATAAGTAGTGTATATATGCTGAAGTAAACAGTGCAGTATGTTTATCTTGAAATTGATTGGGTTATCTTTGGGGAGTTTAGAAAAATCTCCATATTCAGAAGACTTGAGGCATTTCTAGGTACTGATAGGTTTAAGCTGCATAATTCCAAAAAATAAAAGCAATGGAAACAGAAGGGTGAGGAAGGGAACATTGTAACAAAGCATTTTGAGCTGCAGAGTACATTTCAGTATAAAGTAAGGATATTTCCTCTGAACTCCTTAACAAATAAGTGAGATTGGAATCTCAGTTCTCTGATTCATAATAGGTGCTAGCTCACTTAAGCTTTCCTTGCTTTTAGCAGGCTTCCTGTTGCTTTTAATACCTTCCATTTGAATGAGGAACTAGACACAGTTGTCAGTAACTATTTTAAATCTCTTTACAGGCCAGTTTGTTTACAGTCTATTTAATGCCTCTGGAATTTTCTCTTTTTTCTTTACCTGGAGTCCAGACTCTGCTCCTTTGTTTTTTAAGCACTCCTAGAGCACAGCAAGGAGCTCTTTCAGACTAGTGAAGCAAAGGTGGCATGTCTGTACTGGGGTTAGGGGGGAAAGAAAACCGTTTTAGAGCAGGATTTTCTTCAGTTTAGTGTTTGTTGTATACTTAAGATTATTTTTTGTGCTTCAAGATTCACACCAGTGACCTTTTAGGGATGTTTGTCCTGTATTATGAATCCATACCTGACAGTTACTATGTTCACACTGAAGCAGAATCTATTACAGGTTGTTTATTTTCTTGTAAATAAGAAAAATTAGAAATTACTTACATAATTAAGTGAGGAATGTCTTTGCAAACTCTTTGCATGTGTTCCCCTAAAGCTGGACAAGGGACAGATCTGTTACCACAGAAGAAGAAATGGGATATTAAGACAACTGTGAAATTATGTTTGGTAATTTAACAAAGACAGTGTGGTTAATTTCCATATTTAGTGTGGACACCAGATCTGTTTGCCTATGCCTTTTAATATATAAGACTGCATGAAATTTAACAATATCTTTTGATTACTTTTTCAGCTCGAGATGCAGATGAGAGGGAGAAGTGGATCCATGCTTTAGAGGACACCATCCTCCGCCATACCCTCCAACTTCAGGCGAGTTTCACTTTCAGTTTTCATTTGTTTTACTTTTTTTTTTCCAAAGCAATGAAATATGGTGGCATGACTGCTAATATCCAACACATGCTGTATAATATCTGGCTGTTCTATAGCCTATACAACTGGATATAGTAAAACATCCATTAAGATTTGAGTCTGTCACTTTTTTCTTGTTCTTCCATAATGAAAAGTCAGAATGAGACTTTCCTCTATTAACTCATAATATATAGTTATCATTAATTCATATTTATTTATAATGTATATTTATTGTAAGATTCTGGATTTATTGTTGTAAATTTAATTTGGGTTTTGGTTGGAGTTTTTTGGGGTTTTTTTGTTTAAAACTAGGAGTTAGTCCTTTTTGTGTCAAGCCTTTTGTGTACTTGTATGCCACCTAACTTGGAAATTAAAATGAAGCAGCATGATTGAAGCTTTTTCTGGATGAAAAAAAATGGTAAATAGCTTGTGTTTGAATCCACTGTGTAAGCTGGATATCAGTGGTTTTCTGGTTCTAAAGACAGATGGTTGGATTGAGGATGGTTTTTAGCTTTAGTTATCTAGTTCAGGAGTTGGACTCTGTCATCCTTGTGGGTCACTTCCAGCTCAAGATATTCTGTGGTTCTATATCTACGACCAGTTTCTGGTGATACTGTAGAGCTGGACTTATCTGTAAGACTTGTTAAACATTTATTTTTGCCCTGGAGAGTAACCCAAACTCTGATGAAAGGGATCTAGTTTGTACCACAGAGGTGTGTGGTGACAGTGTAGACATCTTAAAGCAGGTGTTCATTATTTGTGTTGAATAAAGGTTTGGTTGTGCTTTTGTAGCATGGCAAGAGAATTAGGTCTCTTAACATTTGATTCAGTGTCAAGAAAGATAGAGTAAAATCTCTAATATCACACAAAGAGAAGTTTATAAAGACTGATTTAGATGACATTTGCCCAACCTAGAGAGTTAGAGCAAGCCTGAATTTATCCCATCTGACTTTAAGCACTTGTACTATCTCAGTCAATTTACCTGTTATACAGTGAGTTTCAACTTTTTTTGATCTGTTAAAGACCACTACAAATTTTCTAGGGAATAGCAGATCCCTGGATAAAAATTCCCATTTGACAATCAGCTTTGTATCCCACCTAAAGTGTCATGGGTATGTTAGAAGTAATCTCTCTATCTGGACACAGTAGCTGACCGAGGGCTGAAGAACCCTGCTCCGCAGTGGGTGTGAGGAGACAGGGATTACCTAGGGAATAATGTGTGCATGTACAAGGGCTGAGCTCCCTCCCAAGGGATGCCTCGTTCCCATCCTCAGCTTAGAAAGTGAATAGCTTAGTGTGAGTTGTCCTTTTTAAGGTCTGAAACGAAGTGAAAGCAATCTGTGCTGTTTTCTCTACCTAGAAGACTTTTCATGGCTTTGAAGATACGGAGTCAAGGAATGAAACACCAGAATACACATTGGTTTTATCAAAATGTACACTTCCATGCTCTCTAGAAATCATGAGTGTAGTTTTTATTGGTAGAAATAGATTTCATGATAGCACCTAATAATGTAACTGTTTCCCATTATATAACTGTTCACATTCATGGAGTTTTTCAAACGAGTAGGGCATATTTTGACCAAAAAACAAACAAAAAAAACCCCCAAACCAAACCAACCAAACAAACAAAAAACAAAAACAAAAACAAAAACAAACAAACAAAAAACAACAACAACAACAACAAAAAAAGCCACAACCAAGTTAAATTAATCTAGTAATGTTTGAGGGAATAATTAAAAAAACAGAACTGAGTACTAGGAAACATACCCTCCATCCTTGTAAGTATGTCACCATTGAATGTAATACTTTGTGGGCCACTGCTAGGTTTCACCACTCATTTTCAAGAACCTTCCTTAGTGCGTGGGTCATGTAACCTTTTAGCCTCTGGCCCTTGTGTGTGGGAGTTGGTGGAGTAGTGTTCATTTACACCCCCATTTAGGAACTGCCAAGGTTTGCCACGGGAGCTGCCGAGCAGGCAGTGATTTGAGAATGAAACACGACTGCAGCTCCTTGCCAAACCTCTTTCTTTTATGAGTTAGGAATAGTGGTCTCTATTCTGTTCACCCTCACCGGTGGGACGTGCGGGCGGAACGAACAGGGGCTGAAGTTTCGGGAGATGCTCTCAGGGCCAAGCGCAGGATGAATCCAGGCAAGAGCAGCCCCGCGCCTCCATGGCCGGCCAGGCCCCGCTGGGCTTCAGCCCTCCCTCCCCTGGCCGCAGCTCTCCGGGGCCGGGCCGCCCCCGCTCCAATCTCCGGCCGCCTTGTTCGTGACGCGCTCGGCGGGGCCGCGGCCGGGGGTCCTGCCCTTCGCACCCCGCCCCTCCCCGCCCCGCTGGAGGCGGCGCTGCCGGGGCCCGGCGGGCGGGCAGCCAGCCCCGCTCCTCCGCTTCGCTCCGCTCCGCGCGTAGCTCCGAGGGATGGCCGGTGTGAGTACGGGGCGGGAGGGCCGGGAGGGCCGGGAGGGCCGCGGGTCGGGACTGCGGGTGTCCCTCGGGGCAGCCCCGGGCGGGCAGCGAGCCCCTGCCCTTGGTGGCCGAGCGGTGCTGGCGCTGCCCTGCCCTGCCCCGCCCGGGCACCGCGGGGACGGCAGCGGGGCCGCGGGGCAGCGGGTACGGAGCCCCCGGGTGGCTCCGGCTCCGGGCAGCAGCGAGTGCCGCCAGGTCCTGTGTGCCCGCAGGGATGCTGCCATCCGGATACACAGACACGACTTGGCTTCAATAGCCTTTGAACAAAACAGCGCTTCATGCTCTTGATGTTCTTTCGCTTTCCTTTTCCCTCGGACAAAACAGTCAAACGGGTTCTTCGGGGGATTATTGGCTCAGCGGGATAGCGGGGTTTGAGTGCCGCGGCAGAGATTATTTTCTCTAAAGGCATTTTCTTAGGTTCTTAGTTTCTGTCGCAAACGAAACATGTGGTTGACAGTCACTTAAAACCTTTAGGCATCTGTTTTTGTCCAAAATGTTGTATCTTTTCAGAGTATTTTCCTCATATTTCCATCCTGCTTTCAGCCTGCCTGTTCTTGTACAGGAGCGTTCAAGTTTCAAAGTCAGACTTAAAGTTGACTTTACTGTACCAAACACTCATCTGTGCTGTGAGAAACTGTACTAAACCCCAGGTGGTTCGTGTGTTGTGTGAACCAAATCAGGAAGGATTACGAGTTAATGCGAGGTGGAGAGGTGAAGTGGAGTCTTTGTATTCTCTAGTCTGATTAATCTTGCTGGTTTTGTTTTTGCCTAAATGTTCTACTGTGTTGTCCTTCAGTATTTATAATGGAGGTGTTTTTGAAACACAAAGTAAAACATACTTCTTCTGCCCCCCTCCCCCCAAGCCTAAAATGAGCTACAGTCAAGGAACTGAGTCATAAATACATAGAATGTCTAAAGGGATCCAAACTGTCCAGAGGGCTGACAATTAGTAATGTTTTATCCAAAGGGAACAACAATAGGGAGGAAACATTTCAGATACACTTGAAGCCTGATTTGTTTGAATTTTGAAACTGAAGTACGTTCTGCTCGTATTAAAGCTAATGCTAAAAATACACGTAGTTGTTCTAGTATTAGCTTTGTCTATGGAAAAGTCATTGAGGAGATGGTGTGATACTACTGGAAATGCCACTGTGAACCCCCCAGCCATTTGCCCTTTTTCCCCTGAAGTTGTTATTATTGAGGCATTAGCAGGCCTGTGGCTGTGCAGTGGCAGCACAGCGGTTGCCTCATACCCACAGGACTTAGGGGGGAGGGTGTGCATGTTGTGGCTAAAGTTTCTTGTTTGTGATAAGTTATCTCACATTTTCTTCAGCTCCTCAGCAGCAGCTTATGTCAAGCAGCAGTCCCATTCAGACAGGACATGCTTCAAATCACCCTGCTTTCCTTGCTGTCTGTTGAGTGCACCCTAGGAGCACCCTTGTGCTACAAGTACTGTTGGACAGTGGCATTTGGCTCTGGAATTGTCTCGTGAGTTATAATGGATAGCTCATGTCTTTCAGGACCACAGTAACACACCAACTCCCTTGTTTGATCTACACTAAACTGCTTCAGCCTCTAAGTGGACTCAGTAGAGACAAAGAAACTGAAATTACAAAGGTGGGCCATTCCTAGCCACCATAAAAGTGAAAGGAATTAAGTGAAAATTAATTGCTTTGTAGGTTGATAATTCTGTAATTTAAACAAGATGTTTACTGCCTAAGGAGCAAATAATAAGAAAACTTGATTCAAAGAAGTGGGTCTGTGCTGACTGCTATGAAAAGTGATACAATGGCTTAAACACTGAATTACACCATGGCTTCACCAAAATGTAGGAGTTGGTGCTGCTGCTGGAAGCAGTCCTGTCTCACTTCTCCTAGCAAAAGGGAAGAGGCAGTGTGGCAAGAACGGTAGAATTTGGAACTTAAAATTGCTTTTCCTGCCGCTCTCATTCTGAGTTTATTTTAAGCCTGATTAGTTTCCACATTGAGTTGTTTATGTGACAAGGTAAATGTTTACGCTGACTCAAAAGAAAGAGCAGAGTAAAGGCAAGAGTAAACAGCACAGGAACTGGTTTGTTTCCAGTTCATTTATGCTGGTGCAAAGTGTTTATGAAATGTTGATAGTAGCAGTTCACTTAGTATCACATTAACCAGGATTTTTTCTGACCTTTCTAAAGGTGTGAGAAAGAGCACAGGGCAGAGTAAAACTTCCTTATATGTTAAGTGTATTACACTCTAAAGTATATTATATTGTTATTCACTGACTTTTCAGTGCTGCTTCTGGTGTGAGACAAGAATTCTTGCATAAAACTAAAACCAGACTCTTTTAGATTAAGAGTATATCCAGTACAGATGTTTTTCAAGTTCGGGTGGAAGGGCATAGGGTTGGTAGCTGTGCTGCCCTTTTCAGATTTTGCTAAGGAAATAACCAGGATAGTGCCTGAATAGCCTAAAAGATGTGCATTATCTACACTGGTTTTACATTGTAAAGGAATGGGACTCTAGGGTGTACTTAGTACTTGTGAAGTTTCAGAATTGTAGCTTAAAGACAGAATTTTACATCAGTGTGTAAATACTTCTGTCTTCTGAACTTTCTGTTCTCCTTGAAGATCTGATAGTATCTATAGCTACACAGTCTTTGCTAAGCATTTTGTGTTTTGCAAAGTAGAACTTTTTTTTTCCCTGTAAGAATTGCAATATTCTGTTTGTAGGGTTCTGCTTTCCAGAGCCCATATATTTGTTTGCAAACATTTACATTCCGAGCTTCAAATATTGCATAAAAATCTGGCAGAGGAAAAAAATAGAGTTGTTTTTGCCACAAGAGTACCCTTGTTTAGTGGCTTACAATTTGATTTTTTCAGTTTTTTATCAGTGATCATTACAGGCAGTGTCCAACTCATCAAAATCAAGCATGATGTAGGCAGGGGATATGTTTCTGATCAGATATTGTGGTTGAAAGGAAAACATACTTATTCACTCCTTCAACCTAACTTACACAGGAATTTTTTGTTGGATTTGGAATCCTAATTAGATAAAGAATGTAGCAGAAGTGTCTTCAAAAAGATAAGAAATTCTACTCTGTACAGCTTTCTGTCTTCCTCCCCCAGGAAAGCTATTATTGTAATGCTTTTATTTGAGAAATATATTTGAATTTTTCTGATATGCTTCTTCTAAGGATGATGCGATCTTTTCATCTCATCTGAGTTTGAAAGAACTGGTTTAAGTTAGGCTGAATTACTTCTCAGCATGGACAAGTTTTGAATACAAATGCATTAGAGATATGTGTGACTTCTAATTTGGAGGACAAGGAAAGAACGTGAAACTCCCTTGATGCTAGCAGTTCTGTAGTGAAAATAAGGCTCATAATATGTATTTTTAATTAGGTTATGTTTTGTTGTTGCCCTGCTGTTTACCTCCTCAAAAAAACAAAAACAAACAGGGTTGTGTATGAAAGGAATAATTTTGCAGGATTGTTAGCATGTGAGTTGTTTACTCAATTCCAGACCAGCATGGAAACCTTTTTCTAGGAAAATCATCCTGCCTGGTCACTCCACATCACTGGGGATCACAAAGATCCCACTGAGACACCTCAGACTGGTCAGTGCTGCTGGGCCCTGCCTCCTCCTGCAAACACTGGCACTGAGAGGTGCCCTGGAGAGTCTGGGCCTTTAGCTTTTGCTGTGTCCTGAAGGGGAGGGACATTCCAGAGGTTGTGAGAGGGAGGGAGGGAGGATGAGGGAAAGAGACAGCTATGGTACCATTTTCTCTTTTCTCTGGAGTTCTTATCAGTATGGTTTTCTTGGTGGGGAGCAGTCAGACACCAAACAACTTGTTTTGACACCAAACTTCTTGGTTTGGAAGGTGGTGGGCAGACTGTAATGTTTAACATTACTTGATTCTGCAGCTATTTCATCTGTTAATTCTTTTAAACTTACGTGAACACAGAGTCTTTATTTGAGGTTAATAAAGTGTACTTGCAAATAAATGTAGTTACTCAATGGAAAAACAGGTTATACTACTTCAGATAGGTACTGACAATAAGATAGTGTATTTTTCAAGATCAGAAATAGTCTGGATTCCTGTTGTTTTTCATAATTTGAAGATATCTATTTTAGAATCACAGGATAACTTCAGCTGGATGAGACGTCTTGAAATCATCTCTTCCAAGCACCTTCTCACTGCAAGACAAATTTGTACTTTAGATCAGGTTGGCAAAGGTCAAATCCAGTTGAGTTTTGAACTCTGCCCTCCAAAGGTGGAGGTTCAAAAATATCTGCAGGCAACCTGTTTTGTCAGCTTGTGAATAGGTGAGCAGCATATCTTACAAGTTCCTCATAAAAATTGGATTCCTCATTGAGATGTGCAGATTCCCAATGTACAAGTTTACCAAGCTGTTAAATGCCATTCTGGTGACTCTGCTCACCCATTTCTTTTGAAGCCTCATTTCCTTTATGGCAGAGAAGGAGAGAAAGGGTCCCCATTTTGCCTTTACTGTGGCTTTGAGTGCCCAGAAAATCAAGAAATAAACATTTGTTATGCAATTCTGCAGTTCATATATCTGCTCTTTCTAAATGACTGCTGGGTTTGAAATACTGATTGATTTTGTTTGCTATTTATGCAGGCTGTTTTTTCTGTGGTATTGCTCAACTTTTTAACTTTTCCAAGTGTCTTGATTTTCAGTTCTATAACTATGTGAGAATTTAAATTATTAACCTAATCTCATATAACACAGACTAATAAATTTGCTGAGAAGGTTATCAAATTTCATCTTAACTACCCAAGAGCAAACTAATGAGGTGCTGCAGCTTTAAGTACCTGTGCTTTGCAAAATTATCCTCATGTTTCACCTCTATGTTATATTCAGCTTGACAGTTTACCTGGTTTTATGGCTTTCTCTTTACATTGATTGAAGTTTTAATTTTCTAATAGAACTTCTTAGGTTACAATTTTCATTCTGTGTTTTGTGTAGGTGTCTGCTCAGTTGTAACACTGAACGTTTTGATCTGATTTTTCCCTCAGTTCTAAGAGCCTAAAATTTATGAATGGCATTTTATCTTTTAGCCACCACTAAAAATACCAGATAGTTACATATTATTAGTCATAGAGTGATGACTGAAATAAAAATCAGCATTTTGATGCAGCATACAGATAACATGCACTGTAAACTGTATTTCTGTAGTATCTTCAGCAGAAATTTCCTTTATAGTTCACGTGGTTTGTTATATGAAACGTGACTTCCAGAATTTTAAACTGAGCTTGCAGGACCATTTGCAGAACTGATGGGGTTGGCTGGTAGTACAAACAATTCCATTTTCAACAAGGAAATAGAATACTAATTTCACATGATTTCAGATGTATTTTCAATGTAATTTAAACTAGTTTGAGGGAGTATCAAACATGGCTCAGTAGAGAGCACTCTCCCTTCTTCCTATTAGTTTTTTTGATAACTTGTTACACTCGGTGCTTTTTGCATCTAATTTTTTGTCATAGTCAAAATGGTTTCTTTTTTTCCTGTCTTCTCCTCCCTCCTCCTTGTTTCAAAACACTATTTCTAAATTTGACTGATGTTGACTGTCTAATACAGGTGAAGTACCTTTTTTTAATACTGGCTTACAAACCTATCTGTATGGATGGATTTACTCCTGTAGAGCTGTTGTCAAGATCTGCATGCCATCTGTAGGAAATGAGTAAAGAATACTATTTTCTACAGTCAGTAGGTGGGTTTATGTTTTTGGCTGTGTGTGATACTGTGCAAGCCATTCCACTACCACACAAACATACTCACATCTCTAAAGAGCCATCAATAAAACTCTCAATATGATGGCCCATTATCATATAAAAATAAGAGAAACTATCTGGTCTGACAGAGCAAACACTGCCGAAGAAAATGTGACACTAATGTGAAATTTTACAAATGCAGATTGCCCGTCATCCCCCATGTGAAATGTTTTTCCCCACTGGTTGATCTTTACATGCTCAGCCTCTTGAGATCCTCAGCAGTTCAAACTGCAGGTGATGGTTTCATAAGAGTTTGAAGTGTTTGAGATCAATGGAAATACAGGTGAAAATACTGAGGTTAGTAGGAAAGTTGTCTCTGCTGTGATGTTCTCAGGGTTATGTTTCTGCTATAACTGATGTTTGCTTCTTTATCCTTCATGGGTTTTTCCTCCTATATATGTTTATCTTACAATGTACAAATTTTTCAAACTGGGTGTGCTTCAGTATTTGTTTGGCAGTTCCATTTGCATTAAAGGTATTTTATAAATAAACTTTTAATGTGTCCACATAGCGTATGTGCATGAAGGCAAAAGTAATCAAGAATCCTCTCTTTTCTTTCCTCTAATTAAAGATGTGGTATCCCAGTGGGAACTTGTTTGTCTTCAAATAAATGCTGTATCAGTTTAAAGATAGGGATTATGTTATATACAGAATATAATATATCAAAGTGTTATATTATTAGGAGAAACAAGTTTCCAAGCAAGAAAATAGAAAAGTAAACGTTCTCATAGCACTGATACATTGTCCTTGGTGGTGTATGTGCAACAAAATGTCAAAATTCAGATACAGTGACAAGAATGCAAATCATTATAGTTGTAAAGGACCTAGGGCAACCAGGACTAATAATTTTGAACTTTCCAGTTTGAAGGTATTTAAGAAAAGATTTAGCAGTTCTTAGCTAAGGAGCTGTGAGTTGAGCAGTACTGTCTGAAGTGTAAAAAGTGCAGTTATCCCATTGGGTATGGTTTGGGCTTCCCTAGCTGAGATGCAAGGATATGCAATCACAAGACACTCTGCAGAAAAATGTGAATTCTCCTTTATATTTTATAAAGAAACTTTAATCAGTGTAATTTAAGAGGATTTGTTCAATCATAAGTAATGAAATACTCTGGTGTGTGATGATTATACCCCCTCTGAAAATCTGCAGCAATTTACTGCTACTGATTTAGCTGCAAGTAGAAGCCAAATGTGTTCAGCTGTGTGCCTGTGTTTGCACATGGCAGGATGAGAGGCAGCATTTTCTCAGTCAGATGGCAGGCAAAACCATATTGTTGTATTTTTTTCTCCTCTGAAACACTAATTAAATATTTGATTTTTATTTGTTTATTTATTTCTAGGGTGTGGATTCAGGATTTGTTCCCAGCGTTCATGATTTTGACAAGAAACTTACTGAGGCTGATGCTTACTTACAGATCTTGATAGACCAGTTGAAGGTATGGTAACTAAATGCTACATTTACTGTGTTGGGAGTCTGTTTGTCAGGCTGGATTTCAAGGCCAGGTTGAAAGGAAGCTCAACACAGAGAGTCAGTCAAGTTAAAATGCTTATCTCTTAGGATTGTTAAAATGGAGTTAAAAATCAGAGTAGCTCAAACAGATTTATGTAAAATGGTCCACAATGGCTAAAAGATTCTGTTTTATATAAAGCCTTTATGGAAATGGCAAAGTTAAATAAGTTTCATTTCAAAACATAATTAAATCATTGTGTTGCTCACAGCATTTTAGAATCTATCATGAGAAGATTTTGTCAGGTGATGTGTAACTACAGTTGCAGATAGTTTCAGATGTTGTTGCAGTGGTAGTAGATAATCCATGCTTTGTCCTTTAGTCCAAGCATTCTGTAGGAATGTTGTACAATACAGCTCTTTTAAACTTTGTATTTTAAGAATAGATGGTAATGCAAGGAACTGTGAGGTCATATCTCTCAGTACTCACCTTTTTGAGAAAAACACTTTTTGCTGCTGCTTAGGACACTTTTTTCCCATGACTCAGCAGGTTAAAATTGCTGTTAAATTGCTTCAGTTCTGCTGGGTTGGATTTTTTCCCCTGATATAATGTGCAAGTATTGCATGTGGGATATTCAGCAAAAATTCAGTTGAAGGGTAGGGTGGAGAGCGGGGACAAGCACAGCAACAAAAATTAAGGTAGGCAGAAGAGATGCAAACAAAATTCAGAGCTGCCCTGCAAAGACTTGATCAAGACCTGTCTTTGTCTGCCACTCTGGAGCAATCACTTCACTGACAGAAGGTATTTAAATCTTTACACCTTCTAATTGTTATTTCAGGCCAGCTGGGGGGAGGGGGATAGAAATTAATTAATCATGAAAGATGAGTCAGTTTGAGGATGGACAGAGACCAAGATCACAGTCTATTTTTAGAACTAGAAATCAGCCCTGAAGGGAAAGGGAACACATGAGTAGGTTTGAGGCAGGCAGTTGAGTGAAGAACTGCAGCTCACTTCCTAAAAATTACATCCTCTTCTCTGAGTGAAAAGGGTGGATGTGATGAACTTTTAGCATTATCTGTAATCTTGTCTCTCCCTTGAACAACTTCATGGTTGTGTGTGCAGCTTAGAGTGCCCTCAGAGGCCTCTGTTAACTCTTTCAGCTCAGCTTGTGTTAAATGCACAGCAGGCTTTTCAGTGAGGGTTTGTTTCACTTTGCTTTGTTGCCTCTCATATCCCACTTTCAAGAAAATAAACATAAATGAATGCTAGGAAGTCATATCTTCCAAAAAAACCCCATGCTTACCAATCTTACATGATTTGAATCATGGACCTTAATCAAGGTATCTGGAAGGGTTGATGAGGGTTGAAGCTTTTTTGGTTAAATGCTTCCTATGCCCCAAAATTTTTTGCTGAAATAGAAGAAAGGGAGCCTTGGTGTTCTGATGAGTTCAGTTGTGTTACTTAACTTCACCTTTTTGTTCAAATCGTGGTAGAATTGTCAGGCTAAGCTCTAAGACTTGGTCTCTTGCAGGATGGGATGATGTGAGAAAAGTTACAAATTTGTTATATCACAAATGATGTAAAGAAATATTAGGCCAAAACTTCTATGGATCCTATTACCAGGGTTGTAGGACTTTAATACTTATTAAATGTTTCAGTTTTGAAATGTTGGTGTTTCTGTCTGATTTTATATGGAAAAATAATGCTTTCAGTATTTTCACAAGTATCTCATTTTATTTTTAGCTCTTTGATGAAAAACTCCAGAACTGCAAGGATGATGAACAGAGAAAAGCAAGTACATTTTTTCTTAAATATTGCTTGTTTATTAGGTGGCATGATGCACACATCAGTTTGCTGTAATCTGTAGAAATGCTAAGTACACATTTATTGAGTTGTCAAAATCACTTAAAGCCATTTGAATAACTTATAACAGTTGTGTTGTGACTAAGTTGCCAAAAAGTTTTGGTAATAATGGGCATCATAACATTAAAAGAAGGTTTCAGTCTGTTAGAAATAATTGCTGACAGATCCTCTGCTATCCAACATATTGAGATGCTTCCAACAATGTTGAAAGCATTTTAACTTAAATTTGCTATTTTTAATCTTTTACAAGGATGAGTGTTTAGTGTTGGTAGGAATTACAAAGCTATTCTAAAGGAAAAAAGATAAATACTCCTAATCATGTATTTCACATAATCAGTCTGCATCCTGTGTAGATTGTGACACATTGGAAGTCTGAGAATACCACAATTCATTCACTGAAGTGAGGGTGCCATGATTGTAGTAGTAGGGAGCACTGCTGTTTTAGCAAGGGTGTAATTCAATTAAAAGGTTTGTGTTCTTTGCATCCCCTCCTGTTCCATTTCAAAGTCAGCTCTGCAGGTCCAAGTTCAAGCACTGTCTAAGAAAGGCTGGCACATTCCTTTGGTGGTGTGGGTTTGGCATTAAGTGTCATGCTGGTTTCATTTATTAATTTGTGTATGTGGAGGAGGAATTTAACAATTCCTTATGAAGGGTTTATTACAGAGGAGTTGCTTTTCTTCAGCAAGTGCAGTAATTTCAGTACCATAAAGTAGTGGTGTATTTCATCCTGGTTCCCTCTCTCAATGTCTCTTGTGAAAAATAAGCTGTGTTCTCTTGGCATTTGGTTCCTGTTTCGAAAACTCTTTGATGATTTCTGTGATTATTTTACTTCTTTATAATGGTTGTGACCTTCCAAGTGTTATTCATCTTGCCTGATGTGTTAGGTGGTGTCTTGAGGAGTTCTTTCCCATGTACAGGATTTTAAAAGAGCTTTGAAGTACATCTCTATCAATGTGTTTAATCTGTTGACAACCGACCACAAGAGTAAGGTCTAAGGATTTGTATTTCTCCTTCAGTGTGTCTCACTGGGAAGAGTTGTCCTTCAATTTTGACCTCCCTCCAGATGCTACTTTGCAGATCAGGCAGTACCTTCTTTTTACCTGTGGCAGTGCTCCTAATCCCTAGAGACTTCCCACATGTTGTGCTGACTTCTTTATTTATCTCTGCAAGGTATCTATGGGACAGATGGATTGACTTTGTAGAGAAAGGAGGAGGCTCATTTAGAAGAGATCAGCATCCTCTGGTTTTAAATCTTGATGAGGATTGCTATTACCACATATTCCATTTATTCTCTATTAAAAATGAAAAAGACTTGAGAAAGCACTCTTTTGAGCACATCTCTTCCTGTACTGAGAGGTTTTTGATACAGTATTTAGCAGTTCCCCTATTTGTTTGTGGAATTATGGTTCAGCTGTCAGATTATGAACAGAATGTAATCTGCAGGGTACTTCCATCAAACCAATAGTTCCTTCCTCCAAAGCAAGAAGTTTTAAGTATTTGAGTTTTAAGTGCTTCCCAACCAGCTGAGTGCTGTTCTGCAACTGTTTATGCCCAGGGATTTCAAACCTGTGCTGTTGATTTTGCAAGTTCAGAGAGCAATGGATGAGCTGGCTTTTAGTTACAGAATATTTGGTCTTTTGAAGATAATGGCATAGGTATAGGTGTTCTGAAATGCCTCAAGATCTCCTGGATATCTTCTGAGATGTGGTAACCTCTTGAATTTGGATGAAGACAGTGCAGATGTAGACCTGATGAAAATGCAGGGATTTTGATGAATTCTGTGTGCTGCAGGAGTGCAGCTAGCAGGGAATGGTGGGATCATGCACAGCCAGCAGTGCTGCCAGTTCTCCTGAATCTCCTGGTGGGGTACAAAGTTTGGATCTGATTGCAGAGGAAGGGAAGGAGGGGGTGTGATCCGAGGGTGCTGGTGTTTCAAGGCAAAGACAAGACAGGACCTTGCTTTCTTACAGTGTTCCCAGTATTGCTGGTGGGAATTCCAAGACAGCTTTCCTGTCCAGTTTTGTGTAGTTAACTTGACCATACATCAGAGAGAAAAATACTGAACTCAGACATCAGAATAGCAAAGAGGTGCATGTTTGCAGGCTGGAACAAAGCTGACATTACTTAACAGGATTTGGGAGGAAAGTGCAGCCTGCTTAAGCTTTGGTTCAAAACAAGTGCTTTTTGTGAAGTAAATCCAAGGCTGAGCACACAGATTTAGGTTGCACCTTGCAGATTTCAACCATGAGTCAGCTACCCCTACGTGCCTCTGCTGCCTCTCTGTGCTGGATGAGCTGATCTCTCTGTAGTCACATGATTGTTGAATGAGGCAAAAATCATGTTGGATGAGATAAAATTAGCTCTCTCAGTGATTTCCTAAAAAATCAGATGTCAAGGAGATGTAATGAGCAGCAAGGAGAGGGAGTAGTTTCAGCAGCAGCTTGCAGTTTGATTAGATTAAATATAGCAAATTGCATTCTGCAGTTGTAAATCAGCATTCTGCAAATGTAGATCTGCAGGAAGTGGATGTTTCAGATGAAAATATGTGTATTCATTACCTAAAATTAGGGAAACTTTTACTAAAATTTTATCTTCATCAATTTTCAAAGACTAGGGATATTGAAAAGAGAAAATCGTGATAAATGCTGGTAGTAAATGGTGTTTGATTTTTTTTTTTTTTTTGTCATTGGTAATGTATTTTATCTTCAATATACTTGCTTGTGGTTTTCCTTACAATTTTGTAAGGAAATTATCAAAGTTCTGTGTGTTGTGTTCTTGCAAGGTGATCACAGAGCACAAATGTGAAAAATACTGGATCAGTGCAAACTGTTACTGCTTAATTTGGCCAGCTCACAGAGGATTCATTTCCATAGAGGAAAAAACTGTGGTTCTTAATTTGTGGAACGGCCTTAGAAATCTGGTTGTCGTGAGGTTTTATCCCCTCTCAGTCTTCCATGTGTTCTTTGACAAAATTACCCTTTTGTCTGTACCTGTGTGTAAGAATAACAATGTCTCAGTGTTCTGTTTGGGAAATTACAGATGGGTGGGGAGAAAACAGCATGTCTGAATTGCATCACATGGCCTCAGGTCACTTTCTTATTTTCAGCAAAGGTGATATCACTGAAAGGACTGAGATCTCAGTTTATTTGGTGTGTAAATACTCTGTAATATGCTGGGGGAAAAAATGGGTAAAGAATGATCAAAGCTGCTGATGGCTGCCCCCAGTTGGCTGTAAAGCCTTGAGACTGCATGATTTCCTTCAGCTGCATCATCCAACAAGATTTGTGTGTTTGGGTACATTAATGTAGTGGTTTTAGTTTGCCACTACACCACCAATGCTATTTTGGTGCTAAAAGGTTCAAAGCTTCTATGCTGTCATATTTAAAATGCTTTTTTCAATAAGTGTTGATAAAGTTTAGACTGGAAGTATCGTAGAGACGTGAAAAACAAACAAAAACACAGCCAAGGAATTTTTAGCTGTTGGCATGTTTCTTTGCTAGCAGCAGGAGTAAATATAACATGACTTCATGATATAACATCCCTTATATTATATATCTTAGATAAACATGCTCCAGACTTTCCAGTAGGAAGGGCTGAGTCTGGCTTCTGTTTAACCACCTCTTGCTAGTTAATCCTGAAGAAAATGTACAGCATCATTTGAATATTATCTAGAGCATAGCTGAAAATTTTCCCCCAGGAATTGCCTGAGAGGCTGTCACTGCATTTATTTTCTTTCACAAATTAGGACAGTTCGTTTCTGTGGATTTATAGCTGCATGTTCCTCTCTTATGCTGTAGGCTTTGGCTTGCTATGCCTGGTGGGGGAAAAGGATCCTTTACACGCTTTTATTATTCAAGAATCAAGAAGGTTGTGACTCAAGTCACGTGAGGCACTTGAATCAAAACAAAGAGGTCCTGTAATTGCTTTAGTAGAGGTTCAGTGCTGAGTCCAGTTAAGTGATTTTTGCCTTCTGTAGACAGAGCCAAGGACATCAACAGGAAGCATCTGCTCCTGAACCAGGCCACACTGATGTGGACCATGGCATGCAGATGCCTTTTGCATGCCCGAGGTGCAGTTCCACACAGGAAATCTTTAGGAACCAGTGTTAGTAGATAAAATAAAGTAGGCAGGTTTCCAGATGCTCTTTTACTGGAGGCGTAGAAAGAGCAAGGACATGTTATTTTCTGTGATTTCTTTTAAGTTGTGCTTAACTGCAAAATGTTTATTGTACTAGAATGATGGTCATTTCATGTAATAGTGTTGAAATGTGCCACAATTCAGTACACTTTATAAGTACACAAAGTGAACTTAGAATCTTCATGCTGTATTTAATTCTTGTTAATCTTATGCAGAAATTAAGTATAGATTTTAATGGGTAAATATGTATAATGTCACTGTTCAGAAATTCCTAACCTTGTCATCTTTAAGCTTTAATTATCAGTTTGACTTCAGACTTGTCTTGATTTTGTCTATATATGGAAACAGTCTTTAACACATTGGTTAAGGGCTTTTTGCCATTCCCCAATTTAAAATTAAAATATTGTGTTTATACAGTATTTAGGTCAAACCAGATGCTGAAAATTTTTGTCTTTAACCACACTATTTTGATTTTGCTTTTACAGAAAATTGAAGGTCTCAAAGAAACAACTAGTGTAAGTTTCTTTAATTTTTATATCTGTTATGTGTCAGTTCTGAAATTCACCCTATTTTCTTGGGAAAGTAAAGCCTTTTTACAGAAAAATAAGAATCCATATTAGGTCCAACATTGTGATGGCAGAGGCAGCCTGATTCTGGTGCTGTGTTTGGGTTTCTGTCCAGCAAGTTGGAATCATGGAATAGTTGAGGCTGGAAGGGGCCTCGGAAGGTCTGTAGTCCAATGCTGTGCTCAGAGCACCAGGAACAGGTTGCTCAGGACCAAATCTAGTTTGGTTTTTGAGTAACTCCAAGGCTGGAGGCTCTACAGCTTCTCTGGACAATCTGTTCCAGTGTTTTATCATCCATAAAAGAATGAAAGGTGTTTTCTTCTGTTTAAGGTGATTTTCCTGTATTTCTGTTTGTAGCCATTGCTTGTCCTGTTACTGGACAGCACTGAGAAGAGTCTTACTCTGTTTTCCCTTCCCCTGCCTTCCCAGTCAGATATTGATGCCCCTTGATAAGGTCTTCCTGAGCCTCTCATCCCATGACAATTTACCTGCCTGCAGCACTCTGGGGGTTTGGAGCTGACCTCCCTTTCACCCTGACAGCCTGGCTTGTGTGTGGCTTTGGAAACTTCAGTTTTCTGCTGCTGTGCTTTTGTTTCTGGGAAAAAAAAAAAAAGGGGAAGGGAAAGTAGGGGTTCTAGAGAAGTGAGTGTCCATTTAGTTCACACCTATTATTCTATATAACTAGTAAGTACAAAATATTAAGGGATAGTAATACAATTGTTTTCTGATATTTTTCTTTTCTTAGAGCATGGTAGAATCAATAAAACACTGCATTGTGTTGCTACAGATTGCTAAAGTAAGTACACTGTAACCTATTCTGAATTTTAATGATACAGCATTAATCTAATGAAAATCTAAAAGTGCCTTCTATACTATCCAGGAACAAGAAGACATTATAAGCTGATTTATGCTATTATTTAATGAAGTTTCTGAAATACTGAGTTCCACAGCAGACAGTCCTGTTAATGCTCATGATAACAGTCATGTTGGTTCGAGTTTTCTTTCAGATAAACTTTATTCTGCAGAGTTTGGTATTAGACTAAAGAAGAACTTGGACAGAAGAAGTGTCAGGATGACAGAACAGGAACTTAACAAAACTCTCCTTTCTGCTTCATTTAAGAGTGTGGCTAACAAGTAAAAATGGGAGAAACATGATGTAAATAATTAAACCAGTTTGGCAAGGTCTGTCACAGGTCTGAAGTTCATTAGGATGTTGGAACTTCTTGAAGTTAGAATTACATTATTTGAGAATGCAGTGTGGGTAATGCACTTATGCTTTTCACCTACATTAGCTTATAAAATCTAGTGAGTTTTGGATTTACTTTTTGTCAAATTCTGCCCTTACAGGTTTAACATTCTATATTTAGGATATGTTAATTATGAACTGCTGATTTATATCTTGTGACCAAAGTGGAGGGAGGTGATCTTTTGCAAAGAAATAAAGGTATTTTCAGAATTTCAGGCTGACTTGCTTAGAACACATTCTGATTTATCCAGAAATGGGTGTGGGCTCTTCAATAATTTTTTTTCTGTATTCTAGATCAACAATTTTTGTGGGTTTTGAATGCAGTACTGCTGTTTATCTTCATCTTAGATGCCTGATATGTTGTACAAAGTTTTGAGTGCAGTGAAAATTGATGTATTTAGAATCTTACAGGATCCGAAGTTATTCACTGAAAGGATCAGTGCATGTTTTGTGAAATTCAAGTTTTATAGCTATTACTTGAGAATTATAAGAAAATTTTTATTAATTAACAGGTTTGTACAAAACCAAAACTTAGCAGTAGGGTTGAAACATTGGGATAGGTTTGTGCTGCAATGAATTTGGAACTAGAACAGTCTTTATTTAACATGCAGTGATGCTACTTGTGTCCTTCACTGTAGTGCCAGCAAGAAAATCCTCATCAGTATTTAATTTGCTGTTATTTAGTCCTGGTTATATTTAGAGGTGTTTTAGTACAGTGAAGTCAGTAGACTATATGTCATTTTTTAGGCATGTGATGGAGTCAATTTTAGATAGAAAATCAGCATATTACCATCTAACCTTATCTATATGTGATTTGCTGTATTGAGGAAGCTGTTGGAGAAACTGCAAGGAATTACTAGCTCATTTTTTCCCAATTACTGTATGAATATATTTCATAATTCTTATTTTCACAGGGGTTTAATTCCTATGAAATTTTACTGTTTTTAAAAGGCTCTGCTATGTAATTAGCAAATGTGAAATTGCAGAATTATAATCTGCTTTTTCAGGCTGTTGATCAGAGCTGGTAGTAGGTGGCTGAGTTATCTTTCTTGTTTCTGTTGAATATCAAGTCCTGTTTCTGCTCTGTGTGAGATTTTGGGAGTTAGACAAATATGACCACTTTTCTTATGCTGATATAGAGCATATTTTGAAGTTCTTTGGGTGGTTTGCTGATAATGGACAAAACTGTTAGTGGCAGATGCAGTCATTTAGATCAGGTTCAGTACTTTACTGCTCCAACTACCATGTGAGTGTAAAGGTAGGTGGAATTTGAGTCCCCCAGAGGTGCTAACACTTGCTTTTTGTTGCACTAAATCAGACCTTGAAGCCTTTCTTTCAGTACCACTAAATATTAACCAGTGTAAATAGATGAGCTTATCCACTAAGGAGTGGGGTTTTATTGTTTGGTTTTTTCGTAAACCTTATCTAAAGCTCTTTTGGAGCTGTTGAAGACAAGGTGGGTTAAAGGGGTGCCTTATGCACAGCTAATTGGAAGGTGTTGATACACATAAATATAGTGAAGAAAAATTTCCCACTACTTTAATAACCTTTTTTCTGCTTCATCTCTTCATCTTCTTTCTCTCTCAGGCAACTATTCTTGTTGACACAGGAGAATTCTGCCATCATCCCCCCCACACCTTTCCCATTAACTGTGTTGGTATCCTGATTTCCTACTGCTGTAGAAAATTTATAATATGGGGGGGGGGTTGTTTTATTTTTTTTTCACAGTTCTGCAAGTTGCTTGTGTATGATGCAATCTCTGTGTAAAAATGTTTTGTGTCTGACTGAAGCTTTGTGCTCTCCAGTAGAAAACCTTTTAAGATTCTGCAAGTTTTTTTCCCCAAAATTGTAGGGCAAGTATGGCTTGCTGATTGACACTGCTGAAAATAAATCATTTTAACACTACCCTGCATCCCATTTTTACTTCCATAGTGCCTTTCTCATTAGGAGACAAACTTGCCAATCTGTGTACCTTGATAGTGTTCCCACTTCTCCATGTACTCAGAATTCTCTGTTCCCAGCAGGCAGCCATTTATTATGTGGATTATTTTGGAACATCGAAGCGAACTTGGATTTTTGGTTGTTTGAGTTTTGATTTGTTTCTTTTTTTTAATTGTGTTTTAAGCTGTTCTGTTTTGTGGATTCTTATCTTGGTATTTGGACAGTTCAATTTTCATTAAACTGGCTGGTAAATCAAATGTGTAATTATGCCACTCGTACTGAGGTCACCCGTGACATTTCCAAAATGAAGAATTAAATAGCAGCTAAACAGGAATATGTCATAATACATTCAGTGCTTATCAAAGAGCAGTCAAAATAAACAAAGTGGGATGGGCAGGTGGAACATTTGGCCTGTGTTGTCCCCTTTGTGTGTGTGGCAGTTGAAGATGTCCAGCTTTGCTGTGTGTGATGTAAAATACATGTAATGTTCTGCCAGTGATGTGTAAACCTCAGTGTTGGAAATATATGTGTGTTATGAAGTACCTTTTATAATTTAGGTGTTTAGTTTTGCATCTTTCCCTTCTCTTTTTCACTCCATTTCTGGCAGTCTTGCCTGCCCAGTTTTGTGGAATTTCTGCCTTCCCTACCTCATTGATGCTGCTGCTGGGGCATTACTGAGGTGGGGTAGCAAGCATGAGTACTTATGCAGCATCTTTTTGGTTTGTTTCTTAGGTCTTAGGGATGATGGACACAACATGGGAATTTGGTGTGTTGGGAAAAAAATGATATATTTTGAAAATTTGCATCCCAGTGGAACTTGTTGCCCTTGGTGTTCTTTTTATCATGGAAAGCCAGGGTTCAAATATGTCAGCTAGCAGACATGAAATTTTAATGGCCTATTGCCAACTGTATAAGCTAAGGAAGGATATATTAAGTATCAAAATATAAATATGTGCCAACTTTCTTAGTACTACTTACAGCTTTTTTTTTCTTTTCTTTTCTTATTCCTTTAAAATGTAACTGGAAATCTGGGGGAATACTCTGCAGACAAGTCTTGAGGTTTACACTGATCAAAGCTATGGATTGATGTACTGACTAATATGAACTTTGCAGCAGAAGGGAAGAGCTTTGGCTTAGTGTTCAGTAAAATTTATACTGTTGCTGCACAGTGCTAAAACTGTGCTGGCTGTAGGTGGGCATTAATTGGTGTGCCACTCGTGTCACTTCCCCTGAGGACAGATGTTTTCCATACATTGCCTGCTCTTTCACATATGCTTCTAGGCAAAAAACCCCAATATCTGAGATAGTAAATAATCTAAAAGCTTTTTAAAATCTAGTGGATGCCAAAAAGCAAAATTTAAAACCTTTCAACTGAGTTTACCTTATGCTTTTCTTGTGTGTTAATCACAGAAACTGAGAACTTCATCTTTCAGGGACTTACAGGAGCTGCAGAGCATATTTTGGGAAGCTCTTAGGTATTTGGGAAGCACCCACATTATAAAGCATAATTGTACTCTGCAGTGCAGAAAGGATATTTTTTAAATTGTTTGCACTCACATGAGGACAGGCCCTCAGAAAATGCTGATCATAAGAGGTGCAGTGACTGTGTTTGGAGTTGTGTCTTCCAAGTTTAGTTACTGTATCACATGATGAGGAACATTTTATGGCTGAAAATGTAAATATTCCTGAGGGAAACTCTCTGTTCTCTTAGTACAGAACTGATAAGTCATGCAAGATTGTTATGTTGATATTTTTAACATTTTTTCCTTAAGGACCAAAATAATGAGGAGAAGCACGCAAATGGACTTATAGTAAGTTTAAATCTAATCTTTATCTCCTTTTAATTCTGCAGAACATGTGAACAGAGACCTGAATTTCCACTCACTTTGCAACATGCTTCTTTCTTTCTCTAATTTACTGCTTCCAGTGTCTTGTTAAAATTCCTGTTGAGTCCTTAGCTCCTGAGGTTGTCTAACACCCTTGTCTTTAGAAAATAGAGTGGTCAGTTTTGTATGGAGTGTCTTGAACAGCAGTGTTGTGGCTGAACACTTAGATAAAAATCTGCCATGTGGACAGATGAAAGGGAAATCACTGGGATAGAAATAGTTTTGTGTTCCATCTGAAGTATCTTTGTGTAGGAAATAGATCTGCTCTCCGTGTGCTTCAAGTAGTTTGTCTTTTCTACAGTGCTGCTCCTTTGATGCAGAGTTGTGTTATGTCTGTCTAAGCAATGTTTCTTCTTTAATAGAACTTCTGCATTTTTAATGTAACTTCTGTCATTTTTGGTTTTGGTCACATGTGATTTCTCTTTCTTTATTTTTTTTTGTCACTTGAGTACATTTCAGATACTTTTAATAAGAGATTGGTTTCTGTAAAAACTCTGAGAATCCAAATGTGTTTTCCATTAGAGCTGACAGTAATTCCCACCTCAGCTGTCTTTCCACTACAAATAGCTTTAGCAGTAGAATTTTATGGTGTGAACCTTGGAGTACAGGCACACGTGCTTATTTCAGTTTCATGCTTATCATAAATAAGGTGAATTATTATGTGTGCTGCAGGTGTCACATAATTCAGGTCTTAGTATGAGGGAACAGGTTCTGTGATGTCCCCTGGAAAAGAGAATTTGTGCAGGTAGACACTTCCACAGGCAGAGGTGACCTGCACATCTGGTCTGCAACTCAAATTTGATAGAGATATTGCAACTTGATGTATTTGATTAGCCACTGATTCATTATCTATGGGCTGTCTTATACTGGGGAGGACAAAAATATTTCTGTAAGAATATATTAACTATGGATCAATGATTGTGAAGTCTAAAATTGTGATGCTGTGGAGGTCAACATCACCGTGGGCTGAAGGTCAGGATTTCACTTTAACCTTAGGCAGAGATATAATCAGTGTTTGCTGCCATGGTGGGATGAGTCTTGTTTCTGCATGATTGTTACTCAGTTGTTATTAGACTCAGAGTAGGAGACTTTTGGGTCTGTCTTCATCTCATTCTAACCCAGGAAGGCATCCCCCAAAATATCCCACAAGAAAGTCCAGTTCATGTCACAGTATGGAGAATTTTTTAAGGATGAGGTTACAGTTCTGCATACAAAATCAGAGTTCCTTTGTGCTTTCTTTATCATACCAGTGTTCTGTAGCATGTGGATTACTAGTTTCCCTAAACAATAAAGGGGACATAGATAGCTGTAGTATCCTGTGTATCATAAGACCATCTTGGCTTTTAAGTCTTAACTCTTAAGATGGGTTCACAGTTTTAAACTGAGAACTCTGTGGGACAGGGACCTTCTGTGTTGAATGCATAATTCCACAAGGAGGTGAAGTAATGGGTGAGGGATGTTGGTTTTATGCTGGAATACAGTGGACTAACAGTACCTGTACTGGATTATTTGTATAGTGGTTAGTAACACCAATGAAAATGTAGAAAGCTACTTTTATGTCTGTTTTTAATGGAGATTTTTTTTGTGTGTGATAAACAGGCAATAACAGTTCTGTTGTCAGTTAAATAAATCCTGTACTATGAAAAAAAGTAGAACTCTTCACTGTATTGTAGAGTCATACAGTGCCCTGAGTTGAAAGAGATTCACAAGGATCAGAGTGTTCCAACCCCTACACAAGATAGCCCCAAAAATCACACCATGTGTCTGAGAGCATTGTCTAAACATCCAAGTGTAGGATAAAGTTCAGAATTTCAGGTAACCAGGAAAGGAGGCAAGAAGGAACTCTGCCTTTTGTAGGAAAATGGGCAGAAGATTAAAATGAGCCTGTTTCCCTCAGTCTGAATGCAAATAGAAATTAATGGACTAAAGGGAGAGGAGAACAGTTGTAGACACTTCTTTTAAATAGTGGTCTAAAAAAGAGGATGGGGATAAACATACTGACTGAATTTCTGAGCAAAGTGAGCAAAAATTTTCACAGATCTCATACAACAGGGGTTTAAATGGCAAGATGTTTGGAAAAAGGTTTTATGTGCTTTTTACCCAAACAACAACTGAGAAGTTCTGGTGGCTGTGTGTAAACATAAATAACAAAAAGTGCTAGATGATAGTTCAGATTAAAAGACATGGTGGTTCAGATTTCCAAGGGTCTTGATGCATAAAAACCAAGGACATAGACTGAAGTCAGGGACTTTCTTGAGCATTGAATTGACCTGGTGGTTCATTTTCCAAGTGCCCACATTCAGGAGTAGGTTGAGATATCCTCTACTGAGCTGCACTGAACACTGTCAGCTTGCTTTGGGAGGAATTTTGGCAACAAAGCTGCTTCATGGCTCTAAGCATGCTGATGATTCTTGGTTTGATTTATGGGTTGATCTACTGTGGTCTGGACAAATCAGTTTTTGGAAAAAGAAAAAAAATTGAAAATAGTACCTATCCTAATTTTTGCCAAATAATTTGCATCCAACTTTCCACTCTTTGCATGCAATATTAATTAATGGACATTACAAGGTTTACCAGAAGCTAGAACCTGAAACAAGAATTCTTTATAGGATGCTTCAAATCTGCATCAAATTCAATTTAGTGTGCAGTCTGTGTAAAGAATCAAAATATTACCTCTTCAAAAGTATTTCTCATGTCCTCAACTGTCAATTTGTGTTTTACTTCCTCTCTCAGGAATTCGCTCTCTTGCATTTGGGCATTTCTTGTGCTCACAATGTTCTTGCTATCTATGCTGTATTTTGTTTTAATTGAGGGGGGAAAAAAAAAAAGTGCTTTTTTTCTCTTGCCTAGAGCACCATCAACCCCGTGGACGCCGTGTACCAGCCCAGCCCCTTGGAGCCGTCGGGAATCAGCGCGATGCCTTCCCAAGCTGTCACACTTCCAGGTAGGCTGGAACCAGCCCTGAGCAGGGCAGTGACTGCAGTGTAGGGCAGAGGGGACAGTCTGTGTCACCCAGGACAGGGCACCCTGCACCCAGTGCTGCACACTCAGCTCAGAGGGGCTGAGCAAGGGCAGGAGCTGGAGGCACAGAGCATCCTCAGTAATCTGCCGCTGGTTGTGGGGTTAGGCTGGTGTGTTTTACTTGCTCTCAGTTACTGGCTTGCATTTCTAACACTCTTTTTAAAAATGAAACTATAATTTTCAGAGAAGGCAAATGCTTTCTAGCTGAACAACTGCATTTTTTTAAAATCCCATCTTTGCTTAATAAAAAAGGAGCTGGGTAAAAGAGATGGCTATATGTGTTTCTGTCCAAATGGCTTTTGTAGAAAATGATTTAATTTTGGGAGGTGAGGGGAAATAATGTGGTCTCCTTTTGAATTTTGGGGTTAATATATCAAAATATCCCCTAGAACCTGCTCAGTTGTGCAAGTCAGAGCAGCGACCCTCCTCTTTGCCAGTGGGACCTGTAGTAGCATCGCTTGGGAATCAGACTCCAACACCAAATAGCACAGGTACAGTTCTGGGTAACTTTTATTAAAATACAAGAAACCCTGTAATTAGTTATTAAGACAAAGATATATTGGCCTACATCTTGCTTTCAATCAACACTAATTTCAGTGTTTTGTTAAAATCAGTTATGCTGTTCTTCCTCCCCACTATGTATACACAATATGTCTGAGTGTTACCAGCTTCCCTTCATATCTCCAGCATTGCAATCTTGCAGTAATTGGGGAAAAGATGTCCTCAAACTTGACTAGTGTTCTATGCTCTTGATTTTTCCTCTGACCTTCCTTTTGTTACCTGTTAAACTCAGTATGAACCTGCCCAGTCATTGCTTTTTATTTCTTAAGTTCCTCTTCTAAGTTCACATCAGTCTTTCTTGATTTGAACAATTCCTGTTTAACTAGATTTTGAAAGAATTTGTTTTTACTGAGTCTGTAATTTTTAATACTCCCCAGGGAGTGGGCAGTCAGCACCTAGCAGCAGTCTCACCTCTCCAAGCCATGTCAACCTGTCTCCAAATACAGTCCCAGATTTTTCTTACTCAAGCAGTGAGGATGAGTTCTATGATGCTGATGAATTCTACCAGAGCAGTTCTTCCCCAAAGCGATGTATGGAGTAAGTAGCTAACAGTGTGCAGTGTGTATTTGTGGATACAAATGCAGTTTGTATCCACAAGGGCATGGCTTGTTTGCTTGCAGAAATTGGTTAAAAAAGGTGGGGGAGGTAAAAAAGCCACTTTGTGTAACCAAGTGAGATTACCCCTGCCCTCAGCCACAGACAGGTGTCTGTGAGGGAGGCAGTTTCCTCTTCTGCTCCTTCCCATTCCATCAGATATATGTTGACAAACTCTAACAAGCCAGATTTTGGAAGCTCCCAGCTCAGAGCTGTAATCTGAGACCTTGGTGCATTTCATGTGCATTTGCTGCAGCCTTTGGTAAATGGCCAATTCACTCACACATTTGCTGAAAAAGACATTTTTTGAAGTTGGCACCCTTTCCCCAAAATCTCTATTTACTCTTCTTTTTTTATTAATTGGAAAATTAATTTTAAGAGATGCTACACACTCCAAAGAGGGATTAGTCAGCTGTTTTCTACCTTCATATGTTAATCTGAGGCTGCAAGGTGTCCCATTCCTTCAGCTCCAATCCATTCTGAGCTTTCTGTGAATTAGCACGCATCACATGTATTAATGTCTGTCACTGCACATATATTGATGTCTGTCAGTAAGTTCCTTGTCTGTGAACACCACATGACAATAATTTGGTCTGAATTACTTAATTTGAACTGTGAGAATTTGTTACTCTTCAGTTCTTCAGGATCTGCTGCAGTCCTGACTCGGAGCAGCACAGGGAGCAGCCTGAAACGTCCGGATACCACGGAGTCCCTCAACTCTTCCATGTCTAATGGCACAAATGATGCTGGTAAGTGGCCTGTGTGAGCTTTCAGGAGTTACTGATTGTTAATCTGTGTGTAAGATGGGTCAATATATGCAGGATCACATATGTATGTGGCAAGGTACTTATGGGAAATGGTTTATCTCCTGTTTCTTTACTAATGGAAGATTGCTGAATTGTAGGATTTAAAACCTGTATTTTTTGACAGTTACATATATGCTAATTAAATACAGTCTGGTTCGAAGGTTTAGAGGAAAACAAAAGCCATTTGGTCTTGCAGATCTCTTTGATCCTCCCGATGATCGAGAAGATGATGGGGAAGGAGAATCGGTGGAGGAGCACAAAAGTGTCATCATGCATCTCTTGTCACAAGTGAGATTAGGCATGGACCTAACCAAGGTAAACTTGCTGGTGTTCATGGCATTGGGAGGGGCAGCAAACCCTGAGTTCTGTGTAAAAAAAGGTTACATAATAATTTGACTGCATATTTGTTCTAAGAGCTAGTTAAGCTGTAATCTTTTCAGCGTGGTATTTCAGAATTGGAGTTCTTACTGGAAGGGGAAAAGTAGCTGCAGAATAAGTGTATCCAGATGCTAAAATCTGTTTGGGAAAATAGTTTGCTGTGGAAAGTAGCTGTTTGTTCTCTTTGAACCTAATTCTTGGAGGGCTTGTGAAGCTGGCATAAAGGGAATGCTGAAATGTTACTCCTGTCTTTAGCTTCCGAGAAGAAAGTTCTACAAAGTATAGTGACATTCAATAACACATTAAGTAAAAGGGAGAAGTAACCATACAGTGAAAAGCTTTGCTTAGTTGGGATCCTAATGAGTAAATAAGTTGTGTGTGTGTTTTGAAATGCCACACTTAGGTCTGGCAAGGAAAGGGTTGGGTTCTTCATGAATGAGATTCATGCTGGTTTCTGTCTGAAGGCTGAGTGAACAGCACTCTGAAGGTGTTGGTCTTTCCAGGCAGCATGGGTAAATTTAAACAAGTAATTCTAGACTGAGCAAGGGTAGGAGAGATCAGTTCTGTCCTTAAGTGGATGAATTGAACTGTCCAGCCTGGAATGAACAGTAGATAATAAAAAGATAACACTTTTCTGGGGAAACAGCCAGCAGCTCACAAGCAAACTGCTCAAGGTTTCTGGCAGTTCTGAATAGGAATTGATCCAGACTGTGTCTGTTCTGGGAATTCCTGGAATAGCTGGAAATTACTGATCTCAAGTTAGGCTGCCAGGAAGCATCATGAGCATGTACCTTGTCAGCAACAGTAATTGACAGTGGATCACACTGAGTAGATCCACAAGAATGGACCTTGGGGAGAAAGTGGGGGAGAGCTTAACCTTCATCTTGATAGAGACATGTAACTGCAAGTGTTTGCCTGTAACTGAAAATTGACAGTGTTCACAGAGATAAAATTAAATCAGCAGTGACACTGTAATTCAGAATAGCTTTCGATGTGCCCTGAGTGGGGCTAGAATCCATGTAGGATGAGGCTGTTCCTGCTGAAGATGCCAACTGACCTGCATATGTCAGAACTCATTGGTGAGCTCGAGCTCACAATAGGCTTAGAGCACACGATGCTGTGGGTGCTCTGGTTGCTATTTACAGTGAGTACAGTTGGCTTTTGTACAGGATATTCAAATACCTTCATCTAGATGAGTTGTTTTTCTTCTCTCAGGTTGTTCTTCCAACATTTATCCTGGAAAGAAGGTCTCTGTTGGAAATGTATGCTGACTTCTTTGCACATCCGGACTTGTTTGTCAGGTATTTGACTTTGGAACAAGAGCATTCACTGATTCTCATCCTGGTTATGGCCCTTGTGGGCTGCCAGAAATTGGAAGTTTTAAAGAATATTGCTTGGATTTTGATTTAAACTTCAAAGACAGTCAAATCAGTCAAACTTCTAGTTGTAAAACAACCAAACACCCATAAAACTTTCCTGTATCCAAGGTCCCTGCTTATATTTCACCTTGCCTGTCCTTTTTGTTCTCTTTCTCTGTAGCATTAGTGACCAGAAGGATCCCAAGGAGAGGATGGTTCAGGTGGTTAAATGGTACCTCTCAGCTTTCCATGCAGGAAGGAAAGGGTCAGTTGCTAAAAAGCCTTACAATCCCATTCTGGGGGAGATCTTCAGGTGCCACTGGGTGTTGCCTGGCACTGAGGATGACATGGTGAGTTTCTTGTAGTGTATTTTTTTGGGCCCAGAATGCAGAGATGCAGCCCAGAGCTTTGTTAAGTCACTGACTGAAATGGATTATGCTGTGCTTAAGTAGCAAATCAGCAAACTGTAGCAATTTCTTAACCAATTCTCCCCCTTCCTTCCTTGTTTTCTTTGGACAGAAGTATAAAATATCTTGCATAACAAAATTTATTGTTTTTTAAAGAACTACTTGACACATTGAAAATGTCCTTTTTTCCTGAACTGTTTCATAGCACTGGTTATGAACTCCTTTNTTTTTGGGGTTTTTTTTTTTGTTTTTATTTTTTAATCAGTGCAGCCTAATGGGTTCTTTTTGTTATTTTTCTTTTTTGGCACCTCAATTAGGCTTCTTGCCATGGCAAGTTGCAAATAATGATGTGGGAAGTGCTGCTGTGAGGTGTAGCCTTCATATAGCCTCAGTGTAGTACATCTAAGTAAATGTGATTATTTAGGTGTAAGCCATGTAGTTTTCCTATTTCGTTTGCTTCCCTCCAATTTGTTTGTTCAAATCTTGTTTCTGAGGTGAATGTTTGCACTCCAACTTGTTGGCATAAAGGTAGTGTTGTATTTGGGCTTTCATTGCTTCTAACCATGAATTAATTACACTTTGCCTTCTTTGCCACAGGAAATTAATATTAGTTTATGGTTTTGTGGTACATGAAACCTGACCATTATTATTATGCAGATCAGACTTTTTAAAATATTATTTTGTGTTTGGGTTTATACATGAGTCTTTCAGTTTAACTGCTTTATTTGGGGACAATTAACACAAAGACATTTATACTTTAAAATAAGAGAGTAGAAACTCTATCCTTTAGAAAGCATCATAGTTCCAGGACTAAGGAGTTATTCCCCATCAGCAAACTGTCAAATCCATTAAAATCATTGCAATACATTCTTAGAAGCCTTTAAAGATGGAGGCAGCTTCTCTGGGAAGCCTCCAGTGTTTGCAGGCAGTGTCAGTGATGGAATCCTCTCCCCTGTCCCACAGGAGCCAGTCTCAGAAGGACCAGTCCCCTGGGTCAGTAAAAGCAACGTCACCTTCGTGGCAGAGCAGGTCTCTCACCATCCTCCAAGTAAGTTGTGACAGTCCCTGTGCCAGGAGAGGTGGCAGCTGGAGGGGGGTGACACTAAAATCAGCTCTTGGCTTAAATCTTGGATTTACATTTTCTCTGTAGATTTAAAAGCTGAATATTTATAAAAGCTGAAAATGATTAGTGAGAAACTAATTGGAAACTCTGTTGCCACATAAGTCTGAGGCACCTGGGGGTATTTGCCAATGAATGAATTTGGAAACAAAGGTATCAATGTCTTGTGCTGCTGTTTTTAATACCTGTCTCTTTCTCCAGTTTCAGCATTTTATGCAGAGTGTTTTAGCAAGAGGATACAGTTCAATGCTCACATATGGACCAAGTCCAAATTCCTAGGAATGTCTATTGGGGTCCATAACATAGGGCAAGGTATGTGTGTGTAGATTTAGCAGCAGAGGAAAAATTAAATTCTGCAACTAGGATTTTTCATAGAATAATTTACATGAATTATTTAAAGTCATTGTGTTGAATAGAAGGAATGATTGAATTTAAGTAACTGGGGCTTCTGTGTCTGGGAATCAGAGATTCCTTCCACACACTCTGTGTGCTGAAAGCACCTGGGTTCCAGTTTTTCCCAAAAATACAGCCTCCTCCAGAAGCTGGGCATTCTCAGCATCCATTAAAAATAAAGCTCCTCACCTTTCATTTTTATGGCACCTTTTTTAATGACATATTTCATGAGATCATTATGAAAAGTTCTGTAGAAGTTTTGCTCAATGTTTTTTAAATCTATTTTCATTTTTCTTTAACAGGGTGTGTTACATGCCTAGATCATGATGAACATTATATTTTGACTTTTCCTAATGGCTATGGAAGGCAAGTAAATTCTCTAATTGATATTTTCATTTTTAATGCCTTGTAATGTTTCATGCTTAGTATTTATTGGTGAAGAGCTTATAAATGTGTGCAATTATACATTTCTAATTGCAGGTCTATTCTCACTGTGCCATGGATAGAGCTTGGTGGGGAGTGCAGCATCAGTTGCTCCAAGACAGGTTACAATGCTTCCATTGTCTTCCACACAAAACCATTTTATGGAGGAAAGAAGCACCGAATTACAGCTGAAATTTTGTAAGCAGCTTTCTTCATCTCACTTTTCTCTCCTTAAATGCCAACAGTTTTAACAAGACAGTCAGGAGTTTAAAATGCTGAAGCAGCAACACCCAAAAGAACTTAGCTCATGATTACCTGTCATGGGATGCCATTTTATAGCCAGATTTGTGAGAGGAAGCTGCACAGGCCTGTGTCCTACTTTATCCTGCTTGAAAACATCCTCAGCTGATTCCCAAAGGGAACTTTGCTCTCCTGAATTATCAAAAGTGTCTCCATCATTACCTCTCCTAAAAATACAAATACTGCAGCAAGCCTTTGGGATACTGTTCACACTGTGTCAGTTAAAGCTCTGCTGCTAACTTTACTTATTTTTACCATGGTTTGGTGGATTTTGGTTAAACCCTGTGCACATGCCCACCACAGAGAATTTAGTGGAGATTCACATCATATTTGGAGATGTGCTGTGATGTCAGTAAGTGGATGCTGACAAAATGAGGTTTAACTTGGTTTTAAATCATGTTGATAAACATGATTTTAAACACGTTGATAGATGCCATTTAAAAACTGTTGTCTTGTGTTTCCCAGTAGTCTGGGGAAGAAGCTGATTGTGAAACATTTTGAAGCTTAAACTCACCACCCTAAATCTGTGTGGAAGGCCTGTAACTGCTTTCCTACACTCTAAATGCAAATCCAGCCCTCGGGCAAGGCCTGTCTTACCCTGATCACCCTTCCTGTTAAGGGTTATGTAACTCATTCATGCCAAATTGCTCCCTTGTAAACAGAACCCTCCTCTCTTCTGTGCTGGGCATGGACTCTTTGAGGGCTGAAATAAGCTAGACTTTACAGAAACTAGGAGCGAGTTTTGATCCTTTAGGATTTTTCAGTTGCTGTAATACAGCTGAGAAATGACTGTCTGTTTCTCTTTAGTTCTCCAAATGACAAGAAACCCTTCTGCTCCATTGAAGGAGAATGGAATGGGGTCATGTATGCAAAGTACTCCACAGGGGTAACACAGCTTGCTTTTTTTCTTTTTTCATCAGAAATAGAACATTTTACTTTAAAAAGGGGGGGGGGTTGGTTTTTTGTTTTAAACAAACATTAATATTTGGAACCTCCTATGAGGCTGCCCAAAAGAATGTCTAACTGGGGATAAAACTTGTTCATTTATTCTTACGGAAGCTTGATTTTTATATAAGAACAGAATCTAAGGAATAAACATTTTTCATGTATTTCCTGTTAACCAGTGTACTACAGAGTGTGAGGGTGTATAAATTTAAAGTCTAGGTAAAGAACTGAATAGGTTTATCTCTTTTTCATCTCCCACTCCAGGAGAATGCTGTCTTTATAGATACCAAGAAAATGCCTACAATAAAGAAGAAGGTAAGGAAATTGGAGGACCAAGACGACTTTGAGTCTCGCTGGTAAGAACTTCAGTTAACTGGGAACATTAAGATTTTATTTTAGTTGGACTCGTTTGCAGTACAGGGACTAAGGCTGCACTGGTCCAGGCACTGCATGCTCTGCTCTCCCTGAGCCCAGGTACAGGCAGGCTGGGGATTTAAGGGGGAAGAGGAGACCTGGAGTTCTCAGTCACATCCTGATTGGGATCAAATGTTCAGGGAGGTCTGGAGAGCTCCACCACAGGCTTCTCCCTCCTGCCATAACAGCACAAATATCAAATATCCTGGGGCCTTTTCTGCCCTTTCTCTAAAGTGAGATCTACCTTTAGTCACTGCTATGTCTACAACTTGTAGCACTCTGCTCCCATAAAAGTCTCCCTTGCCCTTTCTCTCTGCAGCCTATGGAAGGATGTAACCTACAACCTGAAGATCAGAGACATCGACGCGGCCACGGCTGCAAAGCACGCGCTTGAGGAGCGCCAGAGAGCCGAGGCCAGGGCCAGGAAGGAGAACGAGACCTCGTGGGAAACAAGGGTGAGCTTTATTCCAACAGGGTAAATTTTAACCTGTGGCATTTGTTCCTTTCCAGCTGAGTCATGAGCAGCTTACATGTGGTTATTCCTTTGCAGTTATTCCACGAGGACGGGGAGTGCTGGGTGTACGATGAGCCGCTGCTGAAGCGCCTCGCGGCCAGCAAGCACTGAGGGGTCCTGAGGCCAGCGAGCCTTGGCTGAGCAGTTCCCAGCTGAGCCCAGGCAGCCCCAGAGATCACGTAGGTACAGGGCACAGCCCCACCCCTCCAGCTGCAGTGGTTCCTATCTCAGGGATACTGGACTTACTGAGACAGACAAAGCAATTCACAAGAGGCTGAGCGTCCTGGCCGAGCAGCTCCGGGCAGGGACTGGCTCTGGTGGCAGTGCCCAGGCTCAGGCCCTGCTCCTGCAGCCTCTGGAGCAGGGAGAGGCTGGGCCCTGGGGCACAGACACTGGATAACCACTGTGAAGGCCACGGCGGTGGGAGCAGTTGCATAATAATCCTGGGTCCTACATATTTAAAAAGCAAGAAACAAAATGCAAGATGTCATTTAAATCTCGCTGATGTTTGCAATGTGTAAATATGAGGATTCCTCTGATGGGACAATTTGTTAGAAAATGCTACATAAATGTTATCTTCCACCTGTATGATAATCAAATCTTTTGGCATTTCAGTGTCTTGCCCAAAATAACTTTGTTATTTTGAGATTGAACTGTAACCATAGATAATTCTACCCAATGCATCTTAAAGCTTCATAAAATAGATTTTTCAAACTTCTCTTATGGACTTTTTATTTATTTCATAATAAACCTTTGCAGCAAGACTGTTTATTCAGTTGAGTCATGATAAATCAATTATGTGAAACGTATGAGCATTATTTGTTTTTCCACTGGAATAATCCTTACAGGAATAAACCTCCTTCTTTAAAGTAGTTAATGAACTAGCAAAATGAGCATTTGCAGCATCCACAGAACTTTTCTGGATTCTACATCCAGTCTTGCCAGCACTTCAGGAACCTCTGCTTTGTGTGCTTTTGCTACAGTTAATGATGTCTGAGTAAGTAGCTAGATGTAGCAATCAAACTGCTTTTCTCTCCACAGTTAAGTCTAGCTTTTATTTGATTTCATCTTCATTTTGTCTATGTTGCACATACAGAAAAACTAAAAAAGCAGTGTGAGATGGAAGCCTTGGGCTTTTCTCCCCTCCCCCCACTGTCACTGCTCTGGGAGCACTGCAGATCCTTTCCTGAGGAGCTGTCACTGCTGCTGAGGAGCTGCTGCAGCACTGCAGGGATGGTACAAGCCAGTCTGAACACAAAGGCAGAGCCCACAGCTCCAGACAGCTGGAGAGGAGAACGTGGCACCCCTGGGGAAGTCAGGGCTGGGCCTCTTCTTAATGAACTTGATACGGTGATGAGAGGTTGGCTGGAAACCTGAGGAAAGCTTCCTCAGTGTCTGAATGGGCATCTTCATCCCAGCTACCACTACAGCTCTGAGTTAATAAAAATAGGTTTGTAATGTTGATGTTGCAGAAAGCACCTGTATTACACAGCAGGGCAGGGCAAGATACCAGTTTTATTTTAGTATTTTATGGTAAGGGAGAACATTCAGAGTTGATGTGTAGGCTTTGATGTCCTTGATGGAAGTGATGTCACTCATTAAAGAGGAGGGGGGCAGTAAAACAAGATGAGGTATTTCACCAGATGAAGAGTTCTGTCCTGAGACAGCTGTGACCTCTGAGTCCCCTTCATGCTTTCCATATCCAATCACCTGGAAAAAAGGTACCAGAAGGGAAATTGGGATCTCATTCAGCATTTCTCTGCCCTGACAATTAACTTGATACTGAAAGGCAATTTAAGCAACAACACTACTTGTAAATGTAGAAAATGTGGATAACCACAGTAAAAGTTACATCACAGATCTCCTCTTCCCCCCCCATGCTGCACTCTGCTTATCAAAGTTGGCACCAAGAGCTGACAGACACTCACATGTACACTGAGCACTTTCCTCTGGTTGCTTCTGTGAGCTTGGAACCAGTTGACCAGGTCTGCTTGTGTAATAGACTTGAGAGCTTCAATCTGAAACCCACAGGAACAAGGTTTTAGCAGCACAGTGGTGATTCAAGTAATTTTAAACATAAAAGTGTTTCCCCACAACCTCTACCCCATTGGATAAAAGAACCTTTTAAAAATAACATGTAATTTTAGACCCAGTGTTTCACTAGCAGCATAAATCCCATTTCTGCTTTAGGAACTGCTGCAGCAGCAGTGTGGAATTTGTGTCCCAGAGCTGCAGGACACCCACCTCCCGAGCCAGCCTGTCAAACAGGTACTGCTGGGTCACCACTTCATTCCAGTTCCTGTCCACTTCTTCTCCAAGGTGGGAGTCTTCACATTCTTTCAGTTTTATCAAAGCTGTGACCTGCATGGGAAAAAGACAATTTAGCTTCAAAGGATTTAAAACTACCTTAATTTACCATCACATTCACCACAGTTGAAAGAAAAGCCAAATTACATTAACAAGCAGTTCCTTGCTTTTTGAACTTAACTGCAAATGGCCAGAAAATGGATGTTTAGAGAAAAAGAGCAGAGCAAGAGGCAGGATTTAAAAGATGAGGCCTTTGTCCAGAAAACCTCAGAAAATCACCAGATAGCTGTAACTGAATCGTGCAGTTCAAAGAAAAGCTTTTCAAGATGAAGTTTTACCTGGGTGCTAAAAGCCTCTTCAGTTAAATCCTTGATTTTCTCTTCAAAGCAAGAAAGAAACTCCTCTATTTTCCTGTCAACCAATTCAGAACTAAAAGAGAAAGAAATAATTAAATTAGGCAGGAAAAAACAATAATCCCCAAAACAGTATTAAGTGGTAAAGCAGCAGCCCCCAAATGATGAGGGAAGGTTTGGGACAGGCTCACTTCCCTCATCCCCTGGAAATCTCACTCATCTGAGAACACCTGGTGGTCAGTCTTTCCTGGTATCAGGGAATAAAGCCAGGCTCTCATTTTCAGCTCTACACAGGGACTTCAGGTGCCCAGGCACCCCCAGGAGCCACTGCTGTGATGCTGCTGGGGACCTGCTCTGGTATCCCCAGCTGCAGCCCTGAGCCCTGCAGAGTTATGGGCTACAGGATCAGGACTGAAAGAAAATGTGGTGTGATGGATGCTGAGGTTTCTGACATATTAAAACCCTCATTGATGACATAGACCTCAGTAATGGGAAGTGTCTAAATGTAAAAATTAGAGGCAGCAGCACTGTGCTAATTGAGCTTTCACTGACAGAGTATTATTTTTCACAAGTGGCACATTGTTCAAACACTTCCTTCAGCTCTGGCAGGTCAAATGCCTGTAGTTCCAAGGGCCAAGTTTGAACTAAACCATAACAGTGCTGTGCCTGCTGAACATGAGCCACAAGAACAGCGAGACAGGATTTGAACTCTCCTGGCAGAAGAGCTTCAAAAGGGCAGGGGGATATTTTACTTAGTTTTGAGATTACTTTTCACTATTCAAGTCAGGAGCACTGCAGTTTTAAGATGCCTAAGGCTGCTGCTTTATTCAGGTGTTGGTTTTGAGTCAGGATGTTGTGACTGTCAGCAGTGTCCCTCTGTGGCCTGAAACAGGAGGGAACTCTTAACTGGGAGCAGGTGCTTAGAGGTGACTCCCAGAGCCAAGGCTGGGAGTAGTGAAGAGCTTTCCCCACAGAGCACTTACTTGTATTTAGTTGCCTGGGTTGCCACTGTGACTGAGAAGCCAAGAATCCCAGAAGTGTTCCTGCAGGTGGGGTACACGTGGTAGCTTATAAGAAAAAAGGACAGAACGGTAAAGTCATTCCACAGGCACAATTAACTTTTCATTTATAGAGTACATGCTGCAAGTTAAAACAGTTGGCACTTCAGACAGAAAAATCTCAGATCTAAATTTGCAGTAGTCCTATTTCCTTTATTTTCTGCATTTCTGACTTTCAGGGTTTTCTCAGCTTTAGGAAATCCTTTGAAACTTGGGGGAGTATTTGTGTTTATGTTCCTGCAAATTAAACCAAGCAGAGTGAGAGACCCAGAGCTGTGAAAAGCCTGCTCCAGTTTCCTGAGGTAGCAGGGTGCCTCCAAGGGAGGCTGCTCAGCACCACAGAGCTGCTGTGAAAACAGCCCTGGGGAAGGGGAGGCTGAGTGTGGAAGTGGAAGGAACAACTTTATGCTGAATAATTCCAAGCTAACACACTGGTAATAGATGCAATTCTTACAGAAGGCAAAAACAACTTGGCTTGCAGCTTGTATTGATGGGTGCTTTTGGTTTTGAGGTGTTGATGTTGCTGTTTCCATTACAATAACTGAGGATTAGCCACTGTGCAGGAAGGATTCCCAGTGTAAAAACACCAGAGAACAGTCAAAGCAGGAGTGTAGGAGCAGGTGCAGGAGAATTCCTCCCCAGTGAACTCACCCGAGGGTCTGCTTGGTCCTCAGGAAGTCAAAGCAAGGCTCCTCCATGTGCATCTGGAACAGCACAAAGTTACAGCAGAAGTGACACTGCCCTGCAGCCCTCGTGGGCTCCACACAGAGCATGGGGACACTGAAGTGCCCCTGGCCAGCCACAGCCACTGCATTAGGAAGGCTCAGTCCTGTGGGTTGGGAGCTACAAGAACAGTCTCCTGCAGTGTTCATCACTGCAGCATCTGGGGACCCCCAGCCAAACCCTCCAGCCAGGGGCAGCAGTAGGAACACGCTGTCGGCTCCAAACACTGCTCTCAGGGAAGACACTGCTGAGTTAGAAGGCACAAACACAGACTTACCACAAGCAGCTCCATCAGGGTGTATTCCCTCAGGTTCCTGGCACCTGACTGGAAGGAGAATGAAGAATTTAGGGTGGGTTTAATGTGATTGCTCAGGCCAAGGTGACTTGTGGCACACACCTCAGCCTGGACTGCAGCACTGAGGGATAATTCACAGCAGGGACAGATGGAAGTTCTGGTTTTCCCTGAGGGGACAGGCCCAGCCCAGCCCCCAAGATCAGAGCTGGGGACACCAGGAAGCCACCACAGCACTAACCCAGCTCCCAGCACCAGCCCAGAGGGAAGGTGGTGGTTTCAGCAAACCCCCCACAGGGAAATCCACTTGGGTTCAGCCTTGGGGCACAAGGCCTGTGCTCACATGAAGTCTCTGTGTCCCCTGTGTGACATCTCTGTCCAGAGCCTGCTCTCATGGAGTGTGGGCAGGTGCCAGAGGGAAGAGGCCAGCACACTCACCTGGTAATAGACTGTCACCTCGGAATTGGCATCGCCCTTGTTGAGAGTCTTCACCTTACAGAGCAGGTGGGTATTTGGCAAATCCACCACCCGGAACTGCACAGGGCAGGGATGGGCCAGGGGAGTGAACTGGAGCTTTCTGTGGGGAGCACAAACAGCACAACATCAAACACCTGCTCACACCTTGGCCAGAACCAGAGCAACACCCAGACAGTTACACACTCGGTCTGATGCTATTTTCCCCCTCCCCAAACCAGAACTAGGTCTGCTCAAACTGCCACCATCAACAGCCACCTCCTGCAAACACCAGAGGGAAGAAAGGAACTTCTGCATCACTCCCACTCTCACTCCCTCCTCCAGAAAAGAATCTTATCTTGATTATAGTTTCCATATAATAAGCAATTAAAGAGTCAAGAGATACTCACTGAACAACATAATTCAGGAAATCCTTTGCTTCCTAGGGAAGAAAACAAAGACATCAGCTGTATTTAGAAGAGAATTATTACCCCAATTCACAACCACCCCAGAGCAGCACTTGAGAGAGTGAGCCCCAAGCAAAGAACAGCTGAGCTGTCCTGCCACCTACATCCCTGCCCCCTCACATTGTCCCCAGTCCCTCCAGTCTCCTCTGCACCACCCTGCAGAGAAAGTCTCCACGCTGCCTTTTGCTCTGTAATGTCTCCAGGAGGAGAAGGCACGAGCCAAAGAAATAGCACCAGTTATCCTTACAAGCCTTCAATGAATATTCCACGGGTTTGGCACTCAATGAGGTTTAACCAAACCATGCAGGCAATCAAATTCTCAGGATAAATGTGCTCTGAGGGAAGCCTCCTCCTGTGGCACCACTGTGGGAATTTCTCCATATCAAATACATCAATACACCAACCAATATAAAAAATGGTGGCAACAGGAAAAACTGATTACAGGCATCTACGACAATTTTTCCTATCTGCAGTTTAAATCCAAATTCCTGGAAACTTCTGTTCAAACTGGCAACTGTGGACTGCCATTGGCTTACCCACATGAGCACTCCTGAGATGCTGAAGGTGAAGCTGCCCAGTACCCACGAGACTCCAGACTGCCAGAACAGAGGCAGCATCAGCTGGCAGCCGAGTTCAGTGTGCTAAAGCCCATTTTAGGCACCAGTGTGAGCACTCCAGCTGCCAAGGCTGCACTCACCCTGCTGGTGAAGTTCCCTTGCACGAGACCCTCCACGAAGAGCTGTGACTTGAAGGCGGTGACGAAGGCGGAGAGGGCGTCGATGGAGAGCCCCTTCATCAGCGTCTGGTACTTGTCGATCATGGACCACCGGCCGTGCTCCAGGATCAGCAGCCTCACGTCCCTGCAGGGCCCCCAGGGAACACAACCACAGCACATCAGGAACTGTCTGTCTGATGCCAGAGATGCCACTCCTGACTGCACACAGGGAGAGGGTCCCCAGGAGCCCAGGGCTGAGTGGGCCCTCCCTCAGCAGCTGCTGCTGGCTCCAGGTCACTGCTGGACAGCGGCTCCCCCGGGTGTCCGGTCTGGCCACGTGTCAGACCCGCTGCTGGCAGAGCTGCTGGGGCTCCCTAAGCCACGAGCAAAGCCTGGAACAAGCCCTGTGAGCACAGAGCAGGGATCCCTGAGCTCTTCAGCTCAGCCTCTGCACCTGCTGCTCAGCCTCCGCTGCCCTCCCCCAGAACTCACTTGGCCAGAGTCTCAGGTTTAATGAGGATGTTGTAGTAGGTTTTCTTCAGCTGCTCTGTTATCATTTCAAAAACTGCTGGAGTAAAGCTGAAGTCAGATAAGTAATCGATGATGAGCTGAAATAGAAGCTGTAAAGAGAAAGGTTTAAAGTTGGGCTTTTGGTTTCAGAACCAATTTCAATTTAATGCTATACAATAATAAAAAATTATCATTATTGAGACATGGAGCATTACTAAAGCACATTCCTCCATTCTGCCAGATGTTCTTCACTAAACAATTCTATCCCAAATGAGCATTTCAGAAGGGCAGTGTTTTTACACAGTGAATAAGTTCAATATCCCAAATCAATATGAGTTTCCACATTCTATTGAAACAAATTTAGCCTAGAACTCGCAACATTTCTGTATTCAATATTCCATTTTTTCCTTTTACAGCTGACCAGCACAATGACATCACAAAAGAGACATCATTCAGGATTAAAAAAGAGAATATGCAGACCCTGCTGTTTGCATATCTGTCTTTTTCTGTTAAAACTCCTATTAATAAGTGTGACAGATGACAAAAATGGTCTTAAAGCTCCAGGAAGGCTCTTGCAATGGAAGTTGATGGTTGTCTCCTCTTCAGTCACTGAGCCCTGTCTGTGCCTGCCATGTCTTACATGGCCTGCATTTAGGGAATGGGAACAGGGAAAATCTGAACCTAAAATGAGCATGTTCAGAAGCTGGATCTCCACAGTCAAATTGAAAACAAAATATCTTTACAGACACTCTTCTCTAGACATCATTCAAATAGGCACAACTTAGAGATGGAAAGGCTCCAATCCTCTTTATAGCCATAGGAGACACAAAGCCCTTTTTAAGGAAAAGCTGTTAAAATTTTAATGGAGATACAGTTATTACTTACAGGAAGATTTAAGTCAGCCCAAAGTCAGTAATTTGACCTTGTGTAAGTGCACACAACTCCATCTTTATACATGTAAACACAAGAAAAAGCAGCCCATTTGCTGCATTACCCTGCCAGAGACCAATTTTTCTATTTAAAACACTTCATCCAACCATCCAAAGCTCCAGCTGTTAGGAGAAACAGCACACACACTGCAAAGCTGCAGGCACAAAAGCAGTGAGGAGATGAGCAGAGCTTACAGGTAGTTTGTGATTGAATCCTTTCACTCGGATGATCAGGCCGTACTCTCCAGCCACCAGCTTGTACTCCAGCTGAGCCACGTCTGCTTCGTAGGCTGGTTCCCCCAGGTTGTGAGAAAGGATGTTTACAAATGTATCAAACAAAACTATGCTGGAGGGAGAAAAAGGCAGAGGGTTAAAAAGAAACGGAGAAAAGAATGGACTAAAGATCAAAGTCAAGCCCGATGAGTTTGATGGTACATGCAGTGAATTCCAACAGAAGTGGTATTTGCATAAAATGAGATTCAAAAAGAAATTTTAAACAAACCCCAGAAATAGAGAATGCAAGTTTCCCTTTGTGCAGAAAGCACATGACACTAGTTAAAATCTGGACATTCCTTGCAATGCTATTCCTTGCAATGTGAATGATTCCAGCTTCACAAGATTTAAGATTTCTTCAAGGTAAGGATACACATTTTAACAAGACAATGTTCAAAACATGGAATAAACACAGAAAATGAAATTATTTCACTTTGTGTAAAGGCGTGGGGGACAGATAGACTCAGCTATACTCAATACTTGAGTAATGAGATGATTATTTATCTACCAAGGTAATAAAATAATAATAAGCTAGAGCAAAGCAGGCTGCACAACCTGGGAACTGCAGTCCCTGCTTTCGGGTTTTTGTTACTGCCTGGATTCCAATTCAAAGATTAAACTAACACACTAACTCATGAAAACAGGCTTACAAAGGCTTTCCCAAAACATGATTTGTACAGGTCTTGGCAGGCTTATGACAAAAGCACTGTGACACTGGTTACAAGTGGCAGTGGCAGCCTAAGGCAAGGCAAGTGCAGCACATCCCGAGCTCAGCCCGACCCACAGTTGGTTTCTCAAAGCTGCAGCAGCCTCTTCTCCTGCTCCTGCAGGCTCCCAGGATGCTGGGACATGCTCAGGACATGACTGTGGACTGCTCTTTTCAGGAGCAGCTCCTTCTCTGAGCACTGCTGCTGTTACATTACTTTGCCCCAGGCTTGCCCTGGGGAATAGCACACCATGGAGTCCTCACAGATCTGCTGGCTACAGGCAGGACCTGCTGCAGAACCACCCTCACCCAACTGCAGATAAAACCACAAGGAGGGTGGAAGGACATGGGAAAAGGACACCTTATTCTATTCCTGCTTAAAATTAAAGTCTCTTCCTGGTTTTTCACTAGATGTGGTAATTTAGTTACTCTGCAAGGTAAGCATAAATAACATAATCCTCACTTCTCTGCAGATTGCTGTATCAATGGAGAGATCAGATGGAATCGAACATAACCTGGCGAGGAAAAGGAAATTTAAATGAGCAATTGTATAGAAAGTGACAAATTTCTGAAGTCAAATATATTTCCATCAAGTTGCTCTTTGGTGACAATTTGAGTTTAATGAAAATGGTCATTAATCTATAACTTTTTTTTTTATTTTAAGTCATCATTAAATGTCTACTTCTTACTCCAAAAATCCTCCCTTTGAAGTACCAAATATTAGAAAACAAAGCTGTGCTTTGCAGAAGACTCCCATGGCATGATCACTATAAACAGAAAAAGAAAACCCCACAAAACATCTGTTTAAGACACCAAAAACTGTGACATTCTGCTTGAAAGCAGCAATCTATTTTACACCCTTGTCTTAGATCCAGGCTATTTTTCTCTTTCTGTAGAAGAGACTATGTCCCTTCTAAATAATGTGCTCCTTCCTTCTCAAGCCCTTGTCTTAGCAGCATATTCTGTCTGCTCAATCCTGTCCCCACACAGACTGCTCAGAAGTCAGTAAATTTCAGTGATTCCACTTTTCAACCTGAGGTATCAGCAGGGTGTCTTTGTTGCCTTAGTTCACCTGCTTCTCTTTTATTGTAGCTAATAAACATTTCAAAAGGACCATGGAGCAGCTGACAGCAGGCACTTCGTTTAAATGGTGAGCATTACCACAGGTTATTTGCCTTCAAATAAATTCCAGTTGGTAAAAACAGGGTCTTGCTATTCAGAAAGCCCTGAGGCATTTACCTTTTGGGATTTTGAATTTATCATCCTTCCTGTACCAGAGACAGCCTTGTTGTGTGCTGAGTGTTTTGACTGGATATTCTGTCTCAGGGCAGTCAGCAACTTTCAAAGCAAAGTCGGTGCTCCACAGACACAACCAGGCTAAATTCATCTAAGTCTTCAAAAGTATCAAAAAATACATTTCTCCCCTCCAGTTTTCTAAATTATTAGTGATAGTACTTTCCTGGACCTGAAGAACATCTCTTTTTCACTTCCACACCAGAACAGTGGCTCAGAAGCAGAGCAAAAGTGGTGCCATCACATTCCATCCAAAACACAAGTCCTGGCTTTCATTTCATTTGCTTTTGGCAACAAAGCCAGATGGTATTTAGATGCTTTCAGAAACAGGAGGATTAAGCAAATAAAATTCTCTTCTAAGGTGTCTGGAGCTCTGTGTTAACTCTCACTGTCTGTGAGGCCTGCTCTGTTATGGCCATATTATCTGTAAGTTTATATGCCTTAAAATAACTCAGTTCTTAAGATTATAAATAAAGGAATAGTAAATAAAATCCAGCTGAACAGATGTTTTTTTAATTTGCAAAAACAGGTTGATACCAGTTCAAGTTGTTTCTAAACCACAGCAAATTCTCAAATAAATCACTGGGGAAGATTTCACTCATTCCCAAGTGCCTTACCTATGTATTTGTTTTCTTCTGGAAGGTGTAAATCCTGATTTAACTCGAAGTCACTGTCCCATAAATCACTCCAGTACTTGTCAATATCTGTTAAAAATCATGAAATGCATTAGTTCAAGAGGAAAGTAAGGCCATCCTATTTCCAGACATCTTTTCCCAATGTCCAGAAAGATTTGCAGTATCACAGGAGTTTTTTAATGCCATCCCATTCCTCAGGACTCTTTCTAAATCCCTTCCTACAAAACCTTCTGGAGCAGGACTGAAGCAGTCCTATTAAAAAGAAATCAAGTGTGCCTTAGTAACCCAGCTCCCCCTGCACCCTGTGCTCCACTGTTGGTGCTCTTTCCCCTGAATGGCAGCCAAGTGCAGCTCCCTGGGACCTCTGCCTCCCATAGGACCTGCAAGAGTTGGAACCACCTGGCACCAAACAAGGAGCAGTTTTGGGTGGCACAGAGACTAATGGTGAGCTCACTAAAGCACTGAGGATCCATGTCCCTGCTTCCATGCAATTCTATTTTGTGTTGTCACCCTTTTACCACCTCTAATGCAGGAATCAGACATTCTCAGCTCCTGCTGCTGATTTACCTTCCATGCTGTACTGAGTCCCAAACCACTTCTCTTTGAGGTGACACTGGCCTTCGTTGGCAGCAGACAGCAAAACCAGGTTGGCTCTCTGAGGGCTGAGCTGGTTCAGGGCATCAGCAATGATCTACAAGTTCCAGGCAATATTTCAGTTCAAATGCAGCTCTGACTGCCTGACCCAGCAAAGACTTCTCAGTTGGAATGTAGGAAGAACAAGACAACAAGCTTACAAAACAGATTTGCTTTCTGAATACAACAAATGTTTCAACTAATACAAAACCTGTGCCTGCATTATGCTTAATTACAAATGCCTATACACATGCCTGTGTTACATAGTATGCACATGTTTTCCTTACATCAAAACATATAATCAGACTTCAAAGAACATTTACCTCAGGCTTGTACTCAAACAAGAGCTGGTCTCCTGTCAGAAAATCCTCCTTCTGAAACAACTGCATGTTCTCACAAAGGTTTTCCACGTAGTCAACTGGATCTGTCTGCAAGCAAAGAAATGAAGCTATTTGTCACATAATTAGAAACCCAAGATATCCATTTTCTGTTCTGAGAAGAGCTTGACTGGTCAGGTGTGTTAAGCATGACGTGGATGCTGTTCTTGTTACAGCATTTAGTTCCAGTTATTAAATTAAATATATTTAATAACCATATCTAATGCTCAGTCTCCTCTGAGAATCCTGGAATTACAGACTACATCTTTGTGGAAGAAACCTTGATATGCAGTTTACAGTCATGGAATCTGCTATGTTAAAGAGCCAGCAGAACGCACTCCTTCCCTCCAGGGAACACAACCAGAGTCCTGCAACAATTCAAAATTTAAAGTGACCTGGAAAGCACAAGGCAAGGAACTGCTGCTGCTGCTGCTGCATGAGTACCCCTGGCTCTGCCCCCTTGCCCAGCTCCCTGCCGTGCTGTGCAGGGTGAGGAGAAGGAGGAGCTTCTCCTGTTCGAACATGAAATACACGTTGCCTCTTAGCAGGGTAAGGCTGCCTAGAGGAGCAGGCTGCTCAGTTTCTTGCTGAGTGCTTTTGGGGTTTTACACCAGCCAGCACCAGACTCTATGGATTCTGAGAGCACAGTACACCTGAAAAGAGCTGAGTTTGACACATCTCTGTCTTGCAAATGTAGTGGGAAACATGCCCGAGGATTTCTTAAGACACCAAACACCTAAAGAAACATTAAACCTCTCCTGGGCACCTCCTAACCAAGCTCTGCCTCTGAGACCATCATTCCTTAGCACAGCTCTATCCACCAAGCAGAAAACTGGGGTGCCATGACTAAATCATTCTTTTGCCCCTGTGATTCACAACCCTGTCACGAAAGCACACACAGATCTATGTTCCTGCTGTATGTAGTATTTGTATGGATGGATTTGTTTTCCCAAAAGGAAATTTCAGTGCCATTCAAAGAAAAAAAAAAAGTTACCTAATAAGAAACAGAACATGGTTAAATGTCATAGAAGTAAGAAAGTCTAAACTGAAAAAGCACCTACCTAGCAGGTAAGGAATGAAAAACCACCACTTAATTCTGTTAGGGAAGAAGTCTCAGTATTTCTCTATCTAGAATACATCTCCTTTCAGCAAAATACAGCCTCTTTAAGTGCACAATGTATTTCTTCTCAAACAGAACTTTGAAAATATGTTTCAAAATGAAAAAGTAATATTTTTCATGGTTTACCTATGTCAGAACAGTGGATAAATACCTGTTCCTGGTAGTGAAATTCATTAGCTTCAATCTTTTGTATTTCTTCCCATATTCTGCAAAGGAGGAAGAAGAGAATTAAAAGTGGATTTTCTCCTTTATTCCACAACATTTACTAAGAATATTAAAAAAGGAGTCTTCTAGGAAAGGCATCAATGGTGAGATTAGTGATTCATTCAGGTACAAGCCACAGAAGTCAGTATTAAATGCACTCCCCAAAATGGCATTTCTCAGAACTGGTAGAAAGTTCTTTTATTTTCCAAAGAGAAAGAGAGTTAACTAAGAAGAGTCAGAATCTGATACTAAATTAGCATAAAGGCTAATACTAGAACACCCAGTCCTGACTTCCACAGACCTGGCTCAACAAATTCATTTAAAATGAACACAAAACTGCACCTGACATCTACAGTAGTTCTAGCTTACTAAACTTAAGGAATCACATCACAATAAGTGAAACTAAAAGCACCAAGAAACAAGCATAAACATTTAGAAAACTGAATAAACACGGACAGCCTCTACTAGTGACTCCCTGTTTATGCTCCAGTAACTCCATAATAACTGCAGACATTGCAAATAACAGGATAGTGGAGATTATCCATTATCCAAATATCTGCTGGAATGGCAAACACTTACCTTTGATCTGGCCCCCTCTTCTGCAGCATCTTCACATACTGAAACACAACGTGGGCCACCTGCAGACAGGAAGGAACAGATTCATTTTTCCAGACTTTAGGGAAACAGCTGGAAAAACAAGCTGCAGGACACTATACCTCATAGAAGTGCTTGTAACCTTCATCAGTCAAAGTCACAGAAATGCTGAAGATGGAGTAAGTGGAGTTCTGTTCAAATCCTGTCTCTCCATTTCCTCCATACAATGCAAGGGCCCAAAACCTACAGAAGAGTTAAAGGTATTTATTAATTAATCATTTCAGCTTTGTTTGGGCTTAGTTACAAGCAGCATATCATAGCTTTATTTCAGAGGCTCTCAATGCTTTTACAGGTTACACAAAGCTTTTCCAGCTTAAGGATGTGGCTTCAGGATACAGAATTTAAGAAAAATAGTGAAAAAGCTAAGTAACCTTTTGGAGATCTCAAAGATCAGTCACAGATACTGCTGATCCATGAAGCACAGACAAAAACCCATTTATTTCTTACTTGGGTTTATCATCACCTTACAGAACATCACTACAAAACACTGATACAAAAAGACAGGCTTGGCCTGCTTTTAGGTCTATAGAAAATAAAAATATACAGAATAGACTTTATCTGTATTTGAATGAGATCAAAGCATTTAATAACTATGCTTAAAAATCACATACTTTTTCCTAAGGAAAGAAAGAACACTGCCTTTGCCTTCATGTCCCACCAGCCAGGAAATATAATGAAGAGGCTTCACCCTAAGAGAAAGTTTGGAGGAGATTAGATGCCAGAAGGTAACACATTTTACAGAAAGGATTCAAATCACTGGGCTAATAACTAAAATATGCACTGCCTCTTTCTTTAGGGCAAGTTTTGCATTTTGAGGCAGAATTAAGATAATCAGCCAGAACTGTGGGAGTTCAAAACATTATGACTGATCTGAGTCAGTGAGGAAAAGGAACCATATCTGCAGCAGTTTAATTCATTTTTGAAATGGTCCCCTAGCTGAACCAACATAATCTGTTAGACAACTAAATTAGATCCTTTGGTTTTTGTGAAAGTCAATAAATTATTCACAGCATAAACATGGTAGAAGTAAAATGCAGCACAGTGTACCTGTAATACTGTTCCTGTGGGGGAAGTGCCCAAGTGATGGTCAATGAATGAACTTTCCTGATTGGGACAACTGGACACAAATAAATTGATTAATTATAAATATACACAATGAGACAGAAGAGATAGAGGTAAGAAATTTCAAATAATGCAGAAAGAATAGTTAAAAGCTATTCAAAACCACACAGAATCATTTTACAAGGTATCTGGATCACCCAGAGAAAATCTCTTTCAGGATTCAGGTATTCAAAACATGTAAATCTATTGCACTTACCTCTGTAAAGCTTGTGGAACTCTGGTGTGTCAAAAGGCTGAGTCAGATGGCCAAAGCTGGGTTTGGGTAAACCACTTAAAAGCAAAATGGGAGTGGGATGTTACTGGCAGGGGTTCAAGGCTACACTGAGATATTCAGAGACATCAGGACTCAAGCTCTGCAAGACACCAGAGAGCCTGGAAAGGGTCCTTTTCCAAGGGTGCAGCCCAGCATCCCCCTACCCCCAGGGAGGCAGCCTGGCACTCTGCCACACAACTGAGCAATTAACCAACATGTGGATACCACACCAACACCTCCCCTTCCATCTGTACAGCCAAGTACAGTAAAAAACCTCCTGAGTTCACCCAAGGAATCCTGATGGGTTGTCTTGTGGGGCTGGAGGGATGAAGAGGGGGGTGGCCAGGACAGACAAATGTGTCTCTGAATGGCATTAGGCTCTCACAAGAGCATTTCCAAGCACCACAGAAACAAATATCTTGCAAAAGGGAAATAAAATGCTTTTCAAGTTAGCAAAGCTTTTGTAGAACCCCCTTTTTAGAGGGCATACTGGGGTGAACCACTAAAAAAAGATTTATTTCTAACCCGTTGCCACCCTAAGGAACACACTTAAATTGCAGATATGGCGTTAATTAATTCTGCTTCTAATTATTTTTGACACAAATAACCAATGTGAAATGATAATCTAGGTTTGAATGACTTATCTTAAAATCAAGGCATCAGCACATATTAAGCAAACACTGCTTCAAGTTAGCACCACACAGCTCACAGCCTAAATAATTGTTAAGCAGAAACAAAGTCTTCCTGGAACAATTAACTCTGGTCTTCAATTTTAAAAGTTGCCTTTTTTTTTTCCCTGATAAGAATGTTAATTAGCAAATGGTAATTTCCTTTGTTTCTCCAGTAAGGGATTTTTTTAAATGTCATTTTAAGAACAGATAATTTTATCATCTGCAATGTCTTTATGCAACAAACAAATCTTACTTATTTGGGATCTCAGAGAAGATTTCTGTCACCCACTTTTCCAATGTATCCAGTGTTTCTAAAAAAATAGAGAAGAAAGACAGAAATGCAATTTCCTGAAGATCTAAGACAAATTACCTTATCTCACCAGTTCAGCTATTTCAAAGAGGCTGCAAGTCAGTGTATTTGAAAACTGCAAAGTTCTAAACTATAAACCTCAAAGCTGATGGTTTGAGCCAATTCTTAACATTCACTGAGCTGTATCCATGCTCACAGCTCTGGGTTGGTGTACAGTGCTCAAATCCCAGGCTGACACAACTGGGATTTAAAGTTCAGTAGTGTCTGGAGTGGCTGTGAGAAGGATCTACAACATCACCAGCACTTGCAACTCATTCCATGACTCTCCAGATTATACACAGGAGTTTTCTCCCTCAAATGCAGTCCTGTAATGCTAAGGATTCCTTCTCTCCATGCTCTTCTCTAAGGGAAATGAGTCAAGAACCAGAAGTTTAAGGGTTTCTAAAATAAAAACTTGGAAATAGCTTGTTTAAGCAAGCATTCTGAATTCCCAAAGTGATGCTGCATATTTAAACAACAGCAATAAAAGAGGCTGGATGGGGTAGGGGGAGATCCACTGTTGGTTTGCTTGAACAGAGAAAGAAATACAAAGTTGACCTGGCTGGTTATCAGTTACCACCATTTTCTTCCCAATCACCACAGAAAATATTACAATCCATCATTGGCTTAATGACTATTCAAGAGGCATTCAGCACCCTAACTACTTTACTGTCTAGACCAAAATTAATAGCAAAAGAAAAGAAAATGAGGAGTGCCTCTACTATTGCCATCTCCATTTTAGAGATGGGAATTGCAATCAGTTTTAGCATTCAACAAAACCCCTCCCTAAACACAAACCTAACTTGAATGACTTCTTAGAAATGTGTTTCTTCTATTCTTAGCAGAAACAACTCATGGGTCTGCAGCTCTTTGCTGTAATAAAACTCAAATCCATTTGCACAGAATTTTTCAGGCTATGAGGGAAAAAAATAGAACCTCTACTCCCCCTAGACAAACAAGACAACTGGGAGATTCAGTCTCTGTCTCCCCATCACTTGCTGTGCAGTTTCACTGTTGATGTCAGAAAAATCAGCAGCATTAATTCATTTATGTGGTTTGACTCTTTGTTGCTACAAGATTCTTTCTGAAATGTTATCCTGGAGATTTTCCCTTCTGTGTTAATATGGAACCCATTCAACAGCTTCAGTAAAGGTTTCTCAAGAAGTGGCAGGATGACAATAACACAGCACAATTGCTCAGGTCTTGTTTCATTTGGAAACCAGGCTAAAATCTACATATAAATACCCTCTGCAGGACTGGACAAGCCACTAGACTGCCTTGGGCTACAGCTGGACTGGTTCCAACAGCACCAGCAGCAGCAGTGAGGCTGTTTTTAAGGAGCAGCTGATGTTACCTTTGGACTGGACAACCAAAGTCATGTAGTGGGCAGAGTAATGGCGCTGCCAGAATTCCCTCAGCCTGGTGTAGGTGTCGATATTGTTCATTTTGGGCTCGTGCTTGAGTGTATCTGCATTACCTGCAAACACAAAGGGGAGGCAGGGTTAGTTATCCACACTGTGCTTACAGCAAGATCACACACACTGAGAACCTATTTTCCTCCCTAGGTCTGATCAGGGTAAAGCACACTAAAAATATCTAATAGAAGTTTGGAGTGAAAGGAGTGTTAAGTAAAATTGGGCATTTTCTGATTTCTGGTTGCTATCCTAAGGACAGTTGATATTTCTATGACAAGGAAGGACAGAGTCCTCCTGCATTATCAGACCTCCCACAGGCTGCACAGCTCACTGTGTGTTGCCAGCTATTCCCTCACCAATGGAATTTGCAGAATAGCAGAGGGAAAAAGAGGGGGAAGTATGATGTTCAGTGTATGTCACTATAGAAATTTAAAAAAACAGGCTACACTTCAAAGCTGGTAACTCTAATACCCATCAATCACACTGCTATTTACACACTCACCAGCACCACGTGGGTGAGGCAGCAAGGACTGGATTGTGCAAGAGAAGGACAAATGTCCATTCTGCTCCCATAACATGGCTGTGAAAGGTCTAACTCCTTGAAGTTCAACACTGAATTATCTACTTTGAAAAGCCTCTTTAGACATTCAATCAGAAATAACTTATTTTTCCAGGAAATTCTGATAGCAAAAAAACCAAGCTTAAGTGAGATGGAGATGACTCAGAGAGCATCACCTTTGTGTTAACAGAAAGTTCCATAATTATATACCTTGGGCAACCCAGCCTTAATATCAGCAAAAAGCAGTACCAGAAAGAAAAGTATCTTCAAAAGGAGACAGCTGCTTTTATTCCCAGCCATTTTCCTGGAAAATGGATAATTACTCTAATTCTTCTGAACAAGGCTAATGGTTGCTGTGATATGATAGTTCATGTTAGTGCATCTAACCACTCAAAGTGGTTAAAAGTTTAACTATCATTACCATTTGATAACAGAAATTCAGGACTTACCCCAAAAAAATTTCTTCATAGGATGTCCAGGCCTGGCAAGACTTCCAAATAACATCTCCTTTCTGTTTGCATCAGAGGGCCTTGCTAGCTGATACTCTGTTAATTTAAAGAATTTGCAGTGGTGTGCATCAAAGTTTGAGGTCATGTTCCCACAAAACAAAGCACAAATCCCAGCCAGACTGAAAAGGAGCATACCACACAGATGCAGGCTGGAATTTCCTTTAATATATGATGGAGTAGTGAATTAAGAAAGAGGACTTGCTACCAGTAATGAATATGACAGGAAAAATGTAGGTCATTGCTGAGAAGAAATGGATAAGAAGGAAAAGCTTGCAAAGCCCCAACATGTCCTGAGTTTGTTAAGTTCAATGGGGACAAAAAGCCATCAATATGATACAGGATCAGGCTCTGCAGTAAGAGCCAGGAACAATTACAAACCTGTTTCTACCATGCATCACACAGAACAACCTCTAGCCTAATAATGAAATAAGAAATTGGAAGGTGAGCAAGATAGTTTCCAAAAATGCAGTTTTACAACCAGTTTACACTAATCTAAATACAGGGCTCTGCCAAAATCATTTCACCCTCCTGAACTGCATTTTCCTGTTCCTGTTTTGCTGGTAATAAGAAACATGTAGAGCAGAGCTGTAAACTAATTCCTCTGGCTGGGTTCTCCTGCAGCCAGTTCAGTGAGCTGACCCCATTTCCTGGGCAGCACATTCCCACAGTGTCACTGCAAGGGAAGGACTGGTTCTGCACCACCAAGGTGTGAAATGGCTGAAGCTGTTGAAGAACCACACCTTAACTCAAAGGCAGGTCCTTGTTTACACTGACTTTTATCTAAATTCAAAGATCAAATCGCTCACTTTTCCTTTCCAGAAGACAGATACAGAAAATACCTTGAAATAAATATTTGAACCAGTTGAGATACATGCTAATAACATTTTTTTCCTAAAACAGTGACATTTTAGAGGCAGTCTGGGAGTATTCATCAGATATTAGAAACCCAATACTCCACTTAATTCTTTGCCTGGTTTAATTTCCTTCTGGGAAGTGACTTTTTAGTTATTCAGGTGTTAGAACAAGGAGACAAGTAAAATCACCTCAACTTATTGTATTAATTCTGCACAAGACTGGAGAGAGCACTAGGGCTGCGCTGGAGCTAATGGCATTTTGTTCACTGCAGAGCATCCACATGCTCATGTAACAGCCCTGCCAGTTACTGCCAAACCACTGCAGATTATTAATTTCTAATTAATAAAAATGCAAGGGTAAACTCTCTCAGTGCTGGCACCACATTCATTCTTTTTTCCTCTAACAGCCACTGATGTGCACAAAGCTTCAATTCAAGAGTTTAATCTCTCTGATAAGTTAGGTGAACTTGACTGAAGTGTTCAGAAGGGTAGTCCAACTTGGAAACCAATAAACAGTGTTACAAAGTAGGTTTTGTTCTAAGAAGATAAAGACTTGTTTTAAGGCTAAACACACAGGAAAAAATTCTCTTACTCACCACTGTCTACAGCCTCCACTTCTCGATCTATTGCATCCCTGATCATTAATGGGTGAATAAAGAACTGTGCCCACCTATGGAACACAAAAATTCATATACTTGGCTTCAATGTCTATTAAGCTAGGGCAAAAAAAAAGTCATTAAATCCAACATCTACTATTTTGGTTTATAAAGTTGCTTGTCTTACTACAAGGTATGTCATTCTTGACTTTAATGTCTTAAAGAAAGATAAAAGCCAGTTTTGTGAGACCATCAGAAAGCAAAGGGCTTTCCAGCTCCAGAGTGGGACTGAATTGGTTGCATACAGTAGGATATGGCACTAATGGATGCAGAATTATCTGTTTTTACATCCTAAGAATGATCACACCAGATGAGACAAGTGATCCACCTAGTGTGGTTCCTGGAGCTTGCAGGGACCAGTATCAGATGCTTCAGAGAAAATGCCCAGTTGTTTCTCAAGAACAACATGACCACAAGGGAAGTTTCTTCCTAACTTCAGGAAACAAACTGTCACGAAACACAAGTTTCTATATCCATTATAATTTTATTATCTACTATAAAAGTCAGTGTTGTCATCCAAAAAAATTCTCTCTGTATCCTCAGACAGCAGAGCACTGGAAAGGGACAGATCTGCAGTGCATGGAGACTCTGCAGAAGGCTGCAAGAGAATCCAAGAGTTCTGTTTTATTTGATGAGGTTTTTTAATAAAAAACTGAACTGGCTGAAGCAAAAGGATAAGAACAATAAAAGGTTAAAAGCAATATATTCCTGATTGAATTCTATGGCTAGAAGACCTGTTACACTACAGACAACTGAAAGGTGATGTCTTTCCATTTCTTCAGATCCACAAGTGCTTGAATGAGCAGAATTCATCCTCAGCACTCATTTATCTCCTTTGTATAGGAAGCTGTTCTACAGAACTCCTAATTTCTGTTTTCCTCTGCACTAAGCAAGCTGTTGTGACAGACTGCAATTATATTTTTTTGATTCTTTCACACTTCCAAACTTCTAAAAAAGCTGCATTAATCTACAAATGGGAGCTGAAATTGGCCTAGTAAAGTAAAGTTTAGGTTACACTCGGAAAAACATGCAAACACTTGCTCTCATGTCAAAGCAATTTTGCAGTGGAGCCTACTTTCCTCCTGAGATATTTTATGGCATCAAGAATATTCAGCTATGCCCCCACGAATGAAAAATTCCTCTCACTAAAGGAAATCATGCCAATCAGTGGAGCTCTGATGTTCCAGTAGGACAAAAGAGCAACATAGGCACTTTCTGGCAAAGATACATTCAGCAGTGAACAACCTGCACTGGGTTAAATGTCTCCTTCTGAGACACATTGTATCATAACTTTGAAGGCTGCCTGAAACAAACTAACAATAATTTAGAAAAAACAGTAACTCTACCAAGACAGATATTTCAAAGGATGAGTCACGAGGATTCTGGGAGCATTTCCCCTCTGATCAGTTGTCACATTGCATAATATTTTTCGTGTCATCAATGCTACCAGTTTCAGAGTGCCAAAACAATCAAAGAACTGCAGGCATTAAAACTTAAACATGGGTACTACATAATCCTACTGCAAAAAACCAGCAACATATCCAAAGGGAAACAGCATTTCCCTATATTCAGTATCACTGTTGCAGTGCAGGTAGCTATGGAAGCTCAGCAACAGCCTCGATCATCCCAACATTAAGAACTGGACAACTACACCCAACCTCCTGAGGCACATACAGACATTAATTAACACCTAATCACCATTCATCCAAAGTTACCTATCCAGGGCTTCTTTGAAGTACTTCCTCTGCACATCAAACTGGAACACTGTCCTCTCACAATCTGTCGAGGCGTTGTCACCACCCCCGTGCTTCTTCAGGAATGCATCAAACCCGTTCTCATCTGGGTACTTCAAACTGCCCATAAAAACCACTGCAACAAAAAATCACCAACAGTGCCAAGATGACATTAATTTGTTAATCCTGACTGCAGCTATAGCAACCCCTCTATGACTGACCCACAGCTCCCAGGCAGAGGAAACCACTGAATACCAAGAGCCTGGGTGATCTGATCAGCAACTGCTGCAGTTTCCCTCTGACAGTGCCCTCCCAGGCAGGCCTGGCCTCAACCAGGCAAGAGCAGTATTTTGAGACACAACTGATCAGAAACTTCACATGGTTTCTGTGTTCTGTGAATTACTAATTCATCACCCTTTACCAGGAGACAAAGGTCTGTAGCTCCAGCCTGGTCTTATAAAGCCACAGGTAACATAATTCCCTTCAATTTAATGGGTAACAAATAATGTTGACAAAGGCTAATGCACAGCTTGGCAAAGTGTGTGAGACACTTTCTTCCACATTAAGAATTCCTTATTAAATCAGAACTTGTATAAAATCACAAGCTCGGGAAAATACATTCTTAATTAAATTCAAATTAGGAAATAATACTAAATACTTCAGAAATGCAGAGCTATATAGCACCCATTTTGCACTGAAGCTGGAGAAGATGAAATAGGAGCAGATACATACTATGTTCCAGGAAGTGTGCTAATCCAGGCAGATCTTCAGGATCAGAGAAGCTGCCAACAGCAACACAGAGGGCTGCTGCAGACTAGAGAAAATACAACATTCTCAGTAAAAGCTGCTTCAAGAAACACTTCAGGAAAATGACAGAAGTACAGGATGAATCAGTTGGGACAGGCACAATAAAAAGTCTCATCTGAATACCTAATCACAAGGTTTCAGACTTCAAGAAAGCTCATTATATATTTTTGCACTCTACACCTTTAAGTACATACCTGCTTTTCTGAACAACCTCTCTTTCTTGTCTCTTCCTTTTCAGCCAGCTCTTCTAATTCACTGTCATCAGAATCATTGAAATCCTCATTATCTCCATCACTGTCCTCACTCTCATCCCCCTCATCACAGTCATCATCATCTTCTCTAGCATCTTCGATCTCAGCTCCAGAGTCATCATATTCATCACTACCCTCTTCAGAATCATCATCATTATCCTCCTCCTCCTCTGAAGATGTTGGGCCGCCATCCAAGTAATTCAAATCCGAAATCAAAAGTGCACATAAGCCATTCTGCAGTTGGATATACCTGAAAGAATAATTATGTGCAATGAATATGTTCATTTCCTAAGTCTGAATTTTCAGAATTGCACAAATTTCATTATTTCCTGTAATACTTCGGGAGAGACTTCGTAGTGAAAAATCTAATGGCAGCCAAGACTGTGAGCAGTTCTATAGCAGGAAAGTAAAACATTCTTCTCTTCAGAAATAGCTCAAGGAATAAAAAGGAGTTTAAGGGCAGTAGCAGAAGTCCTTCTCTCCATAAGGTCAAGCTCACTAATTTTGGTTTTTATTTGTCTTTGTGAAACATTTCAGCTATTGGCACTCACTTCATGCACTCAGAATAGGCAAACCCAAACTTCAATTCTCTTTCAGACTTGTCAGGCTCTTGGAAACAGATATGATGTGACAGAATGAAGATCTTAGTCTTTGCTTCTAGGTAGGAACCAGAGCATTTGATTTGATTTCTTTTCATCAATGGTTTCTATTAAATGGGGTCGGCAAATGTAGCAGACAAATGTTAGAAAGGCAAGAGCTCCTCTGCAGGCTCCACAGAACCAGTCACAGGGAATTGGCTGAGTTCCTATCAAGAAGCAATAAACAGTTCTCTGTGTGTGTGTTTATACATGCACAGAGATTTTTACACATGTGTGTACATATATATATAAATAAAACCCTACAAGCCCTCTGTGCTGCACCCTTCTACTTTTCACACTGAGGACTGCAGGCACCAATGCTCTGCACCACAAGAGCCCTCATTCATATTAATTTACCATCAAATCTGGAATAGAGTCACATTTTGAGAAATTAGCCAGAGCACCCCTCCCAGGAGCTTGCACTAACACACCAGCTGCAGAAAGGAAGGAATGCTGGGTCCAAAAAATACTTCATCCTTTCCTATGAACTAGTGTGATAGAGACCTGTGGTATCTGATCCAGCAAAAATACACACACACACACAAAAAAAACCCAAAAAAACCCAAAACAAAACAAAACAAACAAACAAACAACAAAAAAAAACGACGAGCAAGCTAGAATAAAACAAACCCGTGGTCACATCCCACGCTCCCAGAAAAATCTGAGTTATAGAGCAGAGAATCACAGGATAGTCATTGTTAAAAGGGGCCTTTAGAGGTCAGCTAGTCCAACCCCTGAGTTTGTACCAGGTCAGAACTTTGCAATGTGGGCACAGGTCTAGGACTATCAAGTCTACGAAAAAAGCTAATGAACAAATGTTTAATAGTTGTGTTAAGGTTATGACTCATGACCAGTTACCCAAGGGGAAGTGGCAGTGCTCACTCTGGGCCAGGGTTTCATGACCATGAACACACCCAGTTTCCTTGCTGCAGGATTGCTGAGCAGGACAAATCTGCTCCAATCAAAAGCACAAGTGCATTTGGACTCCTCCAAACTACACAGTGTGGAACTTGCAGAGATGCTCTGATGAACTGCAGGAAGCACAGACAGTGCTGGAATGTCTGTGAACAAACTTAATCCTCCTGCAGCCTGAGAGCATGTTTGCTAACCATTCCCATCATGTACATGGGTCCCACTCCACACCTGCAGCACTCCTGAATGTCCTAAAACACACACTGCACACGTGGCTACTTCAGCCTCTGGGCAGCTCAGAGCCAAAGCCCCAGACAGCAGCTTCCAGCACCTCCTTCTCCACACACAAATCTGCTCTGCAGGACTGCACAGCTCCTGGAGGCCTCCCAGGGAGCAGCAGGCACTGGTGGAGAGCAGAGAACAGAATGGGGCTATTCTTCCCGAGGAACAATGTGCCACAAAGCTGTTCAGCCAGGTGTATCCAGCAGCTCTTGTTGATCCTTTCCACACAGCCCCATTAAGCTAATGGAGCAGATTATACTAATTTTACATGGCTCATCTGGAGGCTCATGGGTGTTGCACACAGGACAGAAAGCAGCCGGCAGCAAGGACACGGCTGAACCACAGCGCTGTTGGAGGCTCTCGGGTTTCACTCCAGGATGATTCAAACAGCTTAGGTTATACTGAGCAGAGGCACCACTGACATAGGTGTTCTTTACTTTTTCCATGTTTTAGTCCAATGGAAAAGGACAAATGTAACTAATATCCACTAGCATGCAAAATACAGTACAAAAAGTGCAATCACATAAGGTAGAAACAGAAGCAAGCACAGTCCAATTGCTTTTTTGAAGGACTATACAGCATTGATGCAAGCAAGGCCAAATTGTAAAATAAAATTCAGATTCTTAAATACACTGTTTAAACCTCCTGAATAAGTTTAAACAGGATTGTTCTCACACAAAGTTTTTCTCTGACAATTGTTTAGAAGTTAATATTGAAATACGTATTAGTGCATGGCAAACACTGAGAGAAATGCTTTAATTTCCCAACTTACAAGAAATACAAGATCATGAAATTCCACATATAGATTAATCTATTTCTGGTAAATATAACTACACAGTTAGAGCTGTAATGAGCAAACTTTTATCATGACAAATACTTTGTCCCAACAAACCCAGTTCTGAAAATACATCCTGCAATCTACGTCAGAACTCCTTTGGTTTTGTGATGAGAAGGCAAAATATGACATTTTCCATTAAGTTGAGACTGATGTCACCAGACAGACACACTAAGCCCACTGTGACTGGCTGCAGCACACATCACTGAGGTATGACGAGGATAAAGGGTGTCAGCATCAGCATATCACCTGCCAGAACACTCCCTCAGGAGGTTTGGGACATCACACCTGGACACAGGTTCTATGTGCCTTTGCTTCCAGCCACACTGAACTTCTCTTCCATAAGGACAGTGTCAGTGCTGTGCCAGGCTCACTGCACACACATGGAAATCAGTCTGAAAGGATGCAACTCTCTGCTTCCAACTGAAAAATTCCGTTAAGAATGGTCAGTAGCATTTCTGCAAGATTTTGGTATCAGTTTATGCTACAAGCAAACATTCTCTCCAATTCTCACATGTAGAGGAGGTTCCTGAGCCTCAAAATAGGTAGTGAGAGCCTTCAATGGATTTCCCAAGTCTCATCCACCAGTGTGCTGCTTCAGGTAGCAAAGGCAGGAATTCCTTAAGCTGACAGCATCTGCAGCTGGGAGCTTTGCAGGAGGACAAGCCTGCCACAAAGTAGCATGAGGAAGAATGCCATCGGGAGAGACAGGCAGAGATCCAGAGGAAGCAGCAAGGAAGTAGGGCAAGAAGGGAGGGAACAAGTTTCTCCCTGAGTCAATGGGCACAGTCCTCTTCAGGCAGGCAGCAGGGAATCTCACTGTCAGCCAGTGTCACTGCAAATCCAAAACTCAGTTCCAGGCTCAGGCAGCAGATTCTCTGCTGGCTGCACAGATTAGACATCATGAAAAGTAAAGATAAATTTTTAAAAAGCAGCTCTAACAAGGCCTGGATAATCTCCTGTCTTATAGGGAGAAGTTATCAGAGTGTCCCTTCAAGAACAGACTGCCTTACAGCATCCAGCAAGCTCAGCCTCTGCTGGAGTTCTCATGCGAGTCTCTCGCTGTGTGTGGGCCACAGACGCTGTGGGCTGTGCTCAGGGAAGTTGGTCTTTTTCATCACTTTTCGGGGTACTACTCAGAAATATTGAAATAAAAACATAAGCAAAATGGTAGGCTAAAAGCACTTTGCATCAACTCACAGATATGTTAGTGTTAAAACTTAGAAGCTCAGGAAAGAATAACTATTTTTAAGTTAGGATCTGCTCTGAAATACTTAAACCGCACTTTGCGCTTAACACTTTCAGAGAGGAGCTGCCCGGCCGAGGGCTGATGAGTAACGATTAATTGGGCATTGCTGTGCCTTGAGAACACCCAGCACCGAGCAGCCGGGGCCGATCCTCCCGCCCTGTGCCCGCACACAGAGCGGGCAGCCCAGCTGCAGGACGAACACAACCGCGGAATCCCCGGCCTCCGTTTATCACAGACAGGACCCAACTACCCCGGCCACCGGGAGCAGCCCGACTTCCAGCCCGCGGGGTCCCAGCAGTGCCCGGGACAGGGGGCGGGCAGACCCCGGCCCACCCCACCGACCGGCTGGGCTGCCCCGGCAGCGGCTCGTCCCCCGGCACCTGCCCTTCCGCCCTCACCGGTATTGCTTGGGGTCGCTGGGGGATTTGACGATGTCGGGGTCACCGAGGTTGTGTTCGGGACCGGCCCTCCCGCGCTCTTCCTCCTCGTCCCCATGAGGCGAGCGGCCCCCGGCGTCGCGGCCGCCCTCCGCGGCCTGCTGCCCCACCGCAAGCTCCGGGCTGCCGTAGCCGCACGTCGCCTTGTTCCTGCCGGGCATGGCGGCGGTGCCGCGGCTCCACAGCGGCCGGAGAACGGCCCGTCCCGGCCGCCAGCCCCCGGNACCCCCGGCCGCCGCCGCCCGCCCGCTCCGAGCGAGGGCGGCCGCGAGACTGCGCATGCGCATGGCTGCGCGGCGCTCCCATTGGCCGGGACAGGGCTGCCGGCGTGAGCGGGTGGGGAAAACCATAGATGGGAAGAGGAGGGGGGGGTATGTGGCCCCTGTCAGGAATCGGGCGGAGAGGGCAGAGAAATCAGAGGAATGAGGGGAAAGCAAGAGAGCGGGGCCAGATTTCGGGAACTTCTCAGTGGGCAGCCACGTTTCCACGAGTACGCCCGCCCGCTGCCTCAACTGTGCCCCCCTGCTCTCGCCTTGGAATAACCCAACAGCCAGCTGGCGGAAGCCCGCCTCCTCCTCTCACGGTCCTCACCGATTGGCCAGGCTGGCTGTCGGTCAGGGCTGCAATGACCAATCAGCTCTCGGGCCGGCTGTCGGCAGCATGGCCGCCATTCCCGGGATGCGGGAGCGCGGTGTGTCCTGAGCAGCGCAGAGGCTGCGCCCGTGGCTGCTCCTCAGAAACCACTCTTTGTTCTTTACGTGGCCACTTCGGCAGGTCTCTGCACTGTCCGGTTCGTGGGTACCCATTTCCCCCGTCACACTCCAGTGCCGGTGCAGTGGCAGCGGGAATGCTGCTCTGCCTCTCGGCTTCCAAACGGCACCGCCGGGATCCCGCGGTTGCCGCAGCCCTTCTGCACCGCTTCCCCTCTGTCCCGCTCCGCTCCCCGCGGTCCCGGCGCTGCCGCCGGCGTTGGCCGCAGAGGAGGCGCTGAAAGCCAAGGTCTGGGGGCGGAGGCCAAGCCTGAGGTGCAGGGGCGAGAATCCAGCCTGGGTGTCCGCATGGTGTTCCAGTGCTTCAGTTCTCCACCAGATGGAAGCCAAGACCCATCTCTAATGCCAAGGTTTCCCTGTGGCTTTTGCTGAGCACAGCACGCTCGGTGCTGTTTTGTACAAGCCATAGAGAGACGCTTGTGAGGAGCTGTCACCTCTTTCTTGTCACGCTCCAGTGCCCCTTGTTTACCTTGTAACCAGGCTGTTTCATCAGCACAACTATCCTGGGCCGCTGCCAGTCAAACGGAAGGCTCTCTACGAGCCCGCATCACAAATTTCGAGTTTGCCTTCAGTGCAAGCAGATTTCTTTATTTCCCTTGCCCTAACAAATGAGTGTCTCATTCTGCCATTCTCCTTACAAGTTAATACAAGTAACAATTACTCCTGACTCACTGCTGAAGCTGAAACCAGCTGCGGGCCATTTAAGGCAAAAGGCTTTCCCTGTATTCCTTCACAGCAAACATAAGATGATGAGATACACAAAATATATATTAATGCAGAGATGTATCAGTTGCCTGTGATGGTTTGATTCCGTATTTGAAAAAAAACTCTGCAGGATTTCTGCAAAAAAAATATTAGGCCTCTCCATGTATGCAGTATCAGGCAGGGCAGAATTCCCAACTCTTCTCTTCAGACTGCCATGTAGCTACTTTCTGGCTTGTCCTGTGAAAAACAACTCTCCCCATCCTAGCTTGAGAAGTCTGGAATGCACTTGTATTCTTCTTTAAAGAAGCCCATCTGACTTGACCAGAGCACAGTGACACACAATTATATATTAGGCAGAAAAGAGAAAGGTCTTTTTCACTGTGGGGGGGAAAAAAAAGAGTAAGTGAAAGAAAATACTTGAAATTCTACTTCTGCTGAATCCATTTTCTTTTGCCAGTGAGCTGCTGAGATGACAAATCATTATTTGCACTGAGGTACTAAGTTATATCTGCACAGCTCAAAATCTGATGTGGAATTTTTTAACTTTTATTGCTAGTTACACAAGTTGCCCTAAAACCTGCTTCTTCTACAATTTGAACAGAACACTATACATTTACTGGCCAAATTATCCTTCTCTTCACTGTTCTAAACCTAAACAGTGATTCCAGATTGTGGAGTTCAAAGACCACCACCCTGTCAAAGAAAGTCTGATGTATTTTTAAAGCATTAAAAAGATTTCTCCTTCACACACCCGCAGGATTCCTAAGGCAAGAAATGCAGCTGACACAAACTCTCTGGCCACACCCAGTGAGTACATTTCTCTTTATTTTGCAGTTTCAGGGGTTTAGATACAACAACCACAGTCCCAGCATTGCACAAATCACACTCTCAGGACGAGATCACACACACCCAGAACACATCACAGTAAAGATTCCCAAAAATGACACACAGAGGGATCAAGCCTTTAGCACAATGAGCTCAAACCACCCCAAAAGAGTTGCATTTTCGTCCAGAATTTTGTGCTTTTTTTTTTCTTAGAGCTATTACACTTTGACACACAACAGAAGGAAATTACAAAAGCACTCACTGGTGTCATGATCCAGCACATTACAGGGCAGTGGGCAGGCACTCAACTCCCATTCCTGAGATCAGGAAGCTCCCTCAGTCAGAGGAGATCACAGATCAAAGGGAAAGCCATAAAACTTTCCAGAATTCTCCCCTTGAGACAGCCAACTTCTCTCCATATCCACTTAGTTTAAAAATTTTTCCTCCCTTCAAAGCATGATGCCACAAAAAGTCCACAGAAGAACAGGATGTCTTTGCCATGTTTAATTTGCAATTGTGTTTTATTACTCACTCTTACTTTTCTTAAATTATACTTTGTGGTTGAATCTGAAACCGGAAAATCCATCCCCCAACACACACCCATCTAGAACAAGATCAAAAAAATAAATCAACAACAAAATGCAGGAAGAAAATCTAATAATATTGGCACAAATACCTGCCAACACTCACATTTTGGCTCTTGATATTTTTACCTCTCTGAGACAGTGCTATTCCATGTCTTACATGTTTTTGCCTCCAACTAAAGCATTCAGCAGCCAACTCCCCTTTTCCTTCATCCTGCAACAAATCCACCAGCAAGCAGTTGATGAGAGAAGATCCAGACCTGGAGAGGTAAAACTACAGGATACAGGGGCAAGGCTGCAGGACAGTCAGATTCTGGGGAGAGAGGATTAGGGACAGGAATGTTCCAAACACAGCAACACCCTCAGCACTCTGCAAGCTGTGCTGGAGAAGTCTGGAGGCCTGGAAGAGCAATCCTTCCCTCAGCACCAGCCAAAGCACAGGGAAGGAAATACAGGGATGGCTGCAAGGCCTCCTCCTCCTCCCCAGCCTGGCAGCTTTGCTTCCTCCCTGTGTTCTTCATCTGTTTAAAGACTTGAGACAAAATCCAACCCCCTTCCTCTTCACACTCTGGAGGACCTCACACTGTCAGACAGAAATGCTCTGCTTTCTGCTCCATCCTACAGAAAAACTGAGGTCCATGTCTGGAGGACAGCAACCATGCTCAAAATAACTGGGAATTGATTTTTTGGTTTGTTTTGTTTTATGTTTTAAAAAAAGCTTATTCTTGCTTTGTAAGAGATTTTCCCGTTTTCCTCTTAGACCTGGTCCCTCCTACTTGGTTTTTGTGCTTCCTGCTGTTCTTGACAAAAAAACTCTTTCTGCAATAGAGGAATTTATAATTTAAAAATGCAACATTCTCTGTAGAAATAACATTTGCACCACTAAACAATTATTATTCTTCAGTGTAGCTCACATTCACACAAGGTGCACAATATTTTTTCAGATTATTAAATTATTGGATGAGGAAATACATAATATTAACACTCCAGCACATTAAACAAACATACCAGCTTCCTACAACAGAGACTTCTGCCTTTGGACTACATGATAATGCACCACCACAAATCAAAAGATAAAATTTAATTAGGGGAGAAGGACATTTCTGTAGTGTGAAAGGTCACTAGCACGAGCAGTTCTGCTGTGAAGGGGGGGGGTTGTCTGTGAGCCGCATGCTCCTGCCAGAGGTGCCCCTGGAATTGTCTGATTCTATGCTCTCAGACATCTTTTCACAGATTATATCCACCAGACGCTCAAACACCTGCCTCACGTTGATGTTTTCTTTGGCACTGGCTTCAAAGTAGTCAAAACCTGGGAATAAAGTGAACAAAAAGTATCAACAGAGACGGATGATCATCATAATTTTTAAAATACCATTTTTTTCAGGTTTTACCTTAAGGAAATAAGATATCAGATAATCCCGAAGGTCAGCTGATTCCCACAATCTTAGAATAGTGAGCAGAAATGCTTTTAAAATTTATCAAGCTTCATTAAGAGTGAAAGGGATAAGTGGATCCCTCCCATCAGCCTTCTAGGCACATCTGCAGATAAGGGTAAACCCAAGGTAAGGGAGTCAAATCTCCCCCTTTAATCAGTGTACCTGGGCTGCAGCTGGAGACCAGCAAGGTGTGGGGAACCCCCCTGGGCTCCTCACAGCCCTGCCAAGGGCCAGGCTCTACCAACCCCTGCTGCCCTCTGGCAAGAGCAGAGGCCAGAAGGAGAAGGAAGATAGGGGTTGCTTTCCTTCTGCTGACCAACTTCTGTGCTCAAAACCAAAATGCTCCTTGACCTTTTAAACACTGATCCTTTCTGACTAAAAAGCAAGGCTGGAGTTACACCAAGGAGGGAATGGCAGGAGCTTCTCCTGCTGCTTCCAGCTGCCACCAGGGGCTAGGGGAGAAGCAGCCTCTGACAGACAGCCCGGGCCCTGCCTCAGCAGCAGGAATGCCCTGAACTGTGAAGCATTTCCTTATCTCCCTCACCGCAGGGGCCTCAAGGGCCAACCAGGCTGTTGCTTCTGTTCTGTCAGGTTATTAAACTGCCAGCAGCCAGAGCTGAGGCATCACAGAGAGTTTATTTTGCAATAAGCTCTGTTCTGTTGTGCTTCATTCTGGGGAGATTCCGCATTGCATCAGTTTCCTTTGATTCTGCCACAAACAAAGGGAAAATTTGTCTTAACTGATAGTCTGCCACTGCTGCCAGGCTGAGTCACCTCGGTGTGTGGGATAAGAAGGTACCCACCCCATTCAAACCCTTTTTAAGATTCATGGGACAAGGGGTGAAGTGATGGTGATGTTGGCCTTGTTAGCAAACAGGGAGGGCTGCCCTGCATCACACGAGGGTTCTGTCTGCCCCACTTGCTGTTTTGATGATGAATAAAAATGCATATAAAAAGCATAGGAAATCAGAGAACTGCACTTAGATATCTGTCAGTCCAACCTTGGCTTAGCTTCTGCTAAACCAATCTGTTTTGGTTCAGTTCACATCCAGGCCAATAAACAATTTCTTAATCTGATTAGAGAATTATTTCAATGATGTTAATGTCACTATGCAAACTTAGATAAACATGCTGTGGGATAACCTTTATGTGAATTGTTAGGATGAACATTAGCTTTAAGCATTCAATAGCCAATTAGATTCCTCCCACATAACTCACAAAATAATTTCATATAATGCTGTACACATTAGTTTTGTTACTATAAGGAAAAGCTAATCCAATAAAATCACATCTATTTTTAAACCCTTTAAAAGGAGTGTTTCAGATGTTGGGAGATGACAGAAGAGCTGAGCTGGGACAGCACTTCCCAAAGGCATGATGAGCTGTTGGGCTGCTCTGTTTTCTCCAGGGTGAGCTGGACAAGCACCAGGTCAGGGCAGAACTGGGGATTCTTCTGCAAAACAGCTTCCTATTGATGGAATCAGTTGCTATGGTAACCCTGTGCCTGTGTGAGTTGAAGTGTCCCACACATAAAGGATTCAGATTCTAGATGCCAAGTTTGTATTGAAACAAACAGGTGAATTTTGGGAGGAGAAAATAAACATTAGAAGTCCAAACTGGAGTGGGAGTTCAAACAAAACTCTCCATTTGCTGCTACATTGGTCTGGACAAACTTTCAATTACTAGCACTGTAATTATTCCAGTGAAACAGGTGGGCACACATGCACCCATACCCCTTCTGAGAGTCTGCAAGCCAGGAACAAAGTTTATTCACATCCATATTTTCAAAAGCAAATTAAATTCTGGTGAGTAAAAAGGAGTCCTTAAATGATTTTGCAAACTAACCATATCTTTGTTTGCTTTGCCAGTCTTACATATCAAGATTTAATATGACAATAATAACAATAGTTCTAATTTGATATTTGCTTGTTATTTATGATGGCAGTGCTTCAAGGCTCCAGCCACAAATGGGACCCCCTTTGTGTGTGCCATATGTAGAGTTTACACTTTCAGGGCTGCACTTAAAACTACACCAATGTAGGCAGTGTGTCCTGGAACTACAGTACCCCCAGTTTATTATGCACCCTCTAATTACTGTTTAAGAATTGAAGACAACACAGGATTTTATAGATTGAGGATGGTGGTGATTACTTTGGGTCTGGTAAGAATCTCTACTCTTACAAGCTGAACATTTATGCCTACTGTAAGGGTCTCCACGGTTACCTGAATGAAATTTTAACAGGATTTATTTGCTACTTTGAATTCTTTAACAGAAGACAACAGTATAGTTAAATTTTAACACAGAGCCCTGATTTAATATTAAAAATATCTTATATGATATACTAGATAATGAAAAATTATAAATAAATTATAAAGTAATAAGAGCTTACTTTGCTCTTCATTATAAAATTTTCATTGCAATCCTAGTTTCCTCTCAATTGAACTGTTTTGCTTTTTCTATCCCACATCAATAACATAATGTCATTTCCTTACCAGGATAGAGAAGCGTAGTACATTTTTAAAATATGTTTTACTCAATTCTTCTGTTGTGATATATAAGCTTCTTTCTTTTTCATTGTTTAGTTAAAAGAAAAAGCTTCAACAAAAATCAATCTTTGCATTGATTTGCAATGCGTACATAGTACTTGGAGACCCAGAGACAGAATTATGTTTATGAAAAATTTTTCTCTTTTCATTCTGCTGAGCTAATAAAGGCTTTTCAGATAACCTTTATCTTCCTTCCACCCCTAGACATCACCTTTATAGATACAGCAACACTACAAATAGTCTACCAGGTATTCTTGGCCCACTGAGCACAAAAATATGAACCTAGAATATATTACACTTCTTAATTGTGAGACCATTATTGAAGTATTACTGCTGGGAACCCTTATTATTGTACAAACAACACAGTATAAAGAACTAGAGGAAAAAGGTAGAAAGAAAAGCTTTCCATGTACCCAGCTGATCCGCCAGATGTTTCCCCTTCTCCACAGGAACAATCCTGTCATCCTCCATGTCACATTTGTTTCCAACCAGGATCACCTGTGCATTGTCCCAGGAGTAAGTCTTGATTTGTGTGGCCCTACAGCAGGTCAAAAGAGATAGTTACATTCCATCAGCTGTGCCAAAATACAATCCTATATTAAATACGAAAACAAGTACCATTAATGACAGTATCAACATCCCCAGGCTGTGTTGGTTCAAGGACAAAATGACCAGGCTTACACAAGGAAAGAATGCAGACTGTGAAACTCACAGCACTCTTCTATTTCACCTTAACTTCATATGACAATGAATTTTCTTGGTAAGACTTTGCAAGTGTTTTAAAGACCACAAGGTCCAGATAAAAAACTGAATTGAGTAATTTATTTTAAGATTAGGAACAAAAAAGCTTTTTTGGAAAGTTTATTCTCCTTCAGCCATCATCTGTAAGAGGAACAACCAATTACAGCTCTTAAGGATATTGTCCCACAAAGAAAGCCATACAGTAAATGCACACTTCATGCCGGATTTACAACTTCTTATATAAGGACAGAACAACAATAATTCTCTTATTTGCTGCAGCACATTTTGCTGTAGAGCTTTAGGAACACCATAAGAACAGATGGAAGCATCAAACTGTCTTTGCTTGAACAGGAAAACTTAATGGACACTGAAAATCACATGGAAACAACTGAAAAGGAGAAACAGAAATTTACCAAATTGGGAAGATACGAGATCAAAGCAAGGCTCTGTGAGCTAATACTTGAACCCAGCAGGACTAAGGGATACCTAAGGCAGGAGAGAGCAGCTGCAGTGACAGACCAACACTAACTTCAGTGGCACAGGGGTGCAGTGCACGGGGGCTTAGGCAGGAGCACTTGGGTGAACTTGAAACATCTAAAGCTTTCTGTGGCTCATGTGCTGAAACTGGAGTGGAGCTCATGGTGGATCCCAGGACTCTGACCTTACATTTAGTCCTTTTAGAGTTTTTCCATGAAAAAACGGATTTTTTAATATATCCTGAGGGGCCAGTCCTCTCCCACCATCCTTGGTGTCCCAGAGCCACCAGCAGAACATCATTAGCTCGGTAGCATTCACTTTCATCCAACTTTTCAGACCCACACAACCTATTTTATCTTCACCAAGTCAGCTCTGTCTTTTAAGGCTCCCTCCTCCCCAAGGGTAATTAGGCTGCAGTGCCAGAAGCCATACACTCCTCTCCTCCATCCTCCTCCACTCCTTAACCCACCTTCCCACTCTTTGCCCCTGCTCACCACCACTCCAGGCAGGACACTACAGTTTCAGGCAAATCTGCCACTTCCCAGGAGAGCCAGCAGTCCTCTCAAACTTTTACTTCTGTGTGAGTTTTCCTTGAACTCCCTTAACAATAAAGCACTTGATTCCTTCTCTTTTGAATTAGCAGCAGCCTCCAGCTCTGATCTACTACTAATGACAATTTTTAATTAGTTTGAATTGCTTACTTGCTTTTTTCCATGGAAAGCAGCCAGCTGTGTTACTCCACAGATAACTGGGAAAAAGGGGGTCATTTCACTGTGCAACTTGCCTTGAGGAGGCTGCCTGCTTGGATTGCCCTGGGAAACAGGAACCTCACCCAAGCCATAGTGCAGCATGCAAAAATAAACAAGGACTGTGTGCAATCAAACTTCTTACTCTCCCTGGTGTCCTCCTGGAAGAGCACTCACTCCAATCTCAATTTTAGCTCCAGTCTCACCCTTTTGAGTGCCTCCATGTAGACAAGCCTTGTGAGAGCTAATATGAATCTGTGATGAGTTTTTTGTGGGACTCTGGGGCTTTCCAAGGCTCATCAGAGAAGCGAGTGACTGCAGAAATCGGCCAAAAGCCCAGGAAGATGAAATCTCCCCAGTCCCCCTCCAGAAGCAATAGAGAGAAATAAAGTCTCCCCAGGTTCAATTTAAAACAACTAAAAGCAGGCTTCTCTTCTGACCCACAGTTCAACCTCTGGATTCATTTCAGCCCCTGGGATCATTTGGGGACACAAATCTTAACTATTAAAACAGAATTACTTAGAAAATTAAAAAGAAGCAACCAGCATGAAGGATCTCCCAGGGAAACACATCCTTCTCCTTGTTTTGTACAAATTAGTGGAAAATCTCTTACAGAACACCGACATTTACTCTTCTTAGGAGTAAAAGGAACCCAACCAATAAAAAAAGTTATGAAGAACATATAAAAGAAACCCTGATGTCCATACAAAAAAGAAAGGCAAAAAATTTCCAGATGCTTTTGGAAAGATAATTTAATAAACAGCAAGGCTTGTGTGATGGAGCTCTTTCAACAATGATCAGGGCAGCCTAATATACACACTGGGAGAAACATATTTCTGTGACACAATAAAATGCTGTGCCTTGTTTGTGCTGAATTCCCCAAATTAACAATAAAGCACAAACTTTGTGCTTTATGCTTAAAAGAAAAATAGTCTCAGGTTCACAGTTACACGGAGGTATCAACAATTCAGTTTGGGTTAAAGATAAACAGCACTGATGATTTGTGAACCCAGCTGTCCCTTGTATTTAAGTTAAATTTTAGCAACTTTTATTTCCCTTCTATGAAATTGTCTAGATTGTCCAAAGCAGAGCTTCCATAATATTTTCTATTTACTTTACAGTTTCAAGTACTGAATATATTTTAGTTCCATTGCAGTTTCAAATGAGGTATAAATAACTGATTTATCTACACACAAAACTATCAACCCAACATCAAATAACAGCTATCAAGGAAGACTACTAAAAAAAATTCTAGAAACTGAGCTGAAAGCTATGAAAGCTCATTTAACCCTTTCAATCATCCTACAGGAAAGACATACTCAAACAAAATAGTTACTTCTTTTCAAATATCAGCTAAAACAAATCTTTGTGTTTGCCTATTTATATTTTTTCTTGTAAAATAACCTGGCGGAACTCTTCCTTACTGCTGTAAGGAAAATCACTCAGGCTTAATATTTTAAGACTTCTCACATGATCTGTTGTACATTTTCCAGTGAACAAGAGAACAAGGTATTCCAGGTATTCCCAAATGCATTTAAATTGTGTCTCTTTCTCAGTGGTTTTAAGATCATCATCATTAATTGGGGTGATTCATGTACTTTGCATTCATGTCCTACTTGAAGAGTATGTCTAAATACCTGATATACAGCCATGATCCTCTCACTCAGGAGAGGAAGTGCCTTTACTTGGTTTAGGAGAGGTATGAGTGATACAAAGTAAATGGGGATCCTCTTCAGGACATCCACACATAAGAAAAGTGAGGGGAAAAGATCTCTCAGGGAAGAAATCATTTGGCAGTTTCGGAGGGATATTCACATTTCCCTTGTGGACAGGTGAGGCCTAATCAGGGGGTTTTTAAATGTCATGAGCCAATGAACCAGAGATGGAGACAAAGAGGCTCAAGCAGTAGACACCTTCTTTTTCTATGGAGAGTACAGTTCCTGACTGAAGACCATATCCAGTGTAATAAGTTTTTTTAATCATAACTGTATGCAGAATGATGAGGGGAAAACAACCCAAAAAATCCTACTTGATATACTAGAAAGTGGCAGACACTGATAGAGCAACACCAGACAAAAGCCTTTTGTTCCATTTCTTGTGCCTTTGGAAGTTTAGGAAGCAATTTTGCAGACTGGGATAAACCATCTCCCAGCTGCAATAGCCACTAGAGGACTCTGCTGGCCCAGAGATGCTGGCTTGGCTGAAGCCCTTATCTCCTCTCCTGTGGACAAGCCTCAGGAAGGAAGGAAATGGGTGCTTTTTATCCACCCCACTACCTCATTTGGGCTCAGAACCTCAAAGCTGGTTGGAAAGATTCCTGACATACAGAGGAAAAACACCCTGATGGTTCACCTCTGTCCTTTGGCTGACAAGGTGCTCTTAGCAAAGATACTCCTGCAGCTCCCGTGGCACAGGAGGATGTGAAGTCAAACAGACAGAGCTGACCTTTCCCAGTTCTTACTCTCACACCAGTGCCTTTGATGGAACAGACCCTAGACTACTTACAATATAAAGCTTCAGGTTAAACTTTATCTGTGCAAACTTTGAAATAGTAGCAGCTCAGAGACAAAGATTTGGTAATTTTGGGGTAACTTAAGACTAGTAAGTAAAACTTACTAGAGCAGAACCAACACAGACAGGTAGATGAACTGCGTGGTCATATGGATCTTGTTTCAAGGAGCCAAGCTGGAAGTATTTATAGTTTAGTGGAAGATACTGCCCCAGCTCACATGCCTGCACTCCTATGGAAAACATCCTTGAGCAGGCACTTGCAGAAAAAACGTTATCTGAGCTTGGTGAGCAAAACTTGATGGATGAAATTGGTTTTGGCAAAACCCCTGGGTTTGTGTTTCTAACAAGACAAGAATGTATTCCTCTATCACAAGGTGCTGAAGGGCAGCTCAGGGTGGGGCTGCAGTTCATTTGGTGTTGTGGTACTGGGGATGGGGGGTGAAAGTGGAGACTGCATCTTGAATGTGACCATCGTGACCAACTGCTTTAGTGAGCAGAGAGAACAAAAACTGGGCAGCTTTGGAGAGAAGACAAATCACTGGAAAAAACAAACCACATTGCTGCAGCTTTTGAGTTACAGCCTAGCTTAGGGGATCCAGAATAGGTGTTCAACAGAAAGCCAGGCTGAGCCAGATGCTAAGTGCCACAGCCAGGATGTCACATGCTCCCAGTAGGTCACCAAGATCACTGCAAACCAATCTGACTCAGGAGATCCATTAACCACTGCACTGCCCTTCTTGGCACAGTGACCATTCTTATCTGCAGTAAAGAGCAACCAGGAAACCAGCAGAAATGATTGCAGGACATTTGAGTGGAGTCACAGGGCGCTACTGAGGAGAAATATAGCCTTTCCCCAAATCCCTGAGATGTGAATTGAACAACCATTGTTAATCTGAATTTTTAGCAGCATAGCCAGAAATCTCATAAGCCCAAAAAAAGCATTAAAGGAATTATTTCTTCACAATAAATTGAAATTTTTAAAAGCAACAAATACTATAGCATGCTACAATATTTGAATTACAATCTATTTGTTAAAGTGAAGCCGTAGAACTTTTACTAAGGAACGTTTATAAATCAGATTATTGAGATGAAGAGGAAAGAACACAGTGATGCAAAGCACTATGGAGGGTGGGATGTCTCATGTTCTCAACAAACAATTGTGGGGAGAGAATTGGCCAAAACCCAAACAAACCCAACAACAACAGTATTTCAGTATTTCCTACCAGTCCTGCACAGCATTGAAGGAGTCTTCACTGGTGATATCATACATGAGGACAAAGCCCATGGCTCCTCGGTAGTAGGCTGTAGTGATGGTCCTGTATCTTTCTTGTCCAGCTGTATCCTGCAACAGAAAGAAATGTTTAGGCTTTAAGACTTCAGTTCTCAGAAGGCAAAGCTGTAATTAGGACCTGTATCTAAAATAAGGCAACCACTTTTTGTTTGTATACACTTTAAAATTCTCAGTTGCTCCCAACTCTACTTACATTTCAGCATTAATTAGGCTTTTGCATCAACCATGATTTGTAAAATGCATTTTGACACATGTATTATTAAAAAAATACCAAAGATGTCAACCCTTTAATTGCTCTTCTCTGCCTCAGCCCCAATGCAATAATAAAATGTTAGCAGAGTTCACTGAAAGCTGACACTTCAAAGTGGAGGCAAAACAACCAGTCCAGGACTGTACCAGGCAGAAAACATTTACATGTTGCAATTCAGTGTCACGGTCAGGAAAACGTCCTTGAGGTAGATGCTGCGGGTGACTCCTTTCTTGCCTCAGGTTAGAGACAAAAATTAAAGATTTGATGCAATAAACACTATTATACAAGGTGAAGTTAATGTGGAGTATCCCAATCACAGAGTCTGAGATGCACGTACTAATTTGAGATCTATTAATCCTCCTCTGTTGGTTCATCTTAATTCTGTTTACTCCTAGAGTTCCTGCAGACTTTCTCCACCTGCAGTTGTCATTTCTGCATTCAGCTGGGCAGCACAAAGGTGAAACCCTGGCATATGCAACAGAAGAATTTTGAAACACTTGTGACAGCTAGAAAACATGTCAACTACCATCTGTTGGATGCCAATTGCATTTTTCATTTACATTTTGCAAGCTTATTTTAAAACTGAGGAATATTTCTACACCAGAACAGCAGCTCTACAGACCAATCCATTCCCTCTGGGCCTGCCTTCTGAACCAAGGAGAGAAGTTGTGTGCTGATTGTCTCTCTCACTCTGAAGGTGTCTACCTTTTGAACACATTTCATCCTTTTTTTTGGCAAATGGCAGCTCTGGGAAACATCTACAGGGAGCCAAAAGGTTTTGCCTTCAAAGTGTGTGCTCAGTATGAGGTGTCAACCTATAGGTACTGTGATGGGTTAGTTCTAAAATGAACTGTCCTTCAGTCCCCCAAAACCCACACTGAAGAAAGCATTGCTGCCACCGGTTTAAAATGTGATTAAAGTTCTAAGGAAAAAGACTCTAAAGGACTTAATAACCATGTAGCTAGTTGGAAGACTAAAATAAACCCACACAGAGCACTCTTGCAGGAGTAGAGATCAGACACAGCAGATCACCACATCCCCAGGAGACAGTGGTGGGGAAACTCAGCTTTAAAATCACCCTGCCCATAATTCCTATCATATATGCAGCTTTGTTTTTGCTGCATGCAAGGGATAGTGTTGGCTCCTGCAGAACACTCAGCAGTCAGTCTGTGGTCGCCGGTTGTTCTGCACCAGAACACCACAGAGCCTCTCTGTGGGAGGACAGCCCTTGTAAATAAGCTCCCTACAGCTTGCTTAAAAGGCTCTGCCATTGCCCTACTGTGAGACTATCCACAGCTGTAACATACTGTGAATTTCCCAGTGGAGAGGCTGTGCAGCAGGAATCTTGCTGTTTCTCTATCAGTTCTCTGGGAAAATATGTGATTTTTTCCCTTAAATTTGTGCATTTATTTCAAGACAGGGTAGCCCATTGGCCGATCAGGATGAACCATTGCACACTGGCTGAGGAATAATTCTCCTGTTCCCTCCTGACAACAGGTCAGAGGTGGGAATATCAGAATGATGTGGGCTCCACCCTGCAGCCTGAGTGACCATTTCTTTTCCTGCTAGTGATGAATCCATCACAGAGCACTCTCATATTGACTGGCACCACATCCCCCCCATAGCTGCTGAACAGCTAAACCAGCCATGACAACTAGATCCTAACTACATTTCTTCAAGCAAGGAAGGTCTCAGCAATACTACTATTATTCTTTTATTCAGAGAGATGATAGTTGCTTTATTTTAGCCTGATTTCCTAAAGATATGAGGCTTATTAAAACATCAGTCTCCACATATGCACCCTTGATCAAATTTGGCTGAGGGAAAATGCGTTCAGATGTTTTTACCTATGTCACAAAAAGTAGTTGGTAAGGCGAAGAGAGACCTTAAGCATACCTCAGCTGTGAAAAACGCTCAAGTGCAATGATTATCTTTTTCCAGCACCAAAGGATTCACATGAGAGAAGCTTTCTTTGTGTTTCCATTAGGAGAAGGCCCTAAATCAACTTTGGAGATTCTGCAACCAACAAAACCAAGCAAATCCATAGAAAGTCAGGTTTCTTCTCTTCTCATGCTAACAGCATTTTTGTTTGATACCTGCATGTTCCTTCTGCCTTCCAAATCCCACCACCTATTTTCTCCTCTGTGTTTAACCAGTGCTCACTCTGGCTTAGGGCATGAGGTTGTGACTAGGCAGTAAGTGACTGCGAGACACATTGTCAAATCACATGCAGAATAATTTGGAAAGAAATTAAATTTGACAATGGCTCAGAGCAAGGACTCAGCTCTGGGGACATACAACCAGGCTGTCCTGGGAAGCAGCCTCAAGGGACACTCAGGGTGACATCCAAAACCTGCCCTGATACCACCTCAGTGCCACGGCTCAGTGAGGAATTGGACTGAAAAAGCCAAACTGTGCTATTGCCTGAATGCTCTGGAATTTCGCAAATCTGACTTGTTGATTTCAGTATTCTGCCTGTGATCCCCCTGTGTGTGGGAATGGGCCCCAATTTATACACAACTGAGAGATGGGGCTGCAGGAGGTACAGAACCCCAAAGGATAACATGCATGTGCTCAGTCATAACCTGTCCTCTGATGGACTTAAATCACTAGAAAGAGAAGTTGCATATTCACTAGGATATACTCATGTGCCTGCCTTCTCAGATTATTAGAGGGAGTGTGTGTGAGGGAAAGGCATCCTGTGTCTCATGGTCCATAAAGTTTGTTCATATCCTTGCCCTGGCAGCCATGTGCTACAATGCACAGATGTGATTCACCTCTTCCTGAGTCACTGATGGCTTCCTCTCTCTGTTTTACTGTATAGGTACAGAGCATGTCATCTCCCCCTCACACCATTTCTGCATCTGAATTGTTGTACTATCACCCCGAAATTACTTTTTTCCTCAGGTTACATTAGCTTCTTAGACAGCAATTAACTGGCTTAATTTTCTTGACTCACACCGTAAGAGCTTAAGTGCACATCCCCCCATACACACAGAGATGCCTCAGCATAAATAAAATAAAACAAACTGCAAAATCTGAGCTCACTTCCTTCAGCATTTACAGAAGTTGTCCTTGCCTCAGTTTAAAACACCATGAACCTCAGGTAATTAGTAATTTCAGGTTTTTAAGTTCAAGTTGTTTATCTAAGAAGGAGACAACAACTGACAGAAATTGCTCCCCACCCCACCAAGTTGTTTGCAAGATTTCCAGGTAGACCACAAACTCATTAGGAGACAAGTACATGCAGCACAGGCAGGGATCAGCAGAAAGGTGATGCAGCACTAATTAACAGTCTAGCCAAATGCCTGGCTGGAATAGCCTGAGCCCCCAGCATCCAGAAACCTGCTAGGCTGTCCCTGAGGAGGAATCAGAGAGCTTGGCTGAAAGCATGCACAGAAGGGTCTCTGTGAGGTGTATTTACACCAGTGTGCTACCAGCTCTGCTCTTCTGCAGCTCTGTGTGTGCCTGTGCTTTATGCAAACAATTAAAAACACCCACAGGACCACTAGTGGGTAGCTTGAAACAAAAATTTGAAGGTTTTGCATTAATGAGCAATCAAAATTCAGTGTTTATCAGAGAAGAAAAAGACCTAAATGCATTTGCATTGTGTGCAGGTGCCCTCTAGTCTCAAGATCCATCACGCAAACGTTCATAATAGGAATACAATCAGCTTTTCTTAAATTTACTTGGCTGTCTCAGTAGAAACTGCAAGGTACTAACATAGGAAATATATTTGAGTTTTTAAATCATGACAGCTGTTCTGCTGCAGGTCTGAAAAATCAGAATCCCTGATACCGAACCATCCTTCTTCTAGTGGAGATTTCCAGCCACAAGTTCTTTGTTCCGAATAAAATGTCACTGAAACGTCTGATCTGTACTGAATTTAATCCCCTTAGCACCATGGCTTTTCTAGCAGTGTATGTGACAAATAGCCTCTAAAGAAATAAACATTTCAAGTTTTTTAAAGGACTATGGTCTGATTTCCATGGTTTTTGTGTTTTTTAAAAGAAGAATAATATGCAAGAATAGAAGTTGCTTATTGTCCAGGTATTGGCAACATCCACAAGCTGCATGTACTTGGCAGCATCCTTCCTTAAGGCTGCTCAGAGTCAGAACAGAGGCTACATCCACCCCAATAAACAGCACCAATCACAATCTGGAGCTTCATCAGACCTGGGGAAGGAAAGACTTCTTTCTGCTGTTAAATGTCACATTAAACACCTACACTATGGCATTTTGCACCTTATTTGGAGTCTGGTCAGCCTTGGAGACAGGATAATCCTTTTCCCAGCCCCGTGGTTGTAGGGGGATGTTATACTCACACACATACATCTCCTTGGCAAAAGCAGATTGGAGTGGAAGCCACCAAGAATCAGATAAACAAAAGTCACCTTGGGAAAGAGGAAGGGGTAAAAAACAACCCACCCACCAGGTAACACAACAGAGAAGGACCTTGGGCAGATTAGGATGTGTCATTAATAAGAGAATGCTAACATTAAGCTCAGTGTTTCCTGCTGGCAGCTAGAAATAGGAACAAACAGGCAAGCAGGATGAGTCACTGCTTAAGACATGGAAAAGATGTGATGTCATGAAAAACCTGTGAAGATTCAATTGCTGCCAGGAGCAAAATAACACCTGGTTCCTTCAGAAGTCAGCTCTGATTAAAATGCTCCAGTTCAACAGATCATATTAGGCATTTCTTTTTTCCTCTCTTGTTATTGAGTGCTCCCATTGCCCAAGAGCCACTGGAACCTACTCAGACACATTCAGCTACCTTGAGAGCCATTTCATTTCAGCAATATGCAGGAAAACATTTCTGATGTTAAAAAGACCCAGCACAAAACCCCTGCCTTTTTTTGTTGAAATGCTCTACCCTTACAGAGTGCTTTTTAAACATTTCCCCATTATGGCTATCTTCCCTTCTACTCTTTAGAAGCAGTAAAACCAGCAGCCTTGGACAATTACACTACTACCAGTTGCAGGAATTTCCCTTTTCCTATCCTATTTTACTTAGCCTGTACAGAAAGTTCTACCACCCTGCTCTCTCTAACATTCCCACACCAACTGCTCACAGTGGAGAGATGGAATTTTTTTGAAAAGAGATTTTTAATACATGCAGAGTCTTCAAGAGCTCACCAGCATCTGGTCAGTCATCAGAGGCCTCGGTCATGCCCAACACAAAGGCTTTTGAAGTTGTTCCCTGTAAACTCAGTGGCTGAGTATCTCTTCAGGTGAGGCACTGCACTTACTTTTCAATGTACTTTTGCAAAATAAGCTGATAGACAAGCAGGAAAAGTTACTGTAGATTGACCTAAACCACCATTGAAATATTTCTGGTGGTAGGGAAGCCCCAGCTCTTTTAACTTTTCTCAGCAACTCCACACCATTTAAGACAAAAAGTGAATCACTAAAAATGCAACAGGGTGCATTTGCTCAGCAGAATGTAATTCCCACACTGGAATCAGCCCAAGGTACTGTGACTGACACTACTGCTCATGACCCGCTAAAATGTTAGAAATGTTATTTCCATTTCCCCAAGTGCCTTGATATTGTAGTGAAGATTAGCATCTGTTGCCCTTCCTGATCTGTCAGAGGGTGAGGAGGACTGGAATAGGACTGGCTTGCCTATGAACCCCTTATCTGCTCTTCTCATCTTTTTGTAGGCTGAGTTTTTCTGTTAGAGTATTTAAAAGACAGTGACTGCAAAGATTAAATCACACAAAGAGATACACACAAAGATTAAGTTCATTGTGCACATTTCTTAAAGCTTATAGAATTGAAAGGTCTTATTTTTCATTACTACTTAGATTTAACACGAAGATCAGTCTCATATTGTTAATTCTTTCTGATTCAGCTACCTTGATAGAGAAATAAAGAAATGGCAGTGATAAAAAATCTGTTCACACCACACGCCTACTTCAAATTCCATTTCTTTAGCTGCAAATAAACAGCAAACAAAGTTCAAGAGGTATATGATGCATTTGAAAGCCCATCCACTATGGGTAAGTGGTAAAACCATCATTGATATGATAAAAAACCCAAACCAAAAACATATAGGAGGCTGAGATCCCAGAGTAAGCAGCATTTGGAGCAGTGGATGCATTATTATCACAGAACATACTGCTAGTTTTGCTAGATCTTTTTCGTTGTCCCACGTATATCCTTTAATTCTGTCAATTAGCCCCTGTAAGAACAGTTGTACAACACACAGATGTTTGAGCAGGGTTAGCCAGTCTAAGCATTATTAATTAGCTGCTGTTGAGAAGCTGCGAAATTAATCACAGCTGGAGCACTTCAGAAGCAGCACTCACTGGTGTCAATGAGCCAGCGAGGACATCCTAACTGGTCCTGCGGGCAGGGCAGGGATGTGCTCCAGGCCAGGGCACCGCGTGGCTCGGCACAGCTCCCTGCTAACCCGGGAGAACTGCACAGCACAAAGGGAAACCTCAATACGTTATAAATCGGCTGCCAAAAGAACAAGCGCACAGTCTGTGAGAAGGAACAGAAGTGATCTGCCGTACAAATCTGCCTGGATTCGGTAGCCCGGTTCTCTGCTCTCGGAAGGAACAAGGACCGGTGAAGGGAATTAGCATCGCAGTGCCGTGGGGCTCCCTCCCCCTCCACCGCACGCAGGCGAACGCAGCAAATCCCCGCAGCCAGAGCAGCCGAACAAGACCCAGGCAGACTTCCCGGAGCCCGTTCCTGGGTGATCGAATGTCATGGTAACCAGCAAGGGAGCGGGCAGCGCCAGGGGCTGCTGGCGGCGGTGCGGAGCGGGCTCGGCGCAGGATGGGCATCGCGGCGGTACCCGGGGATGGTGCCCGGCCCCCGGCCCCGGGCAAGACCCTCCTTAACTCATTTACAAAGCAATTATTTCCGTGTTTACGAAAATCAATGACTTTGTGCCTGAAAGACCTGTTACAACACCTAATTGTAAAAAAACCGTGGTGCTCTGCTAGGAGCATTCCTCCGAGGGCTGGCTCTTATGAAGGGAAGATTTCATCTTATTTAGGAGTGGATTAAGGCTAAATCTGAGCCTCATGCTTCCCAAGAACTCCCTAGAGATACTATGTCAAGGGGGTCAATTCTAAGACAAAGTGCTTGGAAATTCTGGGAACCTGTCCATGACATTTTTGAGATTAAAATACCAAATTCAATTACAACCACGAGGCAAGAATGTGTACTTTAATTTGAAGGGCAGCAGCAAGACAAAAGTAAAATAACCAAGCTTAATTTATGTTAACAACAACATGCCAATAAAAAGAAAATATATTATTCCTTTCAGGTCTTTAAAATCCTAATGTGTAATTTCTCAAGATTTGGTGGAAATTAAGAGTCAAACAGGCAATTTTGCAATTTATTACCTCCCAAATTAGGAAAAAAGCCCCACTGCTGAATTCAGGTGAACATTAAACAAAAATATAAAGAGGGTTCTAGCACTCAAGAAGGCAGAATGAAAGCTTAAAGACAACAAAACCAAAGAGGAAACTGAACCACATAAACCAGAAGGTAAATAAAAAGGAAAAAAGTACGTATCTTACTTCAGTGGAGTTTAAAATACATTTTCTAAATGCTGGAATTAGCAATAACATAGATTCCTCTATCTCATGTGTTTTTGTTTGACAGAAATGTGCACATATTTTGAAAAGCAATGTAATAAATAGATTTGATATATTGGTGACATGTTTAAATTCACAAGAAATATAAAAAAAAAATCAAATGGAATTTGAAACACTCCAAGTAAACCCACATCCCTGCTAAGAATATAAAGGAAGACTTTCAGCTAAAGAACAGCTATTTTGGAGTAGTCCTAAGCATCTCAAAATAGAAGCTCAGAATTGAAGTGCTTTGTCAGCCACAACAGTACACATGTGATGATGCTCAGTAATAGCAGAAGACAAAGAAAATAATCTTCTACCATTTACTGTGATGTTTTCTATTATAACCACAGAGATGAGATGTTAAAAGAGAAATTTCATTGTGCAGCAGCTGCAGGCGGCTCCTGAAGCAGCCCAGGAAGCACCTCGGGGCAGAAGTGGTAACAGCAGGTGCATTTGTAGGTGTGAGGTCCTTTTGAGCACTGTTTTAAGTTCACCCACCTTTGTAGTGATGCTCCTTTCTCTTTTCCATTTGGAAAGAGAGCCATGAGCAAATACTCCTTGACACAGTACTTTTACTGTTTTATTTTTACTGACCACTTCATCACCACCTCCCTGTTCTTGCTAAGCCCCAAACTGGCTTTGGCCAGTGGACACATCAAGGGCCTGAGCGGTTCAAGCCTTCCTGATGAAAAGCACATCTTCATATTTCCCTTCTCAGGAAGGCAGAGGAACATGATAAAATATTTCCCAGCTGAAGAAAACGTGTTGTTGGCGTTATAAAAAAGCAATATGCTGCTCCATGCCTCCAGGTTCACCTGTCCCCAGCAATTCACACCAATGGGGCTTTGGTCAGGCTCCCAAGCACAGCCTACTGCTTTTTCTTAATGGGACCACTCAGTTCAGCCCAAATTTGAGGAGATGCCACTTGCAGATTGATATAAAATAAGTCCTGAAGAATTTTAAGGTCCTGACTTCTCGCAAATGAGACCAAATATCTAGATAAGAGGAACACAAGACACAGCATTTTCCATGTGATCTGCTCCTCAAAACACAGACCTCAGCCCAAGGAAAGGAGTTTAAAAAAGCCATTAATGACAACTCCAAACTGTCTTATTTAAAGCTAATAAAAATCCTATAAGCAACAGAGACAGCATGAGATCATATTTGTACAGAACACTAAATGTGTGCAATGCTTTACAGATCAACAAAAATACGGGGGCATCAGTCTTCATTATATTCTAGCAATTTTATATTAATACAGCTTCATAAAATAGGGAAACTGCACAGCATTACCCCAAGCAAGCAAAGGTCTATCAACAAATCTGTAATTGAAGCAATCATAGTATCAGGCACAATATAAGCACAAGCTCATGTTTATGCTGCTTCCTAAATCATCCAGGCCCTCTACCAGCAGAAAATTGAAATCAGACTCTCTGGACCCCTGGCTCAGCTCAGCAATGGGAGCTGAACTGCACTCCATTACCTCGCACTTCTGGAAACACTTCCCAGCTTAGGAATGAATTAGTAGTGTTACACTGGGAAAAACACACACTGAAATATTTCTCAAATGAAAGCAGCCTCCCTAGCAAGCTCTATCCCCTGCGCAGACTGTGCTCTGCTTTCATGTGCACTTGAGGGATGTGTCTGGAGAAGGTGCAAGAAGGTGAAGTTTGGAGCAACACACATCATTTACTGTGACAGAGATTTAAAAACAGGCTCTTAGGACTTGTCTTTTGTCCCATCCCAGTCTAAATCACTTTGGGGACTGAAAGGGTGCAAAAACAAACTTTAGAGCAAAGCATAAGTGAGCAGAATTAGATCTGCCAGTGAGAAAAGACATTTTCACTAAAGGGGACATGACTTCAGCAACAGCGTAACTGCTTCAAAACATTATGAAACTACAATTAAACGAATTGCACTTTCTGCCTGCTGCTATTTTGCCTTATTCTGACATCAAAGAATTATAACTCAACACAATTTTGGAGGCTTCAGAGTAGCAGGGGAAGCTTTGGTGTTGGCTGTCTGGAGCTTACCCTGATGCTTTATCCCAAGATTCAGGCAGTGACAGTATCTGCCTGTTCTGCAGGAGAGAGTGATTCCTGGTCCTTCAGGGAACAGTTGCTGTTTCACTGCTATACTCAGATCACAAACACCACTGTCAGAAGAACAGGGAACAAAATGTATCTGCATTTTAAGCATTAATAAAATTAATATAAAGAACTGAAAGGAAAAAACAAGTCTCTCTTGACATGACACCCAGATCTATTTCCTCCATCTATTTTTCCCAAGGGAAGTAACTTCCCTTGACCAAAGCTTTTCATGTTCTGACTCAACTGAAAAATTATCAAAGCCACAATAATATCCAAATCTGTTTAGATGAGTTGTTTTGCTAGTTCTTCATATGGAGCCTGGAGGAAGACCTCATCCCTGTCCTACCAGGACAAACCAAGAGCTCCCATAAATCTCAACCTCAGCCAGGCCTTTTTGACAAAGTATGTGGTAACATCAGAGCTCACCTCTTGCAACACCTCCAGCTGAAAGAAGGGAATCCCAAGATCTAATCTTCAACAAGGAGTTTTTGCCACAGTTAAACAGTGCTTTCTGCCAGCCTTCCTGATGCTTAGTGACTAAAAATTACCTGGATTCTAGTTATCCTCATAAAGTAGGGCATAAACAAACATGCTGCAAAGTTTCATCCGTGTCACATACTCTTCCTGGAGTCAGGAACAGACAGGCAATAAGTATTAGATGATAAAGAAAAAACACTGTTCTAATCTCATAGTGTCCTCCACATCACTAATGATACATCAAATCACCCTGCATTCATTAGGGCAGTTACATCAACAGGCAGAAAATGTTATGTAAAAACTCTTAGATAAGAACAGGGAACATGTTTACCTCCTTTTAATTAGTGAGCAGGCGAGCTGCATCCTACCTCCTGAAATGAGATGTAAACATAAACGACCTCCACACATTTCAAAATGCTCTTTCAAAGCAGCTTATTGACATAAGCTGCAGGAACCACCTCTCATCCACACTTGCTTCAGTGCCACATCCATGCCCTGCTCTTCAGAAAGTGAAGAGGTGGCATTTTTGTGTGGAAAGAGGAAAACCAGCAGGTATTCAAGGTGAACCTGGCAAACAAAGATGTTCATCTCTGTGCCCATGAAAGAAAGTGGGAGGGATGAAACTAGGAATAGACTGGGACTTCTCCAGAGGGAATGGGATCTGTCACTTCAGGAGACACCTCATAACATGTTGTGGTTGAGGAACAGGGGACAAACCAAAATAAGCCAGAAGAACAGCAAAAAAGATGATGGGAAGGCTGCCTTATCATAAACCATTGGAAAGATGAGCTGTATTTGGGTGAGTTAAACACAGCAATCATCCCAGGATGTTACAAGGTTTGTTTCTGAAAAGACAAAACAAGCAGCTTCCTTGGGCAGGGGACAGGTCTCTTCATCTCTGACAGAGACCAGCAGGTCTTCAGGCAGTCTCTCCTTCAAGCTTGAATGACTCTCTAAATCTGCAATTCCCAAGCTACTTAGAAACTGCAGATGATAAAGTGATACTACCCTTGTCACACTCAGTAAGACCAAAGAACTCCTGTTGATCTCACTGGGTCTAGCACTGGTATTCATTTCACTATCTAAATTTTTTTAAAAGGGAGGGAAAACTCCTCAATTAGTAATTTTCTTCATCATAGACCTCTGCATCTCCTGGTGGGTTGGGGTTTTTTTAGTTGTTGGGGGTTTTGGTTGGTTGTTTTTTACATCTTTGTGTAGAGTTTCATTTGTCACTTCTAGGGGTTTGGTCAAACTCAGCAACCACAAAATAATGAAGAAATCTGTTAAAGCTTAAGACATTCAAAGACAAAGATGCATTTGGTTCACGCATCCAAGAGACTCAGGTCAGGATTTGATGCTGTGTGACCCATGTTTCTAGCATGCAGCAGCATCCTCCTCTTGGAGCTTTTCCATTCTGTCAGCTTGTGACATATATGAATTGTTGGACAATTTCATAGCATGGTAATGCAGATTTTAGTGCACAGACTGCACTGAGAATTATAACCAGAGAAGCAGAGTTGTTGCCACCTCTATATCCACATGGTTACTGAAAAGCCATTTTGCAGACATACTCAGATTCCAGGAGAAATTAACAAAAATACAATTAATGAAATATTCTAATGAAAAGAGAAACACAATCACAGGCTTCATATTGTCTCCCAATTAGACTGTGCTTAGGTAAGAATTCTCGGGTGATAATACGATTGTTAAAACAAAGAAAGTGAATAACTGAAGGAAAAAATCAACTAGTCACAGTAGTAAAAATACTTTTAATTGGCATCTTTGTTTTGCTGAAGAGATCACAAGGCTTCAATAGCAGTATATAACATCAGAGAGTTTGCAAACACATTGTTGTAATAAAAGGGAAAACAAGAAATTCTGAAAGAATGTGCTATATTAACTTGATACTGCCAGGGTAAACAGTTTTACAATCTTGTAAGAAAGATTAGGATCACAAGTTACCAGGATACCATTGTTCCTTCCAGCTTTGTGTTTTCAACACAAAATTGAATACTTTAACACAGACCTGTACTTTCCCTGCTGCAAACTCATTCATCCTGTTCTGTGGGAAGCTGCAATAAACCAGCACAGGGCTTCTCAGAATTTCTTTGTTCACAGGAGGCACCAGCTTGTTATTTATTATAATTCCCACAATTTGAAAGTGAAATAATTTCTGGGCACAGTTTTCCAATGTAACTTCAGACAGAGACTCTGATCCAGATTTTGCTCCCAGGTATGCTGCTGTAGGAGCTGGGTTTTCTGGGTTTGTCTGAGCTCAGCTGAGATTAGCAGCTGATCTTCCATTTCTTCCCTTGCTCAACAGTGACAAACCCTGCCAATCACAGAGCAGGCTCCTGTCACTCCAGATGGACAGTGCTGGAGGGGCAGCTCAGAAACTGAGGAGAGAGAGCTCATCACAGGATGTTAAAGCAAGGGAGACAAGGGCACATCCCAAGGCCTTTTTGGAGTCCTGCCAAGTCTCTGTGAGAACACTTCTCTCTTCACTGACCTTTGACTAGCAAGCATTTTGCTCCCAATTACATAAACACCTCCCCACCTCCATTGATGACATCTGGCCATTTCCAGTGCCCTGGATCTACTTCTATTCCAAACTGTCTTTGCAGAGAAGACCTGAATTTTGGGAGCACGTGAGAGAAAGGCATCTATAGACACAGTATGACAAAGCCATACCAAGACTAGTTAATGTTCTTAAGGAATGAAGAGTTGATGTATAAAAGAAAAACACTAAAAAAAGAAAAAACAAAAATAAAAGAAAGAAACACCAGCCTGAAGGTAGCTATTCATTTATACTGAAATAGAATGGAGGTATTACATTGAAATACAGATTGTTTCACCCATGGAGAATTAGGTTTCACAGGTTCCTATATAGAACATACTTCATTTGCCTTTACTGCCCATGTGCTTACCCACCTGAATGAAGACAGGTGTTAACTGACAAGCTATATCTTCCAAATATCATATTCAAACTGCCTCATGGACACATCAAGGCTGTCATCTGCTACATCCAGGAGGAGATCCCACCCTGCTGCTTGACAGGAGCAGATTAAATACCAGCAAACCTCTCCCTGATCTTAGCAACTGTGCTCACATCCCATGAATGACTCCTGCAAAACATACAGCAAAAGGAGAAAAGCCAGGTTGTGTCATTGTGAACCCAAGGAGAACACTCCACTTAGCAACAGAGCAACATGTCATATGTCAGTGGGACTTTCTGCTTCTCAGGGGTGCCATCTCCTCCTCTCACACATCACAGTGCCTAAAGGTGAGAGAACTCCAGAGCCCCAAAGCAGCCTCACTGGCAGTACTGCCAGCTGTGCTGCCAACAGTGCAACAAGCACTGTGATCACCTTGCAGCTGCTCTGGGACAAAGCAACTGCAGCTCTGACCTTTGTGGGCTTACCTTACCTGCAAATTTCTTCTCCCTGCGCATTGAATGTTTCATGCCCATGCAGAAGGTCTGACCCCACTGCAGAACCTTAGAGCAGGGGGAAAAAAAGCAGAGCTCCCCTCCTCCAACTCAGGTTACATACAGGAGGCTCCTGTTTACTTAAATAAATGTTTTTTATACGGCTCACCTTGGTAGCTGCACACAAGCAGTGTGATTACTCAAGTCCTGTATGANAACTGCAGCTCTGACCTTTGTGGGCTTACCTTACCTGCAAATTTCTTCTCCCTGAGCAATGTTTCATGCCCATGCAGAAGGTCTGACCCCACTGCAGAACCTTAGAGCAGGGGGAAAAAAAGCAGAGCTCCCTCCTCCAACTCAGGTTACATACAGGAGGTTCCTGTTTACTTAAATAAATGTTATTTATACGGCTCACCTTGGTAGCTGCACACAAGCAGTGTGATTACTCAAGTCCTGTATGAGAAATGTCACACAGAGGTGGCTGTAAAGCTTCCCACTCTTTTCTGCCCTCCTGCAGCAGCTGTGTCTATAGTGATTATTTGCATAAGTCACTCAGATCAGTTGCTATCAATTACTATGTGGTGGATTATCATTTAATGTTCTTACATAAATAAGATTTTATACTTCCTTGATGAAGTGGCTATTTTTGACTAGGTGGAAATCACTTGGGCTTAGATATCAGCCATGTCTGGAGAGGAGCAATGGAGATGGTGAATGGTCTGGAGCACAAGTGATGAGGAGCAGCTGAGGGAGCTGAGGGTGTTCAGCCTACAGAAAAGGAGACTCAGGGAGGACCTTCTCACTCCCTGAAAGGAGTTTGTAGCCAGGTGGGGAACAGAGCCTGATCCCCAGGTAAAAAGAGACAGGACATGGGAAAATGACTTCAAGTTGCACCATCCGAGATTTAAATTGGATATTAGGAAAAATTTTTTCTCTGAAGGATGGTCAGGCATTGGAACAGGCTGGCCACACAAGTGAGGGAGTCACCATCCCTGGAGGTATTTAGAAGACAAGTGGAGCTGGGGACATGGGTTAGTGGTGGGCTTGGCAGTGCTGGGTAAACTGCTGGACTCCAACTAAGAGGTCTTTTCCAACCTAACCAACTCTATGATTCTAAATCTCCCATAAGGAGAGCAGCTGACTTGCTATGACCCAGCTTCATTTACAGACCACTTGGAAAGATTTTTATTTCAATCCATATTCTAAGGGTAGAACAACTAGCTCCACTGGTCTTAAGCTGTATATTTAGAGTGATGCATGTTTGTTCAGCATTTGCAGGATCTCAATCTACATAAGCTGATGTGACTTTTTGAGAGTGCAGGAAGAATAAATACATCAAGGAAGGTGTCCTGCTTCTTTTCAAAGAGCAGCATTTCATATCTTGGCTGGTTCATACCAACACCAAACCACAGCAAGGCTTCCTACCTATAACTGAATGCTCTAAGTAAAAGATTTTAGCCTCAGGTTTGAGATGTTGCATCCAATAATCCACCTCCTCTGAAAATCCTCCACTATGATATTATGCTTTTTTCTCCCTAAGCAACGTGTACACAAACATCTAAACTGAACAAGCGCCAATAAATTAAAAACTAACAAACTAATTTCAAAGACATTGGTCTGAGTTGGTCTCCTAGACCTCCCACACCTCTAGTGAACAAAATCCTTCTGAAACTTTTTAGATTCACCTCCTGATCCATAGCAGAAGTTTTCCTGACAAATGGCTTGAAGTTTTTTTACAGCTACCACTACTGCCCATTTCCTGATGCAACAACTACACCTGTCCTAGCTAGATATATTCAATCAGCCCTAATTTGTACTAACAGAAGAATGTGTTGTCAAGCTGCAATCAGAATAATGTCTCCTCCTGCTCACCAGAGTAACCACTGAGAAAAATTTCAAAAGAGACAACATTTTCTCCCATACTTTTCATGCATATGATACAAACATTATGTATCAGCTGTGCTAGAAATTGAAACAATCTTTTAGACGTGCTGGATTGTTTCTCATTAGCATATCCTCCTGTCAGTAATCAAAATCAATCAACTCAAATCAAATTAGTTCTCCATGTGTTCAGTTTAAATGCATACCATATGCTGGCTGAAACATATACCAAAGCAAGACTGCAGCTGTAGGAAGCTTCTTTCTGCAGCTCCATTTCATGGCAATTTTAGGACAATTTCCATTAAAACACCAATATTTAACTATTTTCAACCAGCCTTGCGTAGCTCTAAAGGATGAATTAACTGACTTGCTGAAATTAGTCACCAGTGATGCATCACAATACCTGCTGTCTCTGAGGGGTCCAATCAAGGGTTAAAGGAAGAGCTCACTCGCTGATCAAACAAGACCTCTGAGAAATCACAATTCACCAGGCATACCCAGAGGCTCAGCTGTGCTACCATTTGCAAGATTTATATGATGGTATTTAGAGTCATTGCTTACTCCACCTAGTTAAACATCTGGCTGCTGTCAAATTGTCAAGGTATGACAAGCTGGAATGCACCTGCTTACAATACCAACTACTTCCTACCATCATTGGTATTGCAGGAATGCTTAGGAGCCTTCATTGTGCAGCCACTGCTGAAAGGTTACCCAGGCTGCCTGAGCAGCTCCTCCTCCAGCCACTGCTGCAGTGTCTGTGCAGGAGGATCAGGAGCCAGAGAGCACCAAGGGGCTGCAGGAGCCACCACCCCAGTCAGCACAGGGCTGCTTCCTCCCCACTAGACCACCTACTTTGCCTTCCAGGAGACATTGGGTGGGCAGCCCTTCACAGCCCTGTGTTTGGGTTTTATCCCACAGTTAAGCTGCAGAACCAATATCAAGTGTAAAATGGCACACCCTCAGCATGCTCAGCATCCTGAGGCACCAGGTGAGAGCTGAGCCACCTCCCTTCAGTGCACCCAATCCTCAGCTCCCTCATACCATTGCTCACAAAACCAGCTCTGGTGGACTGTCTGAAGCTGCCTGGGAAGTGGACACATAACCTGTTTTTATATTAAATGCATTACAGTTACTTTAACAGCCCTGTTCTATTCTGACTTCAAACAGCAGGAAACCTTTGCTTGCCTCCCCACTCTCCTTACTAGAAGCCTCAATTTGTACTTGATGAGATGACTTGTTTTTCTCTCAGCTGATCACTGTCATATGCCTAACCAAATGTGTCAAGCAAAGTATTAGAGGGGATTCATAAATGCTAAACCTCTAAGAGGCTTAGGAGTGAGAAACATAATCGAGTGTCACTGCTGGAGGCAGAAGAGTTGTTTAGGAATTCTGATAAGCATCAATTCAGCAGATAATAATTTTTATGCTGGTTAATCAGAAACAGGAAGCTTCAGGAAACAGAAATGCTTCTCTCTCTCTGTGCTCATTCTCCATGGGATAGAGGAATCACCAGGGGGTAAAGAAATCACGATGGGGTAAAGAAATCACCATGCCAGCTCAGATTAGCAGCTCAAGTGTTTCAGCATCCTGTCCTGAACAACACAAGCTTCAGATCCAAACAGCGATCAGAAGTGGATGTTTCTGCAATAGATATAAAATTGCAGAGAAGTGTAATTATGTAAAATTTTACCAACACAGGAAATGCTTTCCCAAAGTAGAAGGCAATCCCTAATAAACCAGTTTGAGGTGGATTACCTTTGCAATACTAAAATATTCCTGTATAATTGAAACACTAAAACATCTCTTCCTCCTCCATGCAGAATTAGGCAAACTCCACAGACCCTTTTTTCCCCTCCAGAGACTCTCAATTTAAAACTTTTTGTTAACCCTATAGGTGTAATTTAAAGGACCTCGCCCCTCACAGGTCCCTTCCTCACTGATGAAACTGTACACTTCCAGATCAGCTGGTGACTACCAGATGATCTCTAATCATCTTTGGTCAGAAGCCTTAGAATTCTGCTGTCATCACATACATCAGGCACGTTATCTCCTATCTCAGTGGCTAATACATTTGCAGTCACATTATTTATCATCAATGCCTGCTTCTCCCTTTCAGTGGTGACCAAGGAGTTACAGCAGTAAAAGGACTGCAAACTGATGGGGTTTTGTCCCCCTTCCAGAAGGAACCTGTGACTGAAGCCTGAGCCTTGGGACAGGCTCACTCTGGTGTCCCCTGAGCTGGCAGCAGCACCAGCCCCTGGGGCTGTTCTTTGCCATTTCTTGTGTGCACAGTCTTCAAGAGCCAGAACTTCTTCCCCTGCACTCTCCTCAGCTTCAAAGCAAAAGCACATTTTGGACCAAGCTAGACAATCTCATTTCATTACTTTCCCACTGAGCTCCTGCTGGCTACCTGCAGGTAAATCCAGCCTGTATTTAATCTCTAAATTTGAAGGGCTATTTCTTGTTTATTTTCACACTGGCCTTGACTGCAATATTTCATACCCAGGTACCTGCTATGTCACCAACCTGAAAACTGGCTTCCCACAGAAATCCGTCAAAAATTCTTCACAGCATCAGGAAGGCACATGAGCACAGCAATACAGATACCTGGTGGAGGCATCCCCTCTGCTGCCCTGATCCAGTTAACCTAGCTCCTTCAATACCTCTGGGCTCACTTCAATTCACTTTGGTCTCTCTGAACCTGGCACTATTGGATCTGCTGCTGTAAGATTCTCTCCAAAGACAGCTTGATTTGAAAAAGGGCGAACGTCTTTAACTCCTATTTCACCACTGGAAACCTATCTTTGGTCAAAACACATCTAGACTCAGAGTGATCACTGCAGCACTATTAACTGACAATTGCATGCAGGCTTCCAGTGAACCATCTGAAGGGAGGTTCAATAAAAGAGGCAACAAGTGCATCAGTTATCTGCCAGTTTTGAACTGCTGCACTCATTAGAGGCAAAACATGCACACACATAAAAACATTCTGCACTGATAAGCTAACAGCAAACAACTTCCCTCTAGTTTCCATGAAAAAAGCATTTCTGTCCTTTAGTAATTTCTTGCACTCTTCTCACCGCACCTATAGGAACTTTCAATAGCACCATCAAATCAATATGGATATGCAATCTGCATGCATTTAACTTCAAAAACAATATCACTAACAGCTTACTATAAGATAAATGTTTCATGTTATCAAAATAATTCATAAGACATATTGGCTTTCATGACTCCTTGCTACTTGCAAAATTCTGTTCTCTGCCAGAGACAATCAAGAAAAATCTCTAAATAGGTTCACAGTCTTCTGTTCATTAAAAAACCCCGTACTTCGCAGTGTCACTTTGAAGGAGGAATTCTGCAGAAGTAGAGCTGGAAAACTGTATTATATTACAGGCTGAAAAAGCAGAAAGCAAGTTGCCATTCATTTTAGTCACTTCCAAGCAATTTCGTTTGAATCTGCTGAAGGCAAATTTCAGCGTAAAGTATGAAAGCTCAAGACCATCTAGTTACTAAGATGAATGCCTGTTAAGTCTTCAGTTGGGACTATTGCCTTCATTTATAAAAACACAATTTCTCCTCCAACAACAGAATTAGCATAAGTGTGCTTACAGTCCTGCTCACAGGATCTGCCAGCCATATCTTTTTTTCTTATTTCAATCTGAGATTGACGTCAGCAGCATTCACAACCTTTTGAGAACTCATTCTCCAGTTTCTACTTAATTTGATGTCTCAGAACATTTATATGACTCACAAAATTTGCTGTTTGCAGCTTCAGGGCACAAAGACGGAAAGAAATCCAAAGGGGAAAAAAAAGATTGCATTTAGTGTAGTAACATAATAGTAAGGAAGAAGAGAGATAAAATATAGTCAGGTGCTATTTTTGGCAACGGTTATTTAGTAAAGGAAGCACAATTTTCTCTTTCATTACTCAATAAAACAAAGAAACACAATTTTCTGTTCCATTCATTACTCAGAGTCAATGAAGAGATCAGTCATAAGAGAAAAGTTAAACTTACAGGATTTTGCAGCTACCTGTGGGAGCTGAATGACACTTTGGGACAGCCACAGCTGAGAACCAAGGCACCAAGTCTCCCAAGAGAGGACACAGGACACAATCCTGACCCTGGGAGAGAGCTTCTCTGGGGTCAGAAAGCCCTGCTGGACAATGCTCCAATTCAAATTCAAATTCAAAGAGCCACCTGTGCTGGGCAGAACTGTAAAACTCAGGAAGAGCTCATTTTTGAGGAGAAGAAGTAATCACTGATGTCAGTACAGATTTCATTCCTGGAAACCCCTGACCCTTCCTCTGCACACACACAGGTGCTCCACATCCTCTGGATGAAGGGAAGACCATGCAGTTGGGGAGTTGGATTCCTGACTGTACCTCACAGGGAGGCAACTACTGGAAAGCCTCTATTTTCTCAGCTGAGAGGTTCTAGTTCCAAACCTGGGTCTTTGCCAAGTCCTTCTCTGTGAAAAAAATAAACTACCCTTCCTTTTCTGAATAGAGAACACTGGTTATATGAATCCCTCAAGCCTTGAAATAGTGTCAAATTAATACTATTATTGATATTAATCAAGAATTTAATAGATGAGATCTTAAAATTAACATGTCTTGGGAATCTTTTAATTTAAAAAATGAAGATCCAATGAGTCATGGCTGCAAAAGTCACTCAGCATCTCACTTTAAGAGATTATTTTGAACGAGTACTTTATTGAGCAGCCAGATTTTAGCAGAACATACATGACTCACTTGTGGCATGAGGGCAATTAAACCTTTATCATTTTTTTTTTTAAATATCCATAAAGTAAGTTGACAAGAAGTGAAAGATCTCCTACTTCTCCTATTTCCTGATAACAGTCCCAGAGTAGTTAGCAAATATGATAGTCTGGATTTATTCTCAGCTTCCTTCAGAAAAAATACAGTAAGAAAAGAAATCAATGCTACAATGCTTCTTGGCACATAGGCTGTTGTTTAAAAAAAAAAAAAGGAGAGAAAAGATAAAGAGGGCTATTGCATGGATTCTGACATTATAACCAACAAAACAAATACCATCTCTTCTCTGCCTTTGTATTAGGTGATAAGAAGCAGTTTGGTTTTGTGTTGGGTTTTTGATTGGGTTGTTGGGATTTTTTTAAAAGTCTGTGGTTTTTTAATCATCAGATTGACTGCACTGTCTCTCGCAGTTACAGGATAATACAACATTACTTGGAGGATGCATTCTCAGCCAGGATAAACAGCTGCCACTCCAGGGACCTCAAAACTCTGGAGATTCCAGGTGGAGTAAAAGGGATGCACATGTTTGATACTTTCAGGACCAGAGTGAATAAACACCTTGCACACAGTTAATGGAAAATAAAGCTATTAATTTCCTTCTGTTCGAGCTCTGGGGGTTTGTAAATGCTAAGGCAGGTGGCTACCTTGCCATCACTTAGCAACAGCAGGTTTTGACACACAACTGCTTCCAGGTCTCCCAGCCAGGTGGGCAAGGGAGGATTCCCACAGCCCTCGCTGCAGATGGGAGAACTGACAAATCACTCTGAGCTGATGTTACACTGCTGCAAAGGTGTTGTTGTGTCCAAGTTACAGCCACATTCTGCAAGTTCCACTCACTCAGGTGAAAAAGCAGTAAATATCTTGAAGACCATGACCACCTCCAGATTTAGGTGAAAGATTATTGAAATCACAGTTTTGCCATGACAATGGTGGATTTTTACCGGATTTGTTCCCTTTAGATTTCTTGCAGTCTCTTGAATACTAAGCAGCTCCTATACATATTTATATCAGAATTTTAGCAGGAAAACTGAAGTAATTTAAAACATGTCCAAGACTTAAAAATGATGGCCACAGCTTGAACATGCTACTTTGGAGCAGGGCATGTGCAACTCAGAACAGTAGAAAGCACATCACAGAGGAAAACTTAATGCAGATTCTTCACTTGCAAGAGTTTGCTTTTCCCTAAAATCATTAAGCAGCTCAAGTGAAAGAAAATCATTAATTTCACACTTCCAACCCCCAAAAATTCAAGGAGTACTCAGCAATTCTCATAAATTTACCTCATTTAATATCTTTGCAGTGGTGACTCTTCCTGCATGCTATTTTCAAGATTAAGTGCATTCTTCTAATAGAGAAGATCCATTTTAGCTAGGATAAGGAGCTGTACATAGGTATGGATTTGCAGGAGTTGCATAATTATACCACAGCAGTCAGAGTGAGCATCAGTACAGAAATACTGCTCATCTGGAGCTCTGAGTTCCCCTAATCAGCCAAGCCATTCAAGTCCCTTCTGTGCTTCACTCTCACACTTGGGAAAACAACCCAAGGGAGGGGGTTTGGCAAGCAAGGGTGATAAAAACAGGCTGACTTTGCCAAATGCATACCCCCTTCCACATCTCAGGAAGCCCAGACACCAACCACCTCCTAGGAAGGCTGGAATCCACCTGGTGTTCACACAGACTGACACTTCTGCAACAGCAATTCCACCCCTCCAGCCCTCCTGGGATTGCTGCTCAGGGCCAGTCCTTGCTGTTTGCAAGCCAGCATTTATAGCACTGCTCTTTGGTGCTGTTTTCCACTGTAATTAGTGTAATCATTAAGGGCACTGGGGTTTTTCTTTGCACGGTCCTGCTTCAGTTCTACACAAGTTTTGCCCCAGTTTCCACTGCACTCTCTTGCTCCCTTTAGGACACATCAGCACTGCACAGTGGAGTTGTCTGCACAGGCCCTCACCTGCCAGAGACAGAACTCCAGAGCTAGAGGGTGCACACCAGAGCCAGCCTGGAGCTGTGCTTTAGCTAAGCCAGGCTTGCTGCAAGCCCCACCATGCTGCACTGAGCACAGCCTCCCTTGTTTCAGGCAGCCTCTCCTCAATGTGTCACTACACTGCCCTCACAGTAGCAGCCCTCACTGCTGCTGGTGGTTCTACAAGCCAGCAAGGGCCAGGAGAGGGTAAGAGAGGCATAGAAGTTATTATGGTCCATCATTCCACTCTCATACGTGAAAGACTTGAAAAATGCATTCCTTAATTACCCTTGCTTGCTGTAAATTTCCAGTGTTATTATTCTATGTAATTAATTGATGCACCTGTGTGTTTTACCACAGTCAGTGTATTTCTTCTGCAAAAAGCAAACAAGACTTCCTCTCTTTTCCCCAGCTCTACTTGCTCACTCTAAGGCAAAACTCCATGATTTCAAATGTTGTTAGGACAGTACTCTGCAAGAACTATCCTTGCAATTAGTGCAAAAGTGCTTACAAAAGTATTCTTTGACCTTTCCAAGAGCAAGCCAGGATGCACAACACAGAGACAAGAGAAAACGATGGGACAAGTGGCACAGCCTTACAGAAATGTGTACAGCATGAGGTTAAAGTGCAGAGCAAGAAAGCAATTTAGCATTTGATGGTAATTCCAATGGAAACACATTTTCTAGCCTTTTAAAGTTTCAAAAAAAATCCAAAACACATTTGATGGGAACTATTTCTCTTTCATCCCGTACAAAAAAAGACACCTGCAGTCCTTGGTAAAGGACTTCACCTGGACTTATCAAAGCTGACTCACTCCAGTATACTACAATTTGGCACTTGGAGCACTTGCTTCCTCTCACAACTGGGGAGGCTCAGTGCCCGCTGGCAGCCAGCAGAGCAGGATGCAGTTACCATGGCACTGGAACGCGCAGCAGCTCCACAACTGGCGGCGCCGACCAAAGGACCCACGGAGGGGAAGCAGCAGGTGAATCTTTAAATAAGCACATGCAAAAGCAAAAACAGCAGTAGGGCGAGTGTTCTGCCTCATAAACATCCTGTGCACAGGTCCTCTGTATGTTCTGTTTTATTGCTCTGGCTGCAAGGAGAGCAGAGGGACAGTAAAACCCGGTAGCACCGGGAGCGTACGTGCACACACGGATCCGCACACGCCGCTCCCTTGCCGTGACTTTGCCTTCTAGCACTGCTGCAGATGTCTGGATCAGTTTGTAAGAGTGACAAACCAGCCAGAGTCTGGCTGAGAAAATACCACCATCGAGCCTTCTTTGAGTAATACACAAAGTTCAGTCACTTGAGTCATGTATCACATGAAGGTACTTCAGTTAATGAAGCACAGCAGCTCATAACACAGTGTGTTTATCTGCTGCACTTACACCTGCTCCCCCCAAGTTCCAAACACTCCTGCCACCTCCTGTTTCAGTTTCTAACACAAATTAGTTTCAAAGCACTGAGTATCTGATCAGCACAGAAATGGATGCAAAGCACAACTGGCAATACTAGAGGAATTTTGAAACAAGATGCAAGTGCACAACAGAAGCACAGGATGCCATGTGTGAGCTGAGCAGGACTCTTGGGACTGGCAGCTCCATTTGGATGGAGGAACATCTCAGCAGTGCTGCAAACCCAAACTGTGGCAGAAGCAGAGGAGGATACACTGGGATGCTTAGGGTACACTTTTGGGCTGCAGTAGCCCCTGGCCATAAAATTCAAGGTGCTCAGCTGCTATTGGAAGATACATCTCACCCCAAACAGGATTTGTTTCCTACTTTGTCACTCTCATTAGTATTTGCTGGACAGCCAGAACAGCTCACCAGAAATCTGGGTTGAGATCACTGTCTCCTGATAAACCCTACATTGTTCTGCAGATGGGAGAACCTAACCAGCAAACCACAGGCCTCCCAGTTCTCCACACTGCAGGAAGAGGATGCATTTTTGTCCATTTTCTAGTACTTCTCACCAGAAGTTTCCTTCTGTCTGCAAAGTCCAACGCCTCCAATGCAACAGAATACAGAAAATCAGTGCTTATCTCTGGAAGCTCAGTTCATGCTGTTTAATGAATCAGGATGATGTTGAACAGCTGGACAACAGAAAATAAATCACAAAGTTCATGCTGCTAAATTCCTAGGTACTCAATTTGTGCTATAGGGTCCAGTTTCTCACATCTGAATAACATTTTGGGGGGTTGGACTCCCTTTTTTAGTTCCAAAATCAGCCATTCAGATACACAAGTGTTGCATAAACATGAGACTACAGTAGACAACACAATGTATGTAAGTTATAAATGTGAGTAAGCACAGTAGTTATATTTTCTCATTTGACCAAATGTGACACAGTTTAAGTACGTGCTCACTTGAGAGAAATACTATGAGAACTCATAAATTCCACCCACAGTATTATCTCATAACTGATCACAGTGCCACCAAGCATATTTAAATATAGAACATACCCAGTCATTATGAAGAAGATAACATTGTGAAAGAAAATCATAATAAGGGTGATTCTGACAAGACAAGGACAACAGGAAAAGGTTTCAAGGCACACGAGTCTAAGACCTCATGTAAAATGACTACAAAATATCTATTCTGAATTTCTGTTAAAAAAGGCATTAAATGCAAAACCTCTTAAGGCTGGCAACTCACTTGTCCTCTGAAAGTTTAACTGCCTTGCTACATCAACTGAGTAATTTCCCTTGAAATTTCCCATGTACAGCTTTTCCTCTACTGGACAAACAGTCAGCATCAGTCCATTTTCTCTAGCAAAGGTCCAAACCTTTGAACTACCAACTGCTCTTTATCAACAAACACACACACTCAACACTGCCCCTGGATACAGCCTGGTACCTCTGAACACAAATGTTTCATTTTACTGAAGTGCACAAAACAAGGACGCCAAGGGCCCAGTAACTCTGCAAAGATGGAGCACAAAAAAAAAGATACTACACCTTGCAGTGAGAGCAAATCCAGTATTGTCAGCAGGGATAACTGCAGTGGTATCAGAGCTTAGACTGAAGTTGAATTTGGCCTTCACTGTAATGCTGAGTTATAATGAGATAACAATGGGATTGAGGTGATTAAATATAAACAGAAATAAACCCTCCATGTCAACTGTTTAACTGCAAACACAGCAATGCCCTGCTCAGCAAGCTTAGGTTGTTCAATAAATTCAAGAGTGAGTGGGGTAACTAACCAGTCAGGGTATTATTTTTCAAGTTTTTATTCCTCTTCTTTGTATCACCCTTGCAATTGTAATCTTAAAGCCCATTCAGAGTGGCATGAGCACCAAGTTCTTCTCAAAGCAGAAGTATTATCACTTGAGATATAACCAAGACCTTGGAATTGAATTACAGACACTGTTATTGCATCTCTTCTCCAGTCAAATATTCTGCATTGTATTTTAGCACGAAAAGTAGTGCTTTACATCCACTCATCCCAATGATTTTCATTCCTGGATCCCAGTAATTCCTTAATGCTGCAAATAAAATGTAATCTTTGACTCCCTTACAAGGATTAACCTGTTCTTTTCACTATCATGAATTTCTCCATTTTAGTTCTTCATCTAAACAGCAAATCAGAGGATTTCACAACAACTGTGAGTCTATAAAAGCAGAATCAGGCCCATTAGTGCTTTTGAGACACCTATCACTATCACATCTATACATTAAATTACTGAACCTTATTATCTCTTTTTTTAGAAACAAATTTTGTGCAAGCATTCAAGCCTGAAGTCAGTGCTTGCAAGGAACTTAACAAAACCATAACAGGAATGGGATGCCTGGGGAATTGATCATTCTCTCATCTGAAATGCATAATTAGCTTTTGGTTAAGTGTGCAATTAACATTAAAATTTACAATCAAATATGATGGTGTTCTAATTTTACCTCCTGTAAATGAAGGGAAAAAAAAAAAAAAAACTCTGTTGCCAGTGTTACTTCTTTGAATCCCTTCCCTAAGAGGCAAGCTGCTCAAGATCATCCTGTCATCCAGGCAATGTCTGATACAAAAAGCTTTCAAAAACACTGTGTATTTGCCTTCTGGACACCTACAGCAGGGGGGTTATTTTGGTTTACACTTTTCTGTTTTGTAGTGGTAACTGACACTCCATATAATTAGCAGTTGTCATATTTCTCTTTTTAAAGATCCAAAAAACCCAGAGCAATGTTGCTTTGTACCCTCTCCCCAGCTGTGCCTGAGAGCTGGAACATGTGTTTCAGACATCCACTACAGCTAATCTCACACCCCAACAGGTTTCAGCAGTTAAGCCACAGAGACATTTTTGTTAATGAGAAGGAAAAACCTTCATCCTAGCAGTTTAATTCCAATAAGCAGCTCCTTAAAAGAAAAATCATACTGCAGTCTAAAATGCTGCCTCTGTCTGAACATCACAGCCTTTCTGCCTCCTAACCTGAAGCTAAATTTAATCTCTGTTTGGTTTCTACAAGGAGGGGTTGAAAGTAATTTCAACTGTAACATCAGCTGCCAAACGCTGTATGTAGTTCTGTTTATTATTAATCACATCAATGTTTGTGTGTCATGTGTGGTACGTGCAACAAAAATGAGAGTCCCTTGTGTAGGGAGTTGCATGAAAATCTAATGGAAATGCAATCAAATTCCTCAAACAAAACATGTATTGGGTGGAGTACAAGTGTTTGAGGCTGAGCCCCACCAATGATTTTCCATCAGTTAATTTATGTGACTGTGCAAAGAGTTCATGTAATGAACCCAGACTGGGCCAGCACAAAGGGCCAGAGGCTGCCCCTCGGCAGCTCCCCTCGATGCCACATTGTTCACAAGTTCTGCTGTCATTTTCACCACCATTACTCCTTACCAGCAACAGACACACAAATGCATGAAACGGAGCAAAAGAAATCTCACCTTGCTCTTACCTAAAACTGAAATCACTTCTATTCATTCACCCTGCTTCCATCTGGATCTGGACAAAGTGGCCCTCTCTAGCTGCTAGGCAACCTGAACTCTGCATTAAGTATTAACTGTTTGCATTTGCTAAGAATATAATAATGTTACCTTTGAGATTTATTTATAATAAAAACCATACCTAGCTGAAAATATAATAGTTTTCCTTCAGTAAACAGTAATTAGCAACTCTGGGAATACAAAACTGTTGGTCAAGAAATGCAGAGAGATATTATAAATTAGCTGCTTATGAACCAATCATAAGGAAGACGCTTTATATGAAAGTATTATTACAGATGGAAGTGGCATAAAAAAAATCTAATCCAAGAAGTGCATACATGTAGATATGTAAATATCTATATAATATGCAAATATATTTATGTAGATAATATTTTTAATTAGATACTAAATTACTAAGCATCATCTGACTGTAAAATGAATGTTCTCAATAATGTTAATTTATTCTATTAACACAACACCATCATTCCTAAACATGACAAAAAATATTTGAAATTAAAACACAGTCACCTGATCTTGGAGTTCTTTAAAGAAAAGGAAAAAAAAAAAGACTACAAAACATTATTTCGTAAACCCCTCTCTGGACTATTTTACTGTTTCCATATGCAGGAGCAGTGGTGCCATTCTACCTTAAAAACATCATGACTATCTTCGCTATGTCCCATTCCTCTCAAGCTAAGGAGATATTCCTTTCAAGTCTTTTCAAAGCAGATCATTTCCCAGACTGCTTAGTCACAAGCACAACTGATTATTAAAATATCAATTTGGGTGATTGAGGTGTTAATGTCAACAAAGCAAGAGCCCCACTAATGACACCAAAATCAAACAGAGGAGCACTCTTTTCTGATCATTCCATGTGACAGCTTGTCAAATCCTGATTCACAAATTACAGACTTCCTCAAATTCAGCTCAAACACAGATGCAAGATCTCTGGTTTTAAAATGCTCATCAACTTCTGCTGGAGAAACAAAAGAGTCAGGCCAGAGGGACATTTACTGGCACAGCTGCCAGTCTTTACATGCAGCTGTTCGGTCCTTGAAGCAGCGAGAATTTTTCTGAGCTTTAAGACAACACAAGGAGCTCTTTGCAGCTGGGTCCTGCACCCAAGTATCCTGTTCTTCTGTTCAACACAGGTAACAGGCAATGCAAAGAAAGTCCCACTGATCACAGATCTCTCTGGATCACAGCACAGCAGGAATAACTTCCCTCTCACCTTGAGATTTGTAGAACACAGAGTAAGGTTATTTGGCACAGCCCTTGAGCACCTCCAGTCTGCCACAGCTGTGCTCACTTCAGAGCTCCACAAGCACCCCTGAACTGAAAAAAACCCTGGGTCTGTGGAGAAGAGAACATCAGAGGTTCCTAGAAGTGCTTTTCTCTGGATTTTAGAAAAACATTTGAAGTGGTTAAGTCAAACACTTGTACCTTCTCCTTCTTCACTTAGTTTAATATGAAACTGATTCAGATAAGGCTTAATGCCAGGATTAGGGGGATAATTGAAAAAAATGTCAACATAACTGGAAAATTTGAAGTCAGAGCAAAGGGTTCAGTGGAGCCATAGAGTCCCACACTTCCAGAAACTCAACAGCAGCTATAAATAATTTTTAAAAGTAATTGGAAGACAGGTTGGTATGAAAACTTTTCCTTCCTACACATAGGAATCCATAGTTTTGGTATGCTAATGGTCCCCACTATTACTACATGTAGCCTGGAGAACACATTGAAATTACAAACATAATCTCAGGACAGGCAGGAGACAAACAAGTTCAAATACTGTGGTTTTGATAGAGGTAGACAGTGTTTTTGTTAAGGCCCTTGAATTGTAACTCACGACAGGGACCCACGCAAAAAGAGAGACAAACAGAACACAAGTTACTCTGGAAACTGTCCAACACTTAGATGTGTACCTTTTATTAAAAATAAATGTTAAATCAAAGTGTTGTTGGTAACTACAATATTACAGGTCCTACAGATAGCAACCTCTGAGGAATCTACCTGACATCTCTTTTCATAAGAAGTTTCAGGTTATTAAAGCCCTTTTTGCCCCAAAACTCTCTAACAGATTTAATTAAGATTATTGCTTAATTCACTTTAATCAAAGTATCTTTGAAAAAAACACTAATATTTCATGGTGTTTTCTGTATTGCTTTTACACAACTTTTTAGAAAATTTCACGTTCCAAAATTCACAAAGACCAACTAAATGGAAATCATCTTTAAATACTTATAGGGCCTGAAGTAAAAACATTTTTATTGCCAAAACCCTAAATCAATCAGTTTCATGTCAGGTGACCTCCAATGTCAGGAAAATGATCTTTTATTAAATAATTTGTTGTACCTTGTACCCAGCAACACAGAAATAAAATGAATCATGTAGCTGTAGTACAAAAAAAAGCACCTCATTTTAGATTCTCACTATTCAAGACCATCACAACAAATAAAAAACACAGATGTGACTTCTGTAATTTTACATTTAAATGCAATTATTAAAGAATGATTATAAATCAAGAGCATGTAGATCAATTAGAAGACTAAGCTCTTAGATGGGGCAGAAATTGGGTAGAAATGGGCTGCAGAGCAGGCACATGAGTTATAGGAAGATTAAAGTATCTTACATAAATGACATAAAATGATAGTAGGAGTTGTGTGTAGAGTTCAATTAAATGTAGAGCAGCTGCTTAGACCACATCAGGACCCTCACCAGCTGAGCAAGACAGTAACACAAAGAGAACTCCCTCAGTTTATTGCAGGGACACAAAGGTCCAGCCACACAGAACTTATGAACAACCAAAATCGACACCAATCCAAAAATCCACTTCCAAACAAGCTGTTTTTTACCATCATACCTTTGCTGGGATTAATAGAAAGCATTTTTGAGAATGCTGGCACTTACCCAAATCTGCAGCTTGACCCTCTTGTCATTCCTGTAAACTGTTTTCACCTTGAAGTCGATTCCCACTGTGCTCACGAAGGCCGGAGTGAAGGTGTCATCGGCGTATCTGAACAGGAAGGATGTTTTACCCACACTGCTGTTGCCAATGATCAGGAGCTTGAACATGTAATCAAAATTTTGGTCTGAAGTATCTTTCTGCCTGAATCTGGCATCTGTTACTGAAGCCATCTAAGAAAATGACAAACATGGAAAAAGAACAGATTTAAGAGCAGTTCAGCATTTGTTTTCCTTAACTGTGTACCATATGTTTAGGTTATCTCTCTACTTTCTAATGTCATAACCACTATATCTGCTAACTAAAGAGGAGCACACTTTGAAATCTTCTTTTAAATCCTGGCTTTAAATGTTTAGTGTTAACTCGTGCTGGTAAGACTTCCAAACCCAAGAGATACACCTGTTGCACTGCTTTGTGTTTTAAAGAGTAACAGATGGCTACTGCAGATTGTTCAAATACTCATGGGGAAACAGCATTCTTTACTCCAGTGGCAGGGTGCCACTTCTGTTGCTCCAATAAACTGCAACCAAGAACTAAAATCTTTGACAGTGCATCCAACCATGCAATTCATCAAGCAGCCTCCAAGGTAAATAAACCTGAATAATTGCTTTTACTACTTCTATGGAAAATCTGCATTTCCAGTGCATGTACCACCACCATTTTATCCTTACAAAAGTTCCATCCTCAATATTTACAGAAGAAAATAAAAAGGCAATGGGAAAAGATGGAAACTTTGAATCCATCCAACATCTATCTACTCTCAAGACTGCCACTGGGAAAAACAGCACTGTATAAAATGTGAGGGCTCAGTGGGGGTGCAGGCAGCATTTGAAATGGATAAATTATCCCTTTTAGATTCAGAAACAGAAAAAAAATCAACAGCAGAATATGAACCATTAAGGAAGGGCCATGGGCAGCCCTGGCTGCGCTAATATGTGCACCTCAGACAGTTGGTGGGAGGAGGCAAAGCTCTGACTTTTCATCTCTGATTGTACAGAACACAACTACACAAATCAAATTACTACAGAGGAGGAAAAGAAAACAACTACCTTTTAACAGATAAACCACACTTTTAATCTCTCATGCTGTTTGAAACTACCACACATCAAATAAGCCAAGTCTTGGCTCCTTATAACCAGTCACAGGGCTGGCAAACTGAGGCAATGACAGCACAGGTCTAATTAGCAGCTACTCATCCAAACCAGGGCCTGTGCTACTCCTGTGCAGAGTCAGAGGGCACTGAGCAGTGACAGAAGTCTCTCCTTCACCCAACATCCACAGAAGTAAGTTAGTTTTCTCCTCAACTCAAATTCATAGGCACCTTTGGGAACAAAACTCCTCCCAGTGTCTACTCTCAGCACATGCCCAAATACTTTCCTTCTTACAAATCTCACCTGCACACAGGACCTCACCCACTCACTGGAAAACATCACCACCAAAACGCCACAAACCCCAGCAAAACCAAAACAAACAATTTAAAACTCACAACTATAAACCAAAATGCTGTCCCAAGGCAGTTTAAATAGGGATGATAATTTAACTTAAATTCCCAAAAGAGGGGAAATAAACCAAAAGCAACTCAACTGAAACTTCAGTATTGTATGCATGAGAGTTTATCTCTGATTAAACATATGCAACTTTCTCACACATAAAAGGGCTGGTGCAGCAGACATTTCGTTCACAGACTGTATTCACAAAGGCATTTTCTGAAGAAATTTATCAGTAGCTCAATAGTGAACAGCTGCACTGAATGCAATAAAATCTTTCCACAAGTATTTCTCTGTAGGATACAGCACAATTTTGATACACCCTCTTCTGAACTTCAGCTGCTCTTCAGTCAAACTACAGTCCTTTGCAAGCACTCCAGAAAACACAAGCACAAATTTTCTTCTCATTAGTGTATCAGAAAACAGCTCTTCTACCCATGTATTGTGGCTCATAGCAGGAACTTCTAAAATGAATTCAACACCTGACTAACTTCCTTTCACACACTTAGGCCAATGCACTCACTGCCTCTTTAGCCTTACAAATCTCAGCTGCAAAAATTATGAATCAGGTGATTAGTTGATTTGTACCATCACCACACTGGATGACAGAAAATTCTCTATTTGAGTAATTTATCTTCCCCATATATGTAATAATCTCCAAAAATGCCACTGAGAACACTTGCACACTTGCTAAAGACCAAAAAAAATTAAAACTTCTACTTCTCCATTCCACTCACAGAGGCTTGAAATAGTGAGAAATCCCCATCACTTGATGCCTGGTCTTTTGAAGATTCAGAGGCAGACCTTTAACCAAGATGTGTTCCACTAATCATACAGGAATCAGTCTCTTCTTTTTGCCCCTGCCTTCCCAGAACCCATCCACACACTCCAAGCTGATCTTTTAACTGGAGCACTGCTGCCTCTATTAACACTCCTAGATTGCTCTAATCAGAATTGTACCTGGCTACAAATGTGACTTTCAGATCTCAGCTGAAAAAGCAATTACAGAATGTGGCCAGCTCAAGCAGCTTTGTTCGAAGCACAACACAGAGAATAAGATCAAATGATACTTGCCCAGAATGCAGGGCTGTTGTCATAGAAGCACAACCCTCGCTGGCCTCTGTGCTGGCTGAAGATGCTGCAGGTCAGTGCCTTGAATCACCAGAGGATGTCAGAGCACAAAAATTTTAAAGAAAACTCCATCCCCTTGCTTAAACTTGACTTTTCCCTTTCCCCTCTAGTGAATAGAGTGAAACTGAAAGGACTTTCATACTAATTTCTGATTATCCTTCTGATGGCAGATCATTACTGTAGCTGTGCTCCACCAGCACTTGGGCTGGAAGTGTTCACAGGGCTGCCCCTGAATTTGTGCTTGAATCCCGAAGTCAGGAAACAGCAGACCTTTCTCTTGGTCCTCCTCCCCACCTGCTGTCTCACTCCTGCTCCAAGCACTCCCCAGTCATATCAGCCCTGAAGACTCTGCAGAGAGCTGGTTCAGAGAACAGAGAGATCCCAGCTAAAATTAAATCCTCCTAGAGCTTCTCCTGTTTTGCAGGGCTGTTTGTAAAGTTGGTTCAGTTCCTGATCCCACATGGACAAGGGAGCCAAGCAGAGGGGACAGAGCAGTGGGAAGTGGTGGCAGTTGCTATGCTACTGACAGAAAGGTCCATGAAATCACATCTCCTGCAGGCCCTCTGCACTTGGAGGAGATTCTGCAGCAGAGGGACATGGAGACAACATGCTGAGGTCAGGGAGCTCTGGTCCAAATCACCTGAAGGTTCACACGGCCACTGCTCCCAGGGGATTGTCCTCCCTCCTTGGTCCAAGGCCATTTAGCTGGCAGTGTAATCCCTGCTCCCTGGGCACACAGCCATAGATGCTCTTTCAGGATGACTCCAAACAGAGCAGCTTCTCTGCTGCTTCACATAAACACACAGCCCAAAGAGACTTCTGTCACAGGAGACCAGGCCAAATACAACCGGCACACAGAGGGCAAAGGAGAGGCTCGTGACTGTTTCCATTTTGACTGTCTTGGAATAATCCTCAATAAAATACTTATACAGGTAAGATTTAGCTACAGTACATAAAACCCATTACACAGGAGCAGGAAAAGCTGCCAATCAGACTGCCCTTGAGAACACTTCAGTATGAGACCTTGCAACATTTAGTTCTTTGCCTGGGTAGCCCCACTTTGTAGCTAAGAGCATACTAATATTGACAATCTTTGTTCCCTGTGTGCATTAGCAATGGAGCAAGGTCTCAAACACAGCCACTTCCAACTAGTTTTGTGGGAATAGGCAGTTTTGTAGCTCTGAGATACGTTATTATTTCCCTATTGAGGAAAAACCTAGCAGTGTGAGCTTATCTTTTATTAGACAAAGAAACCACATAAGAGCAGGATGCTGCAAATCTAAAAGCAATAAAATCTTAATCAGAGCTTATTAGCCACCAAAGAATATATTCCTAGGTCAAGGTGGCTCTCCTGCCTTTAGTTTCTATTTTGGTCTAATGAAGTTTAAAAGAAAAAAAGCCTATTGCCCTAAGACACCTCCATGAGAAACTACTTGGTTTTAGTGCTCACTGAAATGTGCCAAACAGATGGATCCACACAGCTGTGCTCCTCAATTTGTGACCAGCATCATAGTGAAGACTCAGACTGGTTTCTAGTGCAACAAAAATTCAGTGTTCCTGCTCTTAGGAATCACTGAAAGTGGCCGCTGTAATCCCTGCTCTGCAATATTTTCTGCCTACAGCCAACTTCAGTAAAAGTTTATAAAGTGTTGGCTAGAAATTAACTGATGTATCTCACAATTCATTTATTGCCTAGAGAAAAAAGGCTAAGGTTGACTTCTCGTGTTGCCAGCCCTTGTGGTTTTGATAACAAACTAATGGAGGGCTGTTATTCTTTATCCTCTCACAGACAAAAAACAAGAAATCCAATCCTTACCTTGGAAGTTAACATGTCTCTTTCTTAGCAACCACATGGGTGTGTTCACAGACATGCTCTTTCCACATCCCATTCTCTCTCCCAACAGTGTGAGAAATAAGTCTGAATTTGGGAAAGAGTCTCCTTTTCTGCTGTCAGTCACCTCAGTTAACCATGAAACGTGGTCACACTGATCCAACTTATACATCAAATTATACCTTAAGATACATTTGCAAATTCAACTTGTTATGAACCTGTGTATTCTCTATATTACAACTTCTGGGCAGTTCTAGCAATAAAAACATGTTTTATAATGCTTCATTTTTAAAGCCAAAACTGGAATTTCCTACATTTGTCTTGTGTTATTTAGGACCAGTAACAATTTAAATGTGACTGTTTAACTGTTTCACCATCATCCACTAACACATATTTCTTTAATTAGGCAGATGAGAAGATGGAGTGAAACCACTCCTGTATTTCTACAGAAACCCATGAGAGGTATTACTAATGTGCAACATAACAACTTCTCAAAAGCATTAATATCTTGTGTATTTTTCCCCAAAAGTCTTAAAAAGTGCATCTAAGTTAAAAATATTCTAGTTCACAAATTACACATCTATGTCCATTTTCTATTATAAAAACTCACTCCTTTATGCGCTCTGTCATTGGAAAATAAATACTTTCTGTTTTCTTTTTCAGAAATTAAGTTCAATTCTGAACCAGATTTCTATCAAGCAATGGAATTTTTTTACAGCCAATGTGTGCTGTCCTAAGAATAAAGCTCATAAAGGAAATAAGGCCATGACCTTAGGGAGTCTTATACAAATGCTGTTCTACAAGAGAGATTTATCAGAAGCAGAAAACAGAGTATGAGCAATTAACATAACTGCTAATAAACATTGCAAGCAAGCGATAGTTACCAATTTAGATCTATAATCCATGAGAGAGATGAAGGCTTTGCTGTGAGTATATGAATCAAGAGAGTGGTCACACTGTTGTACCTGTGATGTAGAAGCAAAAGGATTACAATGATTATGATAAAGATGGATAATAAGAATATTAGGTAAGGGAATAATGGGTAGGCAGGTTAGGCTGGGAACACAGTGCAGTGTAAGGTCTGAGCTTCCTCCACTGAAGGTAAAGAGGAAAGTCCTGTAGTGTACAAAGAGAACAGAAACAGTGCTTGAGTTAGTGACAGGCATTAAGATAACAGCAAATATTTGAAGCCATTAGTTTAAAGTTTATTAAAGGGAGATTATCTTTACTAATCTAAAATTAAAGTTCCAGATAAATGTCACAAGTGGATGGAAAACCTTAGATAGGAATCATCACACATTTCCTGAGGAAAGGCAGCAAAACAAATGGAACAAGAAGCAGCTGAAATACCTCTGTACACACGGGTGTTTTGCACAAAGCCTGGATCAAAGTCTACCATGCTGTAAAGGCAACTGCAATAGGACATGGAAACATCTGCAACTTACAGCACATCCACACAAAAATATCTGCCTTAAAGTAGTAATTATTCCAGATTTAAAGCAGAAAAACATAACAGAATATAGTTGTCTTTTTCCTGGCTAATACAGTCTAAAGGCCAAGTTTGTGTCTGGTACATTTCCTCTCCAGTAAACTGGGGTACAGCATCACCTGTCATCCTGACTTACATTTTCTTGCCTTGTGGACACTGCACACTCAGACCTTATGTAAATAACAGGCTGCAGCCACCTACTCCAGGCCAGAATTTGGATCAAAGACAAATCCCTTCTCAAGATCCACACAATTGCAATCACCTCACTTGGCAACATGACAGCAGCTTGGTCTTGCCCAAATTATTGCACATTTCTCGGTATCAGTTACATTTCCTCCTGCTCTCACAGCCCTGCCCTCTGCAACAGCTACTCCCTGTGACAGCCTCTGCTCACTCTTCAGTACTGTCCAGAACTTGACTTTGGGGTGACCTCTAAATACTACTCGATTGACAGATCTAGAACAAAAATTATTCAACTCTCTACACAGAGAGTCTATGTTTATTACGTCAAAAATGTCAGCTCTTCATCTTGAGTGCTTCATCTTTAATAAAATTCATTTATTAATGAGTCCAGAAGTCTTTACAAGAAGATATTTGTAGTGGATTTGTTCTGGAATTTACATGCTACAAAAAAGTTCAATATATGCATGACAACTAAAGGATAAAAACCTCTAAGCAACATCAGTGGTTATTTATTTTCATTACCCATATAGATTTGGGAACACAGGCTTTAAAAAGAGCTTTAAAAGATTTTTAAGAATTTGCTGGGTGTGGAACAGAAGTCAAGAACAATCACTTTTTTGCCATCTAACTTTACAACTATGTTTGGTTCGACTGCTGTTAGAAAGATTTCCTCGAGTCAAACATCAAGCCATGCACAACATCAAGCCATCCCATTTCCTGAACGACACTCAACATCCTCAAAGTCCATTTTAGAGCCACGACAAACTTCTCAGGAAGGAGGAATTAGTCACTCTAATTTTACAAAGACAAAACAAAAAATTAAAGCAATAGAAGTTTCCACTCTTCTACTCTCTTCTGTTGAGTGTTTGCCACTCTCTTACTATCATATGGATCCATGCCTGTTGGGAAGCACACTGCTCCAGAAAATACAGAGCATAATATTTAACAGTAAAAAATCTCTCCTGGTACAAGGGACCAATGAACTGAACCCAGCTCAGGTCAGCTCTCTCCCAAAGGATGCATGGAACAGAGTATTTTGATCTTCCCTATGCCCTAAAGAGCGGATGCAGAGATTTCCGCAATTCCCTGAATATTCTGTTAAATTTTGGAATCCTGGAGCCAATCAATTTCTACAGAAGGTCTACAGAACTGCAAGCTGAGGCTGACCCCAAATCCAGCCCTGTCCCAGAGAACAGTGCACACTGACGAGGTTGATGGCTGTTACAAAACTCACCATCTTCAAAGCCTTCCTTCCTGTCACAAACACTGCAGCGACAGCCAAGACAACAGAAATCCGGAATTCAGCCCCTTTCTCATTGGATCTCCAGCCTTGCAGTTCTGCCTCTCTTTCTCCAGGAAGGAACTGGCAATAGTGAAATACTTTCGAGCACCTCACTGCTGAATACACTGAAACCAGCACCCAGAGCAACACACAAGATGAATCTGTACCAGCTCTGCCACAAGACACGTGTGAGTTCCTGCTGAGCCTTCCCCAGCTGGAAGGGCAGGGCACAGCTACAGTCTCCCCTGAGATACAGCCCTCCATGGGGAAAGCCATGACTGTGCCCTGCCACGGCGGTGGAAGACAAGGAAAGTTCAGGCATATGATGGAACTCACCCTGTCTGGAGCCAGAGTGAGGCCATATGCAGACTCAGGTAGACACCCCTCCACCAATGAGCAGGAGACAATAACAGATTTTTCTGCATCCCTGGGTCTAAAACTTTTCACTCACAGGTAAAAGCAAGCTGCTGTCCTGACCAAATCAAGTGACCAGAGACTGGAATTGTCTTGTAGAAAATACCTGCAAACCAGAATCACACAGAGACAGGGCTAGCTCAGGATGCCTCTGCAGTGCAGAAGTCTAATTTGCTGCCTTTTATCCTCCTCTTCCAAGCAGAAAATCTGTGATGAATAAGTTAATTCGTTTCTCTGTGCTATGATGTTCTCCATGCTGCAAAGTAAGCCACCTGCTAACTGGGATTACAAGCACCCTCACACTTCCCATGTTTTAATGAGCTAATACTGCCAAACATAAACCTTACTGCTTATTTCAAATATCAAACAAAATCAAAGTTAAGCACACATTTCCTGGAGCTCACTAAATATGCAGAACCTGAAGCATAAGATACATTTTTACAGCAAAAAGCATACCTGAAATGACCAGTTCAGGACATTTCTCAGCATCAGCCATTGAGAACTGCCTCAAAAAACCCTCCTTCTTCAGCCCAACCAGTAACAAAGAATAGACATGGACCTACTGGGGAGGGGCAAGGGGACATGAGAGCCCTTCCCTGGCACTACAACCAGCCAGTGTGATGCAAGACCCTGAACCGTGATGCTGTGATCTGCCCTTTTTAATCTGGAGCTGCAAGAAAACATATGAAAATGAAGGTAGGAAAAACCATGTCTGAACCACACAGCTGACATGACTACTATGTGACAACCATCATGTTAACAAATACTAAATGCCCTGCATTGCTACACACAAAAACTACACTATTAAAACATAAAGCTAATAAGTCTTCTCACTTTGTCACCTGAAAATATATTGGGTCTGCAAAGAGGGCAGCATGATTTTGTCAAAAATGCAAAGGAAGCTTGATTTTAATGTGGTTTATTTGTCTCTCTTCTGACTTATCCTACAAATTGTTCTGATAAAACTGTCATGAAGGCAGTGGAGTCTCAGTAAGTGCATATACAACCACATCCAGGATAGCAAGCACAAATAACAGGAAATAAAAGCCTTTTAGTTATACACTTCCATACAGCGGTGTATGGATTAAATTTTGTACCCTCTATAACCCAATACCAGTGCTCCAGTGATCTGGGTACAGTTACAAACACACAGATCAAAATTATAGTTCCAGTGACATTTTTACCTCCAGATGGGGGAAAAAAACATGCACAATTGGATGTTATTTAAACCCAGAGCTCATCCAGACAACTCTGAAGCCCTGCAAACTATTATTTGCACAACTGAGAGTGTACCACTGGGTAAGGAATAAGTGATGAGAAACAAAGCAGGAGAAGTCAAAACCAGATTTGCCACTGAAGAATTTCACTGAAATATGTTCTGAGACCACGGTCTTATATTGTCTCAGGACATGGGAAAATCCAGGTGAAAATTAACCCCCACTTATTTTTTTGAACAAGTTACACTTAATTTAGGTCAGATCAACCTGATGCACTGCACAAGCACACAACACCTCGTTGGTTGTAAGAAGGAAAGGACAGCGTGGAGACAGAACCTTGGGAGGCAGAAAGGTGGAGCCGCTCGTGCCGGTGTTGGCGATACCGCTGCGGTCCCAAAGGCTGATGGTACCGCGCACATCAACGACACTGCCGGGGCTGCTGGCAAGAGCCGAGAAAACAGCGGGGGAAACCAACGCGCCGTCTCAGAATGCGTGGCAAAAAAATACCACATGCATTTTGTACAGCATAGACTGGACAAACTGGAGAGTTTATACTTTTTATGAACTAAATTAGAAGATGGATCCGTTTGGCTTTGTGTGGTGGGCTCGCTGCCCGGGGCTATAGGGCAGTGTTGGGTACGGGCAAGTCCGCTCCTCCGGCTGCTCGGCCGGGCAGCGGCTCTGCGGTGGGAGCTCGGGCGGGCTCTGCAGTCCGGCAGCAGCGGGTCCCTGCCCTGCCCCGAGCAGCCACGACGACAGCGGGAGCCGCGTTTCCCGGCAGTGCTCCACGGCCGAGCAGTCGGGTTATTGTCACCTATTCCCCCTCCCCGAGCCGGGCACTGCCTGAGGTGACGGGAACGGGCGAGTTACGCACCAGCTGGAGAACAGCCGGGAAGGCCCCGCTCTCCCGCCTCCCCACCCGCGGGGCTGAGGGTATTTTAGAGATAAAGCCATATTATATCGCCTCTCATTGCTGGGAAATGTTTATTTTAGAGATGGAACTGCTGTTGCCCTCTCCGCCCCGCCGCGCCCGAGGGCTTCCCGTTACACCACACCTCGGGGCACGGAGCACTCACCCGGCGCTCACCCGCCGGGCACCTCCTGCCGCCCGCCGCGGCTCCCGTCCCGTGCAGCCCAGGGACAGCCCTGACGCTCGGCACGAGGAGGGCAGCAGGAGTTTGTGGCTCTCGGTGGGGACATGAGGCGCGAACACCGCCAGCCGCCTCCCCGCCACCTTCAAGGGGAAGCAGCCCCGACGGCGCGGGTGGAGCCCCCTCAGAGGGGCCGCGGCTCTTACCTGCGGCGGAAGAACGGCGGCGCCGAGCCGAGCCGAACTGAACTGAAGGGAG